>CM054119.1:8407038-8806521 GCA_028673005.1 Tanypteryx hageni | reverse complement strand
TAAGAGGAAGAATAGGAGGGAGGGAGGGTCAATAGGAGGGAGAGAAAGAGAATAGGAGGGAAAGAGGGAGAATAGGAGGGAGAGAGGGAGAATAGGAGGGAAAGCGGGAGGATAGGAGGGAGAGGGGAGAATAGGAGGGGAGAGAGGGGAGAATAGAAGGGAGAGAGGGAAAATAGGAGGGAGAGAGAGAAAAAAAGGAGGGAGAGAGAGAAAAAGAGGGAGAATAGGAGGGAGAGAGGGAGAATAGGTGGGAGAGAGGGAGAAGAGGAGGGAGAGTGGGAGAATAGGAGGGAGAGAGGGAGAATAGGAGGAAGAGAGGGAGAAAAGGAGGGAGAGAGAGAATAAGAGGGAGAATAGGAGGGAGAGAGGGAGAAGAGGAGGGAGAGTGGGAGACTATGAGGGAGGAGAGGGAGAAAAGAAGAGAGAAAAGGAGGGAGAGAGGGAGAATAGGAGGGAGTGAGGGAGAATAGGAGGGAGAGAGGGAGAAAAGGAGGAAGAGAGAGAATAAGAGGGAGAATATGAGGGAGAATGGGAGGGAGTGAGGGAGAATAGGAGGGAGAGAGGGAGAAAAGGAGGAAGAGAGAGAGAATAAGAGGGAGAATAGGAAGGAGAGAGGGAGAATAGGAGGGAGAGAAAGAGAATGGGAGGGAGAGAGGTAGAAAAGGAGGGAGAGAGAGAATAAGAGGGAGAATAGGAGGGAGAGAGGGAGAATAGAAGGGATAGATAGATAGATAGATAATCGTCTTTATTCGGGCGAAATTTAGACCAGAAGGTCCATTCTTACATTTAACCCTTCGTCAATATAATAAATACAAGAAAAAGAATAAAATAAGGTATAACAAAATACACTATATAAACATTATGTACCTAAATCATACAAATTAAAAAGATAAAATTGAATACAGATTTGTGTTTGTGGGGAAAATCTAGGTAAAAACAGACATGTCCTCCCTAGCAAAACCCACGCAGGAAAACACCCACTAAGAAGGGGGGTGTGAAAAACCTGCGAAAACCCTAGATAGTGTACATTTGGTAATACAAAACTACAACATTAAATAGGAAGGAGTATGTACAGTGGGAGAGTTCGTATATACAGCGTAATTATATACCGTCATAAAAAAGTACACGTAAAGGTAATAGCGTAATGTAAACAAGAAATATACAAGTATGCAGAATGAGATGAAATATACATGAAATATATACAATGAATGAATATAAAGAATGTTGTTGGGGCATGCATATTATAAGAAAGCAGGAAAAGATATAAAATACATAAATAATATAATACAATATAAAATAATATAAAACAATAGCAAAAAAAATAAAAACAACAAAAAAAATACAAACAATAGAAGAAAGAATATATATATACACATACATATACATATATATACATATATATATATACATACATACATACACACACACATACACACACACACATACATACGTATACATATAAACAATACACAAAGTATATAAAAACAATACAAAATTATATTAAGAAATAGAAAATAATATAAGACAATACAAAAAAAAAACATGAGTAAGGATAATTTATGGGGAGTGTAAAGAGATGATTAAGGATTACTTTGTTGTTTTAGAAAGTGAGTGACACAGGTGCGTTTGAATGAGTTTAAGGAGGGAGATGTTTTAAAATTCTCATCTAAGTTATTCCAGAGTCGGCAACCGGAGACTTGAAAGGATTTATTGTAGATATTCGTCCTGTGATGAGGAATAAGGAGGTTATTCTTGCCTCTAGTATCCCGCTTGTGTACTGTGTTGATTTCATTGAAGAGGGAAGAGAGGTAGTCAGGTTTGTTATAAGTAAGGATTTTGTACATTTGCATCAGGGTATGTAAGTTCCTTCGAGCGTCAAGTTTGAGCCATGAAAGATTATTGTAATGTTCGCTAATGTGGTCGCTCTTTTTAAGGTCACCGATGAATCTCATGCAGGAGTTTTGTGTGCGTTGAAGTTTTAATGCCAATTCACAGGAGAGATCATTATAAACAACATCACAATAGTCAAAGTGAGGAAATAGGAGTGTGGTCACTAAGAGTTTACGTAAGGAATTAGGTAATAAGTTTTTGAGTTTTTTGAGAGAGTGCAAGGAGGAGTTGATGGTACTACAGATTTTATTGGTATTAGGAGCCCAAGATAGAGTTTCATCTACTATGACACCGAGGTTGACTACTGATTTTTTAAAATGCAATGTGGACCCCTCAAGCGATAGAAGAGGAGATTCGCTATGATCTATGGAAGCCAATAGTTTGGGGTAACCGATAATAATAGATTGACTTTTTGCGGGGTTGATCTTCAGAAAGTTATTTGAGCTCCAAAGAGAGAGAGAAGCTAGATCAGAGTTGATTTTAGCGACAGCATCGGGAAATTCAGGTACGCGAGAGTGATAGTAGATTTGGAGATCGTCAGCATATAGGTGATAATTACAGTGAGTGAGGGCATTTGAGATATCATTAATGTACAGAGAGAATAGCAGGGGGCCAAGAATAGAACCTTGCGGAACGCCTCTATTTACATTTAAGGGACGAGATGATAAATCATGAGTAATAACCTTTTGAGAGCGGCCATTTAGATATGAGCGAAACCAGTTTCGAGAAGCGAGTGAGAAGTGCAAAAGTTCAAGTTTGCATAGTAGGATGTCTTTGTCGATGGAGTCGAAAGCTTTACTGAAATCCAATAGTGTTAGAATGGTGATTTTTCTCTGATCCATTGCTTTGCGGACGTCGTCCGTTACTTTCAATAGTGCGGTAGCTGTGCTATGCGATTTACGAAAACCAGCTTGGAACGGGTCAATGAGATTGTTTTTTGAAAGGAAATGAGTTATTTGCTCATGTGCAAGTCTTTCAAACGCCTTGGAGAGAACAGGCAAGAGACTAATTGGTCTGAAATCAGCGTTTTCGTGAGAATTGTTTTTTCTTGGGGGATAGGACGTACAAGAGCTGATTTCCATGAAGTAGGGTATTTAGATTGAAGAATAGACCAGTTAAAGATATGAGTGATAATGGGGAGAATGATAGGAATTAATTTATTTATTAGTATTATAGATACGCCGTCATCTCCTATTGCAGTTGACTTAATTGCACGAAGTGATTTAGCTACCTGTGGTTGTGTGAGTGGTGTAAATTCAAAGATTGTATTTGAGGTGTGATTGGGTTTGAGGCTACGGATACGTTCAATAGTTTCAGATTTTAGGCCTACATCTATGGTCGTGGGAGGTTTAGTGAAATGAAAGTTAAGCTCGTCAAGGGACAGGTTTGGTGGAAGTTGCATATCTTTATTTTTACCAACACCCAAGTTCCGTAATTTTTTCCATATCGAGGACTGTGTTCGTGCAGTTGGTTGAATCGTGTACATATTTAATTTTAGCGTTGCGTATAAGTTGTTTTGTATTATTTCGCAATGATTTATACCGCGAGAGAGGCAGAAAGGGAGAAAAGGAGGGGAGAGAGAGAATAAGAGGGAGAATAGGAGGGGAGGGAGGGTCAATAGGAGGGAGAGAAAGAGAATAGGAGGGAAAGAGGGAGAATAGGAGGGAGAGAGGGAGAATAGGAGGGAAAGCGGGAGAATAGGAGGGAGAGGGGAGAATAGGAGGGAGAGAGGGAGAATAGAAGGGAAAGAGGGAAAATAGGAGGGAGAGTGAGAAAAAAGGAGGGAGAGAGAGTGAAAAAGAGGGAGAATAGGAGGTAGAGAGGGAGAATAGGAGGTAGAGAGAGAATAAGAGGAAGAATAGGAGGGAGAGAGGGAGAATAGGAGGGAGAGAGGGAGAATAGGAGGGAGAGAGGGAGAAAAGGAGGGAGAGAGGGAGAAAAGGAGGGAGAGAGGGAGAAAAGGAGGTAGAGAGAGAATAAGATGGAGAATAGGAGGGAGAGAGGGAGAATAGGAGGGAGAGAGGGAGAATAGGAGGGTGAGAGGGAGAATAGGAGGGAGAGAGGGAGAAAAGAAGGGAGAGAGGGAGAAAAGGAGGGAGAGAGGGAGAAAAGGAGGGAGGGAGAGAATAAGAGGGAGAATAGGAGGGAGAGAGGGAGAATAGGAGAGAGAGAGGGAGAATAGAAGGAAGAGAGGGAGAAAAGGAGGGAGAGAGAGAATAAGAGGGAGAATAGGAGGGAGGGAGGGAGAATAGGAGGGAGGGAGGGTCAATAGGAAGGAGAGAAAGAGAATAGGAGGGAAAGAGGAAGAATAGGAGGGAGAGGGGAGAATAGGAGGGAGAGAGGGAGAATAGAAGGGAAAGAGGAAGACTAGGAGGGAGAATAGGAGGGAGAGAGGGAGAATAGGAGGGAAAGCGTGAGAATAGGAGGGAGAGGGGAGAATAGGAGGGAGAGAGGGGAGAATAGAAGGGATAGAGGGAAAATAGGTGGGAGAGAGGGAGAAAAGGAGGTAGAGAGAGAATAAGAGGGAGAATAGGAGGGAGAGAGGGAGAATAGGAGGGAGTGAGGGAGAATAGGAGGGAGAGAGGGAGAAAAGGAGGGAGAGAGAGAATAAGAGGGAGAATAGGAGGGAGAGGGGGAGAATAGAAGGGAGAGAGGGAGAAAAGGAGGGAGAGAGGGAGAAAAGGAGGGGGGAGAGAGAATAAGAGGGAGAATAGGAGGGGGAGAGGGAGAATAGGAGGGAGAGAGGGAGAATAGGAGGAAGAGAGGGAGAAAAGGAGGGAGAGAGAGAATAAGAGGGAGAATAGGAGGGAGAGTGGGAGAATAGGAGGGAGAGAGGGAGAATAGGAGGGAGAGAGGGAGAATAGAAGGGAGAGAGGGAGAAAAGGAGTGAGAGAGAGAATATGAGGGAGAATAGGAGGGAGAGAGGGAGAATAGGAGGGAGACAGGGAGACTAGGAGGGAGAGAGGGAGAAAAGGAGGGAGAGAGAGAATAAGAGGGAGAGAGGGAGAATATGAGGGAGAGAGGGAGAATAGGAGGGAGTGAGGGAGAATAGGTGGGAGAGAGGGAGAAAAGGAGGAAGAGAGAGAGAGAATTAGAGGATGAATAGGAGGGAGAGAGGAAGAATAGGAGGGAGAGAAAGAGAATGGGAGGGAGAGAGGGAGGGAGATAGAATAAGAGGGAGAATAGGAGGAAGAGAGGGAGAATAGGAGGGAGAGAGGGGAGAATAGGATGGAGAGAGGGAGAAAAGGAGTGAGAGAGAGAATATGAGGGAGAATAGGAGGGAGAGAGGGAGAATAGGAGGGAGACAGGGAGAATAGGAGGGAGAGAGGGAGAAAAGGAGGGAGAGAGAGAATAAGAGGGAGAATAGGAGGGAGAGAGGGAGAATAGAAGGGAGAGAGGGAGAATAGGCGGGAGAAAGGGAGGGAGAGAGAGAATAAGAGGGAGAATAGGAGGGAGAGAAAGAGAATAGGAGGGAAAGAGGGAGAATAGGAGGGAGAATAGGAGGGAGAGGAGAGAATAGGAGGGAGAGAGGGAGAATAGAAGGGATAGAGGGAAAATAGGAGGGAGAGAGGGAGAAAAGGAGGGAGAGAGGGAGAATAGGATGGAGTGAGGGAGAATAGGAGGGAGAGAGGGAGAAAAGGAGGAAGAGAGAGAGAATAAGAGGGAGAATAGGAGGGAAAGAGGGAGAATAGGAGGGAGAGAAAGAGAATGGGAGGGAGAGAGGTAGAAAAGGAGGGAGAGAGAGAATAAGAGGGAGAATAGGAGGGAGAGAGGGAGAATAGGAGGGAGAGAGGGAGAATAGGAGGGAGACAGGGAGAATAGGAGGGAGAGAGGGAGAAAAGGAGGGAGAGAGAGAATAAGAGGGAGAATAGGAGGGAGAGAGGGAGAATAGGCGGGAGAAAGGGAGGGAGAGAGAGAATAAGAGGGAGAATAGGAGGGAGGGTCAATAGGAGGGAGAGAAAGAGAATAGGAGGGAAAGAGGGAGAATAGGAGGGAGAATAGGAGGGAGAATAGGAGGGAGAATAGGAGGGAGAGGAGAGAATAGGAGGGAGAGAGGGAGAATAGAAGGGATAGAGGGAAAATAGGAGGGAGAGAGAGAAAAAAGGAGGGAGAGAGAGAGAAAAAGAGGGAGAATAGGAGGGAGAGAGGGAGAATAGGAGGCAGAGAGGGAGAAAAGGAGGGAGAGAGGGAGAAAAGGAGGTAGAGAGAGAATAAGAGGGAGAATAGGAGGGAGAGAGGGAGAATAGGAGGGAGAGAGGGAGAATAGGAGGAAGAGAGGGAGAAAAGGAGGGAGAGAGAGAATAAGAGGGAGAATAGGAGGGAGAGAGGGAGAATAGGAGGGAGAGAGGGAGAAAAGGAGGGGAGAGAGGGAGAGAGAGAATTAGAGGGAGAATAGGAGGGGAGAGAGGGAGAATAGGAGGGATAGAGGGAGAATTGGAGGGAGAGAGGGAGAATAGTAGGGAGAGAGGGTGAATAGGAGGGAGAGAGGAAGAAAAGGAGGGTGAGAGGGAGAATAGGAGGGAGAGAGGGAGAAAAGGAGGGAGAGAATAAGAGGGAGAATAGGAGGGAGAGAGGGAGAATAGGAGGGAGAGAGGGGAGAATAGGAGGGAGAGAGGGAGAATAGGAGGGAGAGAGAGAATAAGAGGGAGAAAAGGAGGGAAGGCGGAGAATAAGACGGAGAATAGGAGGGAGAGAGGGAGAAAAGGAGGAAGAGAGAGAATAAGAGGGAGAATAGGAGGGAGAGAGGGAGAATAGGAGGGAGTGAGGGAGAATAGGAGGGAGTGAGGGAGAATAGGAGGGAGTGAGGGAGAAAAGGAGGAAGAGAGGGTATAAGATGGACAATATGAGGGAGAGAAGGAGAATAGGAGGGAGTGAGGGAGAATAGGAGGGAGAGAGGGAGAAAAGGAGGAAGAGAAAGAGAATGGGAGGGAGAGAGGGAGAAGAAGGAGGGGGAGAGAGAGAATAAGAGGGAGAATAGGAGGGAGAGAGGGAGAATAGGAGGGAGAGAGGGAGAATAGGTGGGAGAGAGGGAGAAAAGGAGGGAGGGAGAGAATAAGAGGGAGAATAGGAGGGAGAGAGGGAGAATAGGAGGGAGAGAGGGAGAATAGGTGGGAGAAAGGGAGAAAAGGCGGGAGAGAGAGAATAAGAGGGAGAATAGGAGCGAGGGAGGGGAGAATAGGAGGGAGAGACGGTCAATAGGAGGGAGAGAAAGAGAATAGGAGGGAAAGAGGGAGAATAAGAGGGAGAATAGGAGGGAAAGAGGGAGAATAAGAGGGAGAATAGGAGGGAGAGAGGGAGAATAGGAGGGAGAGAAAGAGAATGGGAGGGAGAGAGGGAGAAAAGGAGGGAGAGAGAGAATAGGAGGGAGAGGGAGAAAAGGAGGGAGAGAGAATAAGAGGGAGAATAGGAGGGAGAAAGAGAGAAAAGGAGGGAGAGAGAGAATAGGAGGGAGAGAGGAAGAATAGGAGGGAGAGAGGGAGAATAGGAGGGAGAGAGGGAGAATAGGAGGGAGAGAGGGAGATAAGGAGGGAGAGAGAATAAGAGGGAGAATAGGAGGAAGAGAGGGAGAATAGTAGGGAGAGAGGGAGAAAAGGAGGGAGAGAGAGAATAAGAGGAAGAATAGGAGGGAGTGAGGGAGAATAGGAGGAAGAGAGGGAGAAAAGGAGGGAGAGAGAGAATAAGATGGAGAATATGATGGAGAGAGGGAGAATAGGAGGGAGTGAGGGAGAATAGGAGGAAGAGAGGGAGAAAAGGAGGAAGAGAGAGAGAATAAGATGGAGAATAGGAGGGAGAGAGGGAGAATAGGAGGGAGAGAAAGAGAATGGGAGGGAGAGGAGGGGGGAGAAAAGGAGGAGAGAGAGAGAATAAGAGGGAGAATAGGATGGAGGGAGAAAGGGAGGGAGAGAGAGAATATGAGGGAGAATAGGAGGGAGAGCGGGAGAATAGGAGGGAGAGAGGGAGAATAGGTGGGGAGAGAGAGAATAGGAGGGAGAGAGGGAGAATAGGAGGGTGAAAGGGAGAAAAGGAGGGAGAGAGAGAGAATAAGAGGGAGAAAAGGATGGAGGGAGAAAGGGAGGGAGAGAGAGAATATGAGGGAGAATAGGAGGGAGAGAGGGAGAATAGGAGGGAGAGAGGGAGAATAGGAGGGAGAGAGTGAGAATAGGAGGGAGAGAGGGAGTGAAGGAGGGAGAGAGAATAAGAGGGAGAATAGGAGAGAGAGAGGGAGAATAGGAGGGAGAGCGGGAGAATAGGAGGGAGAGGGAGAAAAGGAGGGAGAGAGGGAGAATAGGAGGGAGAGAGGGGAGAATAGGAGGGAGAGAGGGAGAATAGGAGGGAGAGAGGGAGAAAAGGAGGGAGAGAGGGAGAAAAGGAGGGAGAGAGAGAATAAGAGGGAGAGAAGGAGAATATGAGTGATGGAGGGAATAGGAGTGAGAGAGGGAGAAAAGGAGGGAAAGAGAGAATAAGAGGGAGAAAAGGAGGGAGAGAGAATAAGAGGGAGAAAAGGAGGGAGAGAGAGAATAAGAGGGAGAGAAGGAGAATAGGAGTGAGAGAGGGAATAGGAGTGAGAGAGGGGAGAAAAGGAGGGAAAGAGAGAATAAGAGGGAGAGAGAAGAGAATAAGAGGGAGAAAAGGAGGGAGAGAGAATAAGAGGGAGAAAAGGAGGGAGAGAGAATAAGAGGGAGAAAAGGAGGGAGAGAGAGAATAAGAGGGAGAGAAGGAGAATAGGAGTGAGAGAGGGAATAGGAGTGAGAGAGGGATAAAAGTAGGGAAAGAGAGAATAAGAGGGAGAGAGAAAGAGAATAAGAGGGAGAAAAGGAGGGAGAGAGAATAAGAGGGAGAAAAGGAGGGAGAGAGAATAAGAGGTAGAAAAGGAGGGAGAGAGGGAGAATAGGAGGGAGAGAGGGAGAATAGGAGGGAGAGAGGGAGAATAGGAGGGGAGAGAGGGAGAGAAGGAATAGGAGGGAGAGAGGGAGAGGAGGAGGGAGAGAGGGAGAGGAGGAGGGAGAGAGGGAGAATAGGAGGGAGAGAGTGAGAATAGGAGGGAGAGAGGGAGTGAAGGAGGGAGAGAGAATAAGAGGGAGAATAGGAGAGAGAGAGGGAGAATAGGAGGGAGAGCGGGAGAATAGGAGGGAGAGGGAGAAAAGGAGGGAGAGAGGGAGAATAGGAGGGAGAGAGGGAGAATAGGAGGGAGAGAGGGAGAATAGGAGGGAGAGAGGGAGAAAAGGAGGGAGAGAGGGAGAAAAGGAGGGAGAGAGAGAATAAGAGGGAGAGAAGGAGAATATGAGTGATGGAGGGAATAGGAGTGAGAGAGGGAGAAAAGGAGGGAAAGAGAGAATAAGAGGGAGAAAAGGAGGGAGAGAGAATAAGAGGGAGAAAAGGAGGGAGAGAGAGAATAAGAGGGAGAGAAGGAGAATAGGAGTGAGAGAGGGAATAGGAGTGAGAGAGGGAGAAAAGGAGGGAAAGAGAGAATAAGAGGGAGAGAGAAAGAGAATAAGAGGGAGAAAAGGAGGGAGAGAGAATAAGAGGGAGAAAAGGAGGGAGAGAGAATAAGAGGGAGAAAAGGAGGGAGAGAGAGAATAAGAGGGAGAGAAGGAGAATAGGAGTGAGAGAGGGAATAGGAGTGAGAGAGGGATAAAAGTAGGGAAAGAGAGAATAAGAGGGAGAGAGAAAGAGAATAAGAGGGAGAAAAGGAGGGAGAGAGAATAAGAGGGAGAAAAGGAGGGAGAGAGAATAAGAGGTAGAAAAGGAGGGAGAGAGGGAGAATAGGAGGGGAGAGAGGGAGAATAGGAGGGAGAGAGGGAGAATAGGAGGAGAGAGGGAGAGAAGGAATAGGAGGGAGAGAGGGAGAGGAGGAGGGAGAGAGGGAGAGGAGGAGGGAGAGAGGGAATAGGAGGGAGAGAAGGAGAATAGGAGTGAGAGAGGGAATAGGAGTGAGAGAGGGAGAAAAGGAGGGAGAGAGAGAATAAGAGGGGGGAGAGAGAGAGAATAAGAGGGAGAATAGGAGGGAGAGAGGGAGAATAGGAGGGAGAGAGGGAGAATAGGAGGGAGAGAGGGAGAGAAGGAATAGGAGGTAGAGAGGGAGAGGAGGAGGGAAAGAGGGAATAGGAGGGAGAGAAGGAGAATAGGAGTGAGAGAGGGAATAGGAGTGAGAGAGGGAGAAAAGGAGGGAGAGAGAGAATAAGAGGGGGGAGAGAGAGAGAATAAGAGGGAGAATAGGAGGGAGAGAGGGAGAATAGGAGTGAGAGAAAGGACGAGACAAAAGGAGTAAGAATGAGAAGCACCTTAATTTCAATACTTCATCTACACATACCCATCATATCTGACGGGCAATTATGCTAGTCTATATATAACAGAGGTGGGCAAACTGCAGCTATTGAGCTGCATGCATCCGTTGTAACTCAGTATGGGATTCTTTCAAATTTAAACATTTTTCACTGCTGAACACGATGTTGTAGTGTGATCTGATATGAGTTGGGGATGCTATGGGACATGTATTATATCTGAAATGCTTCAGATTCAAATTGTTTTACTAATTGCAAATTTATGAAAATGGAATGTGTCCTGTAGCTTTCAAACTTCTGAAAAATTATCGAATGCGGCTCAGAAAGTAAGTGATGTATAATTTTCCCAAGGCAAAAGATTCCCGTATGATGTCCAGGTGCATGGTGGTAGGGGCATAATGGAGGGGAGTTATGCCAGATGGGTCGCTATCCATATAATACTTCCGCAACATACTACCTTATTGGCTTGGCACACTTTGGTAGGGGAGATGAGGAGGTGAATGAGCTGCATTGTAACCGCACCATCATGGTGCACTTTCATAGGGGTGGTAAAGAGAGGAATGAGCTGCTTTGGTACTACATGCGATGCTCGATTTACACCAATCCAATTTAAGTACTCATTTTAATGCCATTTATAATGAACATACAAATAACATCTAATTCGCACCACCTTACTCGTTTCTATGCCTCCTCTACCTTTTACATTGTCAAGTCTAACGTGCATCCTATTGCTCACCGAGAAAGTATACAATGTATACTACACATACTGTTACACTGTGAAGCCTCACGTTCATTTTCTTTCACTGCAAAAGTATACGTACATAGGCATACGTAAACAGTTGGCAGTTTAGCTGTTGTCGTCTTTCGTAATGCTACCATTTTCTATTTAGCTGTCGTTTACCTCTGTTATTTTAATTCTTAATATTCTTTAATATATCCCCTTGCGTTAAAATGAGCTTCAAAAGAGTAAGCAGTGATTCTAACATGGGAAGGAAGGATGTGAAAAAAGTCAGAAAGTCTCTTTCCTTAGAAATTAAAATAGAGGTTCTTAAAAGGTTTGAACGTGGTGAGAGAAACATTGACATTCGGAAAGTATTGGAACTTAGTGTTTCTACAATAACAACAATTTGTGACAATGCTGAAAGTATTCATAAAATGGGTCAAAGATCAACAAATATCAGTGCTACGAGAATTACGAAAGCTCGTTTGGATGCAATAGAGAAAACGGAACGGTTATTGGCCACATGGATTGAACACCGAAACCAGCAGAACTGTCCTTTGTCCATGGCCATCATTCAAAAGAAAGCAAGAAGTTTATATGATTGGCACCAGCTCGTATGTCTTTTAACGGGTGGGGACACATTGTCATAATTTTGTGTATGCACTTGAGCGTAATTTTGGAATCCCTAGATTACTATTTCGAATTTTTTTCGCAGGACAATCAACATATAGCCAAGTTTTACAATATCGCTTGCATGATAAATTTATAATGTTATTTGCATTGATAATATTCAAGGAATATTATTAAATAAAGGAATAAATTAATTACTGAATTTACATCACCGTAAAGAAAGATGTTACTGAGGTTTAAAATGTTATGGCAGGAATGAATCTCACTATCTCTTATGGTAGGAGCCGCCACTGTACATGATCAAATAATGCCAGAAAATAACTTTCGATTTACGCCAAAATCCTCAGAATGTATCTATGGCATAAATTGAGGGTTGCCTGTACATTGTTGTCCCAGTGCCTTTGGTAGAGGGGAGTGTGCTGCATGAACGAGAGGTTGAATGGGCAGTAAGGAGGGGAGAGACCTGCATGGAATAGAATTAGTAGTGGTATTCGAATGTAATAAATTTCAAGCACTTCACTTTCTGGGCGAATTTAAATTCATGTAACACTCGCATTAATTTTCAACAGAGAAATCCCTAGTCATTGTAATTCCATTTATGTTGTGATAATATGTTTAAAAGAACAGTCATGTATCAATATTGAAGAATGACCAATGTTTAACCTCTCTAATCCTAAGTCTCAAAATCTAAGCCAAGTCTCGCATGGTAAAGCTGTGAAACTTTCACATTAAGTATTCACGTTAATTTTCAAGCAGACATGTAGCTCTTTGTGCTCCTAAATTTCATAATTTAGCATTATAAAATATTACAAATAAGTACATTCAAATGATAAACTAAATTGATCACGCATATTTGTGACAATAATAATGCATGTATATACTAGACTATATGACTATACTGAATTCAAGTCCAACAATAGTCATTGTGATGGAAGCTCTCGTAATTTGAAAACATTCTATGATAAAAATTAGAATCATCATTAATTTTCTCAGAGAATAGCACATATCCCACTTCGATATTACAATTCTAAGATATTCTAATGTGCGAGATAAAATTACCCTGCATGATGTAAATTCGATTTCCCATGTAAATCAAATGGGAAGGATAGTTCCAGGAATTGAACCCGGAACTTTCAATCACTGCAACAAAAACTATCTTAAGGAGCTCGGCACCAGTAGCAAGGGTTTCCACCAAGTTTCAAGAAAATCAATCAATTGGTTCAAAAGTTAAAAGGGAGAACATACAGACAGACAGATGGACAGACAGACAGACTGAGGAAACTGAAAATAAGGCAATCAAATTTTAAAAAACCACTCCTCTAAGAGGGGCATATCACACCAATCTGATTTATTGCTTGCATATCGTGCACCTTCTATGCCTCCCTCCACCCACATAGAATAAACATATGTTGCTTTGTAAACAACCATGGGTGAGTGTAAGATTCCACCACCAGACACTGCCATCATGATGCTGGTCGAGTTTTTTGAGCTGTCCAATACATGTTCCGGATGACGGGTCCTTCATTTAACAATAACCTTTTGGCTGCCAGGCTCATCCGTGAAATTTGTTTCATCAAAATTGATAATATTTGATGGAGGAACATTTTGTGGTGAAATTTCTAGATTATCAAAGTAGTCATTCAGTATGTTTTCACTTACTTCAGCTCAAACTCGCTTTATATTTTCTGTAAGCCTAATCTCGAGTTCTGGATGCCTCTTCATCAAGTTATAAAACCACACTCCTTTCCTGGTCGATTGTCATGAAAATGTTTCTCTACTCTCCCTTCACAGTTCAAATAAGACTGGATAATATCACTCGCATCTACATATCGAAGCGGAAAACCCCACTTGGCACAGGTAAGTAACCCCTCTACCAGTTTCTTTTCTTCTCCATCACCAAGAACGTATTGTCCTCCATGCTTCAAGTTTCTGCTTCCCTTCACTTTTTCTGCTAATGCTGTCTTCGGTATGCCATACTTCTTAGCTATGGCTCTAATACTGCCTTTACAGTTCTTTACATCAGAGAATGGGAGGAGAGAGGGAGAGATAGGGAGAATGGGAGGGAGAGAGAGGGAGAATGGGAGGGAGAAAGAGGGAGAATGGGAGGGAGACAGATGGAGAATGGGAGGGAGAGAGAGGGAGAATGGGAATGTGAGAGGGAGAATGGGAGGGAGAGAGAGAGAGAGAATGGGATGGAGAGAGAGGGAGAATGGGAGGGAGAGAGAGGGAGAATGGGAGGGAGAGAGAGGTAGAATAGGTCCAAATTCTTTTTTTGCACTTTTTGTCATTGCTGAAAAGCACTATTATACATGTCCATTCATCCATCTGTATGTATATATCAGGGAAGAATTGAATAAACCGATTTCAACCAAATTTGGTACATAGATACATAAATTAATTACCAAACTGGCATTTTTGGATAAAATCGACTCAGCAGGGGTGCCACAATTACAAAGTTAAACTTTTCAGTAATTATGAATTTGGAAGGAATTTGCTGAACCAATTTCAATGAAATTTTGTATATAAGATGTTTACAACATACCATAATGAAACAAAGATGTTCAAAGAGAAGCAAAAGAGCAGGGCTACCACAATGAAAAGGAAAATGATATTTCTTTTAGATGTACTTCTAGAGAACTCATGGATTTTAACCAAATACAGTAAAAGATCATTTATCCAATATGGCTGGGACCTGAACCATTTCAGATAAATGATTTTCTGGATGTTGGATCATTTGTATGAAAGAACCCCAAAATCAGACTGCATAGTAAACATGCTATGCAAGAAAATTTCGGCACGGTGTAAAAATGCTCATGTAAAATGGCCCTTAAACAGCACATCAATCTGAAAAATACATTTAGTAATGTATGGTAGGAATAATTTGCCAGAAAACACATTTTAACAGGTGATGAGAGATGAATAAATGATGTTAAAAATCAAATCTGTTCAGAAAACTTTTTATTTATGCAAAAATAAAACTAAACATCTTGCAAAGCAAATACGAGGGCGTCCCAATATATAAGGTAACAAGACCTAATGTAAACTTATTCAAATATACATGTATAACCAATAATACAGCCTTCGCACACATTACTTTTCCACATAATCTCCAGACCTGTCCAAGCATTTGTTCCACTGCCACACCATGGCATTGATCCAAGCATAGAAGAAATCAGTGTCAAGCTCCTGGAGCCAGGATGTGATGACTTGCTGCACTTTGCCATCGGTTGCAAGTCACCTATCAGCCAGGTACTTCTTCATGTATCCAAAGAGATGGAAATCACTCGGTGCCAGGTCTGGGTTGTGAGGTGGGTGGTCCGGCACCTCTCGCACATAGCACCATAACAACTCATGGGTGCGGCTGGCAGTGTGTGGCCTGGCATTATCGTACAGCAAGACGATGCCTTGGCGCAGCAACCCAGGTCCTTTTCGACAAATGGTTTGCCACAAGTGGTCCAATGTGTGACAATAGCACTCAGCATTCACAGGGTCTCCCCAGGTGAGAAAATCCACAAGAAGTACACCCTTATGGTCCCAGAACACTGTTGCCTTGATCTTCTTTGCTGATGGATTTGCTTTGAATTTCTTCGAAGCAGGAGACGATGGGTGTTTCCATGTCATGGATGCTTGCTTTGACTCTGGTGTCACATGATGCAACCATGTTTTATCCCACGTAACAATGCACTGCAGGAACTGCACTCCTTCATGGTAATGTGCCAAGTGCAGGAGAGTAAGTCCCATTCAAGTGAATTTATGATCCTCTGTGAGTTGCTTTGGTACCTAGCAGGCACACACTTTGCTGTACCCCAGTTGCTCATGGACAATGCTGTGCACCGTACCCAGTGAGACGTTGAGCTCATTTGCAATATCATTAAGTCTAATGCGTCTGTCTTCCTTAATCATGACTTTTTCATCATTTTCATCTGTAGAGGAAGTGCTTGGGTGCCCGGACTGCTGCTCATCTTAAACGTCTGTCCTGCCATTATCAAAAGCATTGCACCAAACCCAAACCTATTTCCCTGACATGACATTGGTTCCATACACCTCCACAAGTTGGCGATGAATTTCAGTCAGTTTTGTGCCCTTCACATGCAGAAAGCAGATCACACTACCCACCTCAACGATTGACCATGTTTCCACAAGTTCCGCCATCTTGAAACTGATGTTGGACATTATGACACACAGGTGGCGAGGTCTCATGGCCTTCTGAGGAAGCAGACGACATGTAACATGGTATAACAGCACTTGATCTATTCAAACCTGTCCGAATGACTCGCAAGAGGTCTTGTTACTTCATTTATTGAAACGCCCTCATATGTATCAAGAATCTTTTGTGTAGTACAAAAAATAGCTAAAGTAGTCCTTAGATGGAAAATTACTCTGTAACATACGTGTTTATCTGAAAATGGCAAAAATAACAACTGTTATAAGCATTAATGACTTCAAGTTACATATTATTTTATGGGGAATACAACATGAAAAGTATTATGACCATATACCATGAACAACTATATTGGATGAAGCAATCCTTGTGCAGGAAATCAACCAATAACATATTTATTTAAGTAGGAGTGGCCAAAAACAATTTTATGAATGAAAGCGAAATATTTTATTTACCGTAAAATACTCTTTGATCTGCAGAGGAGCAATGTGGCACAATTCTATAATTTGCTGCAACATGATCAGCCAGAAACATCAGAGAGGATGATGCAACCAATGCTCTCTTGAAAAGATCAGTAATTGTAGTGTTTGCTTTTTTTCCGCTGCTCCACAAAATTATCGGATCTGGCTACACAAAACCCTTCAGATGCCATTTTGCAAAACACACAAACAAAGCGAAATAAATGCAGGAAGGTGCAGTATATTTCTTCTAAGATGGCTTGTAGAGGAAAACAACAAAATTATATCTTTCAAGCTACTACTTCTATATCGGCACAATAGCTTCTAGCACGGCTAGCATTGGCTAACATGCTTGTGGCATGCACTGACATCACTAAACACTCGGCAAACCTCGACTACCAATCGGATGTGATCGGGTTTGGCATTAACTCGTCCATTTTAAATTGCTTTTTTATAAATATGTTAAAAATTTTATGAAAAACTTTATATTTGCCTATAACAATAGCCATACAATACAACTTCATAAAATTTTCGGTAATTTCTGATATCTGACAGTCTCCCATTATGGTGCAGAGTTGTGAACAATGTGCAATATTTTCACTCACTAACATTTGAGATGAGGGAGATTGTGCAGCTGGCAAGAGCTGCGGGCAGTGAGGGCTCTGATGATATGCAAGAAGAAATACCAGAATTGATGAATTTATCACAGGAGGAGTTGACCAAGGAAGAAATGCCGCAGATGCTCGAGTCCCACAAAGAGGAGGATCATCTAACACCAGCATTGTTACAGGAAACTGCTTGGTTTTGACAAGTTTGCAAGTGGTCTCGTAGAAGCAGATTCTAACATTGAAACATGCAATTGAACAGTGTACACTACCACATCGCAAGCTTTAGAAATCCATGCTGACTAAAGCAATGCAGAGATGCATTACAGATTACTTCCGCCAACCATGAAGATCAAAAGACTGCGAACCACAACCTTCTACCTCGGCTCTGTAAACCCATCTCTCTCCACTGTATGCTAGATAATGGAATTCAGGATGTTATTGCTGCCAAAATGTTAGGTAAAGAATTGTTTTAAATGTAAATTTTTTTAGATTAAAGTTTTAAAACTGTTTTTGCCTTGTTAATATTACCTTATTTTGCACTTTTTACATACTAAAAGTATACATATAACTTCCTAAACTCTGGGAACATAACCCTATCATTCCATAAATCATTGAAATCATGCAGCGCATTTATTTGCATTGCATGAGGGTCTACTGAATATGATTGTATAAGTAAATGCTTTAAGTTAACCTGAATCACCTTTGTTTTTCCTAAGTATATGTGCCGATAACTTCATCTATTAATATAATTGGCAACTCATTGAGTAATAGCAATTTTCATGCAGTCATGCAGTTTCCTGACCCATTCTATTTCTTAACTTCGTCATGAGTCTATTAATTGTGGTAAATGAGTATTCAGCACTCACAGTAGACACTGGAATGCAACATAGTTTTACGCACAAAATCTTCAGTTCCGAATATCCAATATTATATTCTAAAATTGTTATTCCGAAAGGTTCTCCTTATTGTCTTCTCATCTGGCTTCAATAACGTACTTAAAAGAACAAATATAATTCCACAATGTTTTCATTTTGTGATTGGTCAAAATGAACACTCGATGTTACATTCGGCCAAGCATAGTTATATTCTTTATTTAACCTTTAAATGCCAGATTTAAATGTCCCTTCGGCGAATCTCGCCGCCAGACTTTTTTTTGGCCAGTTAAATTTTTAATGCTTTCAATAAGATAAAACCTTGTATTTTCTGAATTATAAGAGATAAATTAGCCATGCAAAAAGTAATATTTAGCAAAATTATCTATGCAATAACGGGTATATGTCCTTTACACTAAAAGAAAAGAAAACAACCCAAATTCTGAGTAAATCTGTAATATAAATCATAAAAAATCATGACAAAACATAACTAACACTACTTTTTCATATATTTTACAACTTTTAAATTATTCTTTTGGTGTGGTACTCCTTAAAGTCCAAAAATATACAGAGCACTAAATCGAATATTTTGCACTTCATCGCATATTTTGCACTTCATCACTGTTCTAGTATATTTTCCTCTCTTGAAGCATACATGGCAGAGAAGATGATTTCCCTTTATGGGCCATGTTTGTTTGTTTTCTTTGGCCTCCAAGCGACATAATTGTGTCCCAATTGTAACAGCAGGAAGATCAGATTTTGCACAAGAGTGAGATGCAACTCTCGATGCATCATCTGCCTACCAGATGACGTCAGGAGAACATAACTATTGAGGACTGAGATGTAGAGGATGTGGAAGAAGAGCCTCTTCGTCCGCTTCCAAACTATGGCGGCTGACCTCGTAGCTATTTGCGATCCTATCCCCCCTGTCCACATTAAATAAGAAGGGTGGGACTGGGACACTCTCCCCTATCTCTGTTTACAGTTGTGGGAGGTCTTTCCCACCCCCAGTGATGAATCGGCGGCATGGTTGCCTCGATGATTCCATAGGGCATGGCTCAAGGATGAACCCTTCAAAATTTCATGCCTCTGAGTGGCTTCCAAACAAAGTGTTCCCATAGGGGTGCGGCTAGCAGCAAGTGGTCTCATTTTGCATTGCTGTACAGGTACGCTCGGTGTTTAAAGTTTAAGGGACCAATAACACTTTTTATGTATTAAATAAATTACATACAATTTTAATAATTTTCTCCGGGAGGAATTTTATTCCACAGAGGGTGAAAATCCACCATGAGTCCCTCCATGGATTTGACTTGACACTGGTTGCAAATGACCCCCAGTCCGATATTGAAAAACTGTAAATTTTCTATTCTAGCAAGAATAAATGTAAAGGACCACCAAGAGAGGCGAAAAAATAAACTTGATACGCAGCATGATCTGCACTGCACTCTCTTCATCAATATTAAACTAAGATTAGATCAGCTGATCACAAAGGTGCGACAGGATAATGGAAGCCACTAAAGATGAGGGGCTTGCATTAACTATCAGACGGGCAAACGGCGAAGTTTACATTTTTATTAGTTTCAAGTAAATTAGTGCTTGCAGATTTCTTTGTTCTAAATAAACTTGAAAACTTTCCTTTCAGTGAAGGAATGCCTTGACTCAATGGTCCCATTTTGTTTTCATGCATTCATTTCAAAAATTGAAATTCATTCAGAAAAAATATAAATTTGAAAGAAATAGAGTGATTACGTCCACAATTTTTCTTTTTATTTGATATGACACTAATAAATCTATGGCAATTTTCTGGGGTGCTGAGTATATACCGGTACCATTTGGGTCACAAGACGAATGTGATTTCAAATTTTGTGTCATAGACAAACATAGTTTGGGAAACACTGGGATAGATGGTTGGACGAACAGAAAAACCAAATACATTGGCGAATTTTTTCTCAAAAACGTCAACGTAGAATTTACTCTACCAATAATTTAGGATTTCCATCAATGCAATGAGCAGATCCTAATCTGATTTATTTTATGAATGAATATAAAATGACTCACCTTAACAAATACATTGGCTGGAGATCTATTTCCACACGTTATCGAATTTGAGGTTTCATTTGGACTTGTCGTTCTACTGCATGATTCACTAACATCTGACGTTCGTCTTGCAACAGTAGCGAGCTGTCAAAGGGAAATGTTATTTTGAAGCAAACTTACATTCACATTTATCAACAAATGCATTATTTCAACAAATAAAATCAGTGCAACATATGCATAAACATTCTGTACCAGTTTATGAATAGGTTCACAGAATCAGTTCCCTATGCTTAGTCATTCATCAAACTTCACTTATTCATTATTATTATTATTATTATATTAGAAAGTAACTACCATATTGTCCTAAATATAATGCGATGTTTTTTCAAAAAATTAAATTTTAAAAGAAGTCCCGCATTGTATTCGAGTACTAGTGATTTTAAAAGATCGTAAAATCGTGTTTAGAAAAATCACCTTACATTCCACATGTCTGTTTAAGAGGTACAAGATGCTTGTTACATTGTAGACACATTAGGAGCACATGTTACATTGTATATGAAAAGCGTCTGAGGTGAGGATAGATCGAGTTCAGTTGGCAACTGAACCCCTTGATAGTCATTAAGTTGAAACTATCAGTGCATCGGCATATTCTTTATACCTACTTTAGTGAGTTTTTACCCATCTGTTATTTTAACAATGGGTGACAAAAAGGATGCTGATCACCATGTTGAGAAAAAAGGTTCTTCCAAATCCCAGGTTAACAGAAGAATCCGAAAAAGTTACGACATGAATTTTAAAATAGTCATGGCTCAAGAGGTGAAAAAATGAACACTATTCAAGCTTCAAAAAAGTATGATGTTCCTGAAGTAAATACATGTTCATGGCAGAAGCAATTAGAAAAATTTTATTGTACAATTTCAACCAAGAAGGCATTTAAGAGACCTTGAACTGGGAGATTTGAAGACCTTGAGAGTCATATTTTCAGCTTTGCTTTAGAAAAGTGAAGTGAAGGTTTTCCCATCACTTGAGAAGTGATAAGGATGAAGGCATTGGAAGTGGTGAGGAAATGTAAAATTCTAAACACTGATTTCAAAGCAAGCATCAGCTGATGTAGATTGATGATGCACAGAAAAAGCCTTTCTATACTACACCACACGTCCCTATTTCAACGTCTGATTACAGTGAGAAGTTGATCGCTTATCAGAAGTATTTCATAAGCTTATGGAAAAAACATAACTATCTGCTAGGCCAGATGGGGAATGCAGATCAAACCCTGGTATGTTTTGATATGCCATCTAATGTCACCGTCAACAAAAAAGGTGCTAACTTGGTGTTGTTAAAATCCACCAGCAACGAGAAATCAAGGATAACTGTTATGCTTCCAGCACTTCTGCAGTCGACAGAGTTAGAGAAAGAGTACGACCTATAGCAGCATGCCCTTGTCCACTTTCAAAACATTTTATTATATCCAATTTAAGTAATTAATTAAGAACAATACTTTGCTTTAATTTTTTGCTTGTGACATTTTAAACTTGTAAAGGTAAAAACTCTAGCACAAATTCAATGTGTCACAGCCACGAGCTCGGACTAAATACTGGCTGTAGTCTGCCGAAACATAACCTTGGACATAAAAAGAAACTCATCGATTACATTACTTCTCCAGTGCAATATTGTATACACACAAAATGAATATGAAAACAATTTAACAGTAGTTTGTATATAATGAACAAAGTTGTTTTTCATTGCTAGTGTTGAGACCTTTAGACTGGGCAGAAAAAGGCTCTTCATTCTCCGGATTTTGTAAGAGCATATGTCCGAATCAAGCGAGCGAAATGAGAGGTCGAGTCAAAGTGGAATGAGTGTAAAACCGAAAAAAGCATATCGAGAGGTATACCTGTAGAATGGGGAGCTACATTCCGGTTCGCAACTAAAACCACTCACGTGACAAAAAAAGGGGAATTTTCTCTCATAAGATTTCATGTAATAAAGGAGATCAGGTTTTAAGAAGCTGCCACCGTACCCTAATGACATCCACGCTAAAAAACAAGTACATTTCCGGGTGTTCCATTCATGAAAGGATTAATATACAGGACAGTACATACACGGAACAATGCCTAATCTTTATATAAATATCTTATAATTACATAAACAGTAATGAAAAACGTGATGACAAGGATAAACACTGATATTGTGGGATAAAACTTGTGAGAATCTCGGATACGATGCTCACAACACAATTCCAAAATAAAATACCATATTGACCCGAATATAGTGCGATGTTTTTTCCTCAATATGTACCTCTGAAAGTCGCATTCGCGCTATATTCGAGTACTTGTTGCATTCGTACTATATTCGAAAACTTGTATCTTTAAAAAATAACTGCGTATCGGCGTGTTTCAGCGCATATTTTTATAATTGCTACATTGTAAGTGAATTGGACGTTCATGTTACGATGCTACATTGTACAAATATACTCGGTAGGGGTCAGAGGAGATTTGAAAATAGATCAAGGTCAAATTGCAGCAACCACAGCACCGGCACAACTTCACGCAGGGTCGCGACACTCAAGCGTTAGAAAACGAGGACCGTCTAAACGTGGCGTCACATTTCCCCCCATTAGTACATAATTCATGAGTTTACCGGTAATTTAAATGTGCAAAATAGAGAAAATTAAATGTTTTTCGTCTATTTCTAAAATTCCTCACGCAGGGTCGCGACACTCAAGCGTTAGAAAACGAGGACCGTCTAAACGTGGCATCACATTACCCCCCTTTAGTACATAATTCATGAGTTTACCGGTAATTTAAATGTGCAAAATAGAGAAAATTAAATGTTTTTCGTCTATTTCTAAAATTCCTCACGCAGGGTCGCGACACTCAAGCGTTAGAAAACGAGGACCGTCTTAACGTGGTGTCACATTACCCCCCTTTAGTACATAATTCATGAGTTTACCGGTAATTTAAATGTGCAAAATAGAGAAAATTAAATGTTTTTCGTCTATTTCTAAAATTCCTCACGCAGGGTCGCGACACTCAAGCGTTAGAAAACGAGGACCGTCTAAACGTGGCATCACATTACCCCCCTTTAGTACATAATTCATGAGTTTACCGGTAATTTAAATGTGCAAAATAGAGAAAATTAAATGTTTTTCATCTTTTTCTAAAATTCCCTTCAAAATACTTGGGGTCGCACTATATTCGGGGTCGCATTATATTTGGGCTAATACGGTACTTGATGCTGGTGCATAAGAACACAGAAAATCTTATATGCAGTGGTGGCTTATATGCGAGTAAATATGTTATATTCATATTTCCCATCCAAAACTTATTTCTTTCAAACGGATGGCAAAGCATTGAGGACTGAATCTAAGAACTTATCCAGTTACATACTGCTGCTGTACTCATACAAAAGCTCAACCAAATTACAAAGTCATTGAACACTAAATCCTGCCATAAGTTGGGATAAAATAAATTTAAATAATCAAAACCACAACATTCCCATCAATTGAGATAAAATTCATTAAAACATATTTACCTCTGCATTTCGATAAACATTTTCTTCCTCGCGCTCCAGTTTCACGGGACTTATGCAGATCTGAAAAGAGAAATTAAAATAAAATAGTTGGCATAACTTTATCATAATGGACATTGAGAAATAAAAACTTTCAACATCAGGGGCAAAGCAAAATACCCTAATATCTGATTCTCTTTTAAAAATTTCCGTAATTAGTCACCTCAAGTGTCCTCAAAAGTAAATTTTCAGAACTACAAAATGTGATCAAGTAACTGTTACTCCTGATATCTTTGTCTCTTTTTCTGGCTAATAAGCCTCTGAATATTATACCCTTGGACACCAGACCTCGTGTCACAAAGTACCCTGTTCTCACCATTTTTTTTTTATAAGTATCATTTTTATCTACAATTTGAGTTTTAAGCTATTTTTTCATAAGAAAGTAAGTTTCATTTTTATGGTATTTTCAAGCAACATTGTTAGAAACTTACTTTGTATCAAACGTTTATTCCCGTCTGGGTCACGATAGACCCAGCTCCGTCGTTCGGAAAGAGGCGTCAAAATAACATGTGAAAGGTATGGCATCGAATCAGATGATTTAGAATGAGATTGTTATAATTACACGTTCCAATCTTATTACTTTTATGATTTTTCTTTCACTCTTTCCTAACATAACTTCTGAGGTACATATTTTGATGATTGAATTTTAACTGGATGACGTTATTTACATAAAAACTTTATTTGAATTCTGAATAACATATATTATCCATAGTGAAATTCCATAGGCTTAATAATAATAAAATGTTTATAAGACATTAATTATTTGTTTTATTTTGTTAAACTGTAAATATTCTATACTTAAAATGGTTGGATCCTTCGGGACCCAGTTCCAGAGTTCGTGTTACTACAATTAGGTTCGGCATCCGAGTGTTAACTCCTCCCACACCTGACACACACAGAAGAAACGAAGGAAACCTGGTAAGCACATTAGTCTACTCTTTATGTGGAGCAACAAGGGAGCCAATTCTTAACTTTCCTTCTGAATGACAGTGCTGGCTTGCCCAGCCTTCTCAAACCACAAGAGTATGGTACAGGATGATCCCGGGTTGAAAAATCTCAGAGAGTAGGAGATTTCTTCGTAGAATGTTAGATTTTTATTATTACCGCACAAAAATAATGAAGACTGTGATAAAAATTATAAGCGGTCTCAAACGCACTTGAAAAGGACTGTGTGGTCACCAATGTACCTTCTCAACCAGACATAAGAGACCAATTGATTCTTAGGCGATCACAAGTAGTTATTGCTTTGTCTGTTCAATCAGGAAAGTTGTAAGGGGGTAGTGCTTATCCTTGCATATATATATATATCCTCGACAATGCTCCTCACCCACCCAACCTCGACAACTTGCATGAGAACATCAGGATGGTTTTCCTGCCTCCCAACATGACAGCTTTATTGCAACCCATGGACCAAGGAGTGATTGCCACCTTTAAGGTGTACTATTTACAATCAACATTTGACCAGCTAATCAAGGCAACTGATGGACCCAACAAGCTCACCATCCAGGAATATTGGAAAGACTACAATATCCTTAATGCCATCTATAACATGGCAAAGGAACGGGAAGGGGAGTTTGAAAGCTGCATGAATGATGTATGGCGAAAGCTGTGACATGAGTGCATTCATAACTTTGTGGGATTTGATGACCTGGCACCAGTCTGCATAAGCACATTCTTTCTTTGGCAAGGCATGCTGGGTTTGAAGACCTGGAAACGAGGATATCGACCAAGTCCTCCAATCTCACGCCGAGGAGTTGACAAATGAAGAACTGGAAGAAGCTGCCTCCAAGGAAGACGATGATGAACCCCAGTGAATGCTGATGACAAAAGGACTGGGTCAAGCCTTCTTCAACATCAAACAAGGGCTACAAATGTTAGCAGACCAAGATCCTAATAGAGAACGAAGTTCAAAGACCATCTGGGACATTAATAATGATCTTCATTTCAATTACGGTACATACAAGGAAAAAAAGGTCACTAACCAATCAACTCTTAGATTCTTTTTTCATTGGGAGGGAGGAAAGTTGCCAAAAAAAGACCATCCACGACTCACAGAAGGAAGCATCATCATCACTGCAACCTTCGACATCACGGGAAGAGAGACAGTCAGCAGATAAGGAAGAGGAGTTGGGGGAAGGAGTCATGCAGGCTCCTCCATCACCAGGGGAACAGGGGCATGCAGGCCTCTCAGACACCACCAATAACGTTTTTCATAAGTAGTAATTTATTTTTAAGCTTTATGTATTTATTACAAGTTACAATATACAATTATCATGCACACTGTACATTATTAATTCAAGAAAATACTTAAATGGTGTTATAATATGAGGAAAAGGAGGGCAGAGAACCAAACTGAGCTTTTTTAGTTATTCCTTATGGGAAAAATAGCTTTGCACAACATCGTTTTCTACAAAGCTGCAACTAACAAGAATGTAATCCCGACATTGTACGAGGACTAGCTGTACTATAAAAGAAATCCAAGGAAGGCACAATTCTTGATTGATGACCATTATTTATAAAGAAAGGCGACTTTCCCAATAAAACCTCCTCGCTGATATATTTGAGATTTTATTCATAAGGGAAATAATTACATTTTTGCCAGAAAATAAGGAAGTTTTTAGTTTTCTATATCACCTGAAAATTACTGATGAAGATAAGTATATGAAAAAATGTAAAGATTTGCCTCTGGCATTGATGGATGGAAGCCAACAAGAAGATGATTTTTCATGTTAACAAGTTATTTTTACTTCCTCCATATATGAAGTATAGAGAAAGAATGAACAGTCAAATATCGGGAATTACCGAAAATTTTATGAAGTTGTATTGTATGGCTATTGTTATAGGCAAATACAAAGTTTTTCATTAGATTTTTAACAGATATTTATAAAAAAGCAATTTAAAATGGATGAGTTAATGCCGAACCTAATCACATCCGATTGGTAGCCGAAGTTTGCCGAGTGTTTAGTGACATCAGTGAATGCCGCAAGTATGTTAGCCGATGCTAGCCGTGCTAGAAGCCATTGTGCCGATATATAAGTAGAAGCTTGAAAGACATAATTCTGTTGTTTTCCTCTACACGCCATCTTAGAAGAAATATTGGTAGAAGTATTGCACCTTCCTGCATTTATTTCACGTTGTGTTTTGCAAAATGGCATCTGAAGGGTTTTGTGTAGCCAGATCTGATAATTTGCCCAACGTTGATTCGTACATGTTTTTGCGGTGCATTGGAAGTCGTAGGGAGCAATATTCAGATGTTGAAATGCATGGCGGACAGGTTTTTATTACATTTAATTGATAAAACAAGTTCGATGTAAACCTTTTATTTTCAATTATTGTAATAGTACTATTATTTCGACTGAAATGCAGAAGATATGAAAAAGATAGATTGACATCTCAAAACAGCTTTCCCATATTAAATGAATAAAACAAGTCTAGTTTTAACTAATATTACAGAATATTTATTTATTTATTGTTTCTCATGCTGCCCTAGTATCTAGCAAGTAAAATATAGTTAGATAAGTAAACAAAAGGTAATGGACGAGGTCGAGACTTTGTGGAATTCCACAATAAAATAACATGAACAAAGCTAGATAGTATTTTTCATTTATATTAAACTTTTGCTAATTTACACAAAATATATGAAGTAAAACACGACCGGTTTCAGTGAATAATCACCATCGTCTGCCTTTACAGAATCATCAGGTCAAATATTACAAATATACAAAATTAATCACCATTTAACCTATTTGGATTTTTTTAGAAATATTACAGGTATGGAGAGAGTCGTGCGGTGGCCACGTCATATTTTTATGAATATTACATTTTAGCATTCGCATCCATGAAACCTACTCTCATTGACATAATTTCGCACAAAATTTTCTGTCGCTTAAAGCGAGGTATTGCTGTATTGTCTCTCTTTGTCATTGTCACATTATTAGAGCAGCCAGTACCTGGAACTGCCACAACAGGCACTCAGAAATAACTCAGCGGGCATCACATTGAGAACCTCCAGTCTAATGTAAACTACCTTACTTTGCAGGTCGCAGAAATGCACCCCGGGGGCCAGATGCAGCCCAGGAGATTGAGATTCGTACTTGAAATGAACCGAGCTTAACTGGAAAGACACTATTTTGAAGGAAATACTTCGGAATGAGTTTAAGTATGTTGATTTTGCGGCAAGAAATTTAGTTTTGATTGCAGCTCTAATTTTTCAAAACTATTTCTATGCTGCAATCAATAATAACATAAGACATGATATGAGTTTGCAAATGCCTTAAAATGACATCCACTTACCTCTGAACGAGCATCACTTCCATCCCCTGAACATTCTTCCTCCACATCTTTCTCTCTTGATAACTCTTTTCTCACAAGCACATGATGATTCTAGAAGAAAATAATTTGTAAAAAATGTTATTATTCCACTTAAGCTTTCAATGTTTTTATTTCTTTATAAAAATTTTAAGAATAACTTCTTCACCCCTTCCTCTTAACAAACAGAAGATTTGCAAAACTTAACACTATCATTGGGAAAAGTAGTACTATGTGTATCACCACTCTACAGTTGTAGTTGAGCCATGCATTAGTACGTATTTTGCCTACACATAAGGAAATGCATCACTACGAGTTTCACAGCTGCCCTGTTGAGGGCAGCGCACATGTTGTGCAATGTGTTTAGGTGTCCATGTAGGCATCATAGGCTACTGCCACCTTACGAATCAGCGTAACTATTATAGCTGGACTGTGAAGATGGAGGCAGCGATTCAACTGAAACCTGTCTTCGGACTGCAGCATGATGATGATGAAATCACATATTTTGGGGTAATATTTTCATTATAATGACAACTGCTTTGACGACAATGTAATTGTCAAAACTTGAGTTCAGATTGTTGTCCCAAGGCTAAATGCATTCCCCTCCCCTACCTCAAAGTCTGCTTATTTTGACAACAGACTGCTGCGAGAAATAAAATCAAGATAATTGGTGATAGTTAATTTATTTACTGTTAAAAATGTAATCCTGTTTTCACTTTCTCCATATGTAGTATAGGGAAAAGCATTGTTTTCACGAAGAAAATCGATTTCAAGGTTTCAATGGAAATACATGTATTGAGGTCCACTAAACACATTTTGACCATTTTCTCAATGATGTCTGCACGTGTGAGTTTTTTTGTGGGTGCTCTAACTCAAAAACTATTAATCAGGTCAACGTGAAATTTTATATTTAACATTTTTATGAATGTTACAATAGTTGATTGGTTTTTGATAAAAATTAGTCAACCAGAAGTGGGTGTTTACTCTTGTCACATCCTTTTTTAAAATATTTTTAAAAATATTTGATGAATGTAAAAAGTATTGGAATAAAAGTTGTAGGAAATTTAATTTTCTATAATGTTTGTTCAAAACATTTTCCTATATAATGCAGTGTTTAAGAGATATTTTAAAAAATAATTTTTGGCTGCCACTTCAGCACCGACCAGCGACTACTGTAAACACTTGATGCCTAGTTACATTTTAGTAACGCTCCTTTATAGTTTCTTAATTGTTGGAGCTTCGTGGCTATAGGTCTTTGAATATTTCTCACAGTTCCTTAAAATATTTATCATTATTTAACCTATTTGGAATTTTTAGAAATATTACAGGTATGGAGAAAGTCATGCGGTTGCCACATCAGATTTTTTATTGATATGAACCCGCCATTTTTGATGGGCAATATACTAGTAATAATAATATTTCTAAAATTCTTTATCGCTTGCTCGCAACTAACTTCTCAAATTATTCAAATGAAAGTTCAAGGACACAGAATTGGTCAAATAGAGATAATTTCTTTACCAGAAAAGATATTAGTACTCACCACAGTTATGTATTGTGCATCCAACTCTTCCTCCAGTTTAATTGGATGATGATTGGTCTAAAAGGAATAATCAAAGCATAAGCGACAAATTAACAGCAGTACACGAAAGTAAACTAATACAGATAGTCCCTGACTTACAGGTGACTTATGCATTTCTGACTTTACATAAGGGTTCATTTCTATTTATATAATATAAAATTTGTTCTAATATTACTATACATTATTTATTTAATAAATAGATGCACATTATATTATAAATATACTATATACAGTAAGACCCCATTAATCCAAACCTCAGTAATCTGAAATTTTGGTTAATAAAGGTCATGTGAAAAAGCTTTATTTGTTCAGATGGAAATTGACAGAATACTATAACTTACACACATATAAATTAGTCCTTTTTTACTAAATCTGTTATTTTCTCCTGATGAAGTGTTGAATGACGAGAAGAGGCTACAATGTCCCACCAGCCCTTCATAAAAATCAAATCTGAAGGAGTCGCTTTACTGTGCTGCTCTACATACAGCAGAGTGCGTTTCAAAGCTTCCAATTCCTCAGCGTGTGAGATTACTTCTGTTGTAGCTTCATCTGAATCACTTTCATTCGAGTCATTTTAGTTCAACTTTTTCCAGCCACTGATGGTTGCTATTCTGACACCAAACTCTAGGGCTAGTCTGGTCGCACTTTTGCCTTTGTCAATGAGTTTGAGCAATTCCAGCTTCTGTTTTAACAAACACAAACTGCGATTATACTTTTCGGACATTTCTACAAGATGGGCAAAATGGCGACAGTAATTGAAAATACTGGGAAAAGCCCTGCACTACATTACACAGCAGTACACTAAGACGGTAGAAACAGCACTGAGCAGTGCATACAGTGGTTTGCTGTGACCTTCACTTGAGAGCACAAAAATCTCAAGACACCACCCCCCCCTCCATGTATTTTGTAAAATCCTGGTTAATCCAAAAATTCACTAATCTGAACATACCCGAGTCCCAATTATAGTTGTGCCACATCGAAAACAACCTGCGCAGATTGCCACCACACATGGAGGGGAATTTCCCCTCTGTCAGCTTCCTTATCCCACCACTAACCCAACCTTTTCATAGCTATGTTGTCAGTTCTCAATGTTTACTGTCGCCACTACGCAGCATCCCTATCCCCCGTCGACTCCCATGGCACGCGTCTGTTTTTCAGCGCTGTTCATGCTTTTGTTTAAATGCCCATATTATGAAAACTAGAAATGTTATTGAATTGGAGTCTTTTCCAAAATTAAATTTCAACATTTCATTCAGTCAATATATATATAAAATATAAAATGTTTCCCCACAGACCGACTTTTTCATGTCCCAAGAAAAAATATTGGAGAAAGAAAAACGTTATTTAATTTTATAAAGGTGTTGATTAATATTATAAATTTATCACTTATATAATCATCATAAACAGTCTTTCAAGAGGCATGACAAAAAATTCCCCTTATTGGATGAGTAAAAGCCAAGATATGGCATTTTATGTTTGAGGATTGATAAAACTTACTGAGTCCACATTTTTAGTTTTCTCCATTTTAATAATATTACCGAATTTTTCGAAAATTATAATACACACTAGATGAATTAATCTATTAAAAACAGGTTTTGTAGTCAAACAAACGGCTGAGATATTGAGCGTCTTGTGGGAGATTGAAATCACCCTCTGTAGTCGAACCCGGGACCTTGTTTGAAATTTCTTTTCGTCACTCGCTATTGGTACGTGATCATAGCAACCCAAAAAATTTAGTTGCGTGGATTAATTATTAAATTTAAGGAACTCCCCATTCTTCCTCCTTTTCTCTCTTTTCCTCTCTCCAATCCTCTTCCCTCCCATTCTCCCTCCCTCTCCTTCTCTGGAAAAATAGACTTCGTAGTCTCAATCCCACCCTAATAGAGAACATTATCTATCTATCTCTCCCTCTCCCTTTTTCTCTGTCTCCCTCCATCACTCTCCTCTCTCTCTCTCTCCTTCTCTTCTACTACACTTTTATGTATTTAACTATATGTATTATATATGTATTTAACTATATGTATTTCAAGACCCTCTAAATCTTTAGATATTGCTATAAGTAGGTTTTGCAGGTTTTTCACACTCCCCTTCTTGTGTGGGTGTTTTCCTGCAGTGGGGTTTTTCCTAGGGAATAGTACATTATCTTCCCTAGTTTTTCCCCGCAACAACAACAATTACCCATCTTTTTTTTAATCCTATACATTTTATTGTATTTTATGTTGCTCTTCATTTTATGTGACCTTTTAGTTTAATTTTATTACTTGTTACTATCTAATTGTATGTAACTGACAATGGGTTAGATGGAAGAGGAGACTGTTTAGTCTCAATCTCACCCCAATAAAGACGTACATATATCTATCTATCTATCTCTCACACGTATTAAAACATTTAAAGCACACTTTTCTTACGCATATAGTATAAGGGTTGAGATGACAATACAATCCCAAGGTTTAACAATGACAAGGCTGGCAAGGCAATATATCGTTAAAAAGCTTACATTTATCCAATAAATATGACTTAACCCTTTCACTACCAATTTTGATTTCTTTCGCTTTTTTTTTAAATTCGTTCATCTATTAATGTTAAGGGGTTTACTACTGACCCTGTAACATGAAAAAAGTTTCTATTTTTGCAAGGGGAGGGGGTGGGAGGTTATGGGACGTGCGTGTCCCATTGGTATTTTTAGTGGGAAATATTTGTCCCAGTAGTACTCATCGTAATAGGAAATTTTATACCAATGTTTTCCCGAATTATTTATTCGAATGAATGCAACAAATACAAAACATGGAAAAATGATAATTCTTATGCATGTTACAATGCAAAACAATTTTTACAAAGAGCAACTTTGCACATAGTACAGAGAGTTTTTGTTCAAATTTCTTATTTCTGTTTTGCACATCTGGAACACCATCTTCTTGTGATTCCTTCGACTAGTGAATGGTCACCTACGTTGAGCATCAATTGAGAAGTATTAGAGGGATGACCAGCATTCCTTTTATGTTTTACATTTGCGTTCTGTCTCCCATTTGCTAAAACATCTTCTAATATGTCTCAGATACAGTGGGACACAAGCCAGGCTTATTAGAATGCTTTATTTCTCACCAATCTTTGTAGAGTTTTGTATGGGATATATATGTCTCTATGGTAATGATAGGGTTACGGTTGATTCACACTTAACAACACTGCAAAGACACGGAATAACAATGACACGACGGCCTCACATTGTTAGTGAGAAAACCAACGCACCCATCCACACTATGATGGTAATGACATGACGTGCCACAGACATGATAGCAACAATGCTCAAAAAGAATCCTCGGTCAGTCGTGTTGTGTCTTTTCCTGTGAGCAGGTCCAGTCTGAATTAGTCTAAAGCTCTCTATAACCATATGGTTATAGAGAGCTTTAGAATTAGTCGTCCTGCAACACACAGACACTTTTTATAGTCATTCAAATATTTTCCTTCAAGTGTTGTTCTAGCATCATGAATGTGGAGCATCTAATTGAGCTTGTGAGTGGTTTTCCGTTTCTCCAAGCCCTTTCCTACCAAAGACAGCAACTCATTGATCTTTGGTTCCGGCATTCTGAAATATTGGTTGAATCTGATTGAATCTTCTATAAGTTCTTTGTATAATGTTTTGTATTCGCCTTCCTCTTTTCTTTTTAATAAACTTTCATTCACCCTCTTCCTTTTCCTGTTCTGGCGTTCATCTTCATCCAAAAGCAATGCAACGCAAATCAACTCCTCATCGGAAAACCTCTTCACTGAGTAAGAGACGGGTAGTTGTCATGTCATTGCCAACTCGTATCATTGTGTGTGAATATCCTACCTTCCTGTTGTCGTGTCGTTGCCATCCGGTGTCTTTGCCATGTCATTATGTGTGAATCAACCTTTAAACATAGAACTTCAGCAATTTTGTATCGTAGGCAAAATGTGACGATAATAATAAGAAACGTTATTTATTTTTCTTTAAAATGGTCCAGGTCAGAAGATGATACGTCAATTAATTCTAATTTTAATTTGCAAAAGAGTAAAAGTCCGTAATTGAAAAATCCGGTTGCTGCTTTGTATAACTAATTGTGTAGTAGTATGTAGCAGGTACCTGGCAAGTACAGCCGCCTCCAGCCACTTTGTATAACTACTTGAGGCCGCCTGCAGACATCCTCAGCAATGCATCTATGTCACGCAGACAAAGATATCAAGCATTTTATATTTGGTGATAATCAGATTCAGCATAAAATTTACCACTATTGAACATCTTAATTTCACTTAAACTACAATATCACCATAATCAGGATAAATATGGCAATTGAGGGAAGGGTGCCAAGTGGGGTGGGAGAACTTAACAGATTGCTGTTTTTTCTGTGCTTGGACATGGTTCCAAATAATGTTGGTCAATTTTTGGCTCAGATGTTCTCTTCCTATCTACTTTTATTTGGGAATCGGGATTCCTAAGCAAATGCGAGATAACAGAGTCCCGAAAAGGCAGCAACTGTGTATTTTTACCAATTGCTAACTGGTAAATTAGCCTACCATTTGAAATGGAACAAAATTTTCTACACCACTTCAGCGTCTTCCTTGGTGAGGAATAATATGCAGCCATTTGATCTGCTCGGCCGATTCCCGACATATACAAATTAAAATCAATCACACAGAGTGGTGTTTGCATCTCTTTATTTCTCTTCATCTTCAGACGTCTCATCTGATGTTTGTCACGAGTCGTAATCATCAAGACGTCTCTTTTATCTATCCACTTCGTCACCTAAAAAGGGTCTTTGTGTTGAAATACAACCTCAGATTTTTGTAGCTTTTGCTGCACCACAAACTTTGGATTTCCTTTCCGTTTATGGTTTAGGGTCCAACATACATAAGTTCTTTTTTCTAAGAGTTTCTCGGCTAGTTCTACACTATTATAAAAACTATCCATGTAAAGTACATGTCCTTTATTTATAAAATTCTCTAATAATTTTTTCACTACAGCATCAGAATGCCTTTCAGCCGCTTCTTCAATTATCATTCCCTTTCCTGTATACACAAGAATATCCAACACATACCCCTCTGGAGTGCACAACTCATACAATTTGATGCCATATTTATGAATGTACACTCTAAAGCTAAGTCTTCCCCTCCACTGCAGCATAGCCTCATCAAGAGATAAATTCTGATCAGGGGAAAGCGCAGATTTGAAATTTTCTAGAACAGCATCAAGAACTGGCCGTATCTTGAATAATTTGTCCATTGGTACCATATTTTCTCCACTATGATAGGTGAATCTCAAAACCTTCCAGAGAAGTTCGAATCTGTTTCGAGACATAGTTTGACCGAATATTGGATGATAATATAAGGAATTTTTGTTCCAATAGTGAGCAAGTGTTGGGAACCTAATGTTACCCATTAGGAGGCACAAACCAAAGATTTTTTTCATTTCCTCCTGATTATTCTTCCATTCTCTTTGTTTCTCCTCTTCTTTCTGTAAAAGTTCATCACCTCGACGGTTGGTTTCCCTGACTATTGCTTCCACTAGCACTTCACTAAAAAGGAGATGAAATACATAAATAGGCTGTACATTAGTCTCGCTGTCGTCTCTTAGTCTTGGTTTTCCTCTAAATCTGATATCTGATGAGACACCAACTCCATCCCTCCAGTCATCGGGGGAAGTTTCTTCTTCACTGCTCTCTTCTGAGACAAAATCATCTTCGCTTGAACTTTCCAACTCATTCTCTTCCTCCATTGGCTGATATGATGTATCAGATTAAGATTTAGGTTCAGTAAACCTAAAATGGAATTATTCTTAAATCGAAAATAAGGATAATTCTATTATAAAAATAGGAAAGCTTATGTAAAACTTCTTTATAAGAAGTAACTTACCAATCTTGTTTCCAGTTATAGGCAGCAAACTTTCAGTAGACGCAGAGAAATATCTTGCGGATAACCAATGTATGATATTTCTCTATTATCTTTTCAGCACCAACTAATGCGAGTGAGAATAGATAGACAGAAACTATACGATACGTCTTCTCGAGAGAACCTTCACAAACTGACAAAGTTTGCAAGCCAATACATATGCCGCAGTTACACATAGGGCATAAACATATGTGGTTAAAAAGATCCCTTGGTTCGAAAAAAAGAGTGAAAAGACTTTTCTGAAGAGAGAGGCCTATTACCAGAAAAGGGTCAGAAATCGTAGCCCATTTCAGTTCTCTTCAAAAGCACTCGAACTGTGCACATAAAACACGTCTAGTAGGCAACTTTTGGCAAACCTCCAGATGCCGCCGAGGCATGTCTACGCTTATGACCTTAGTGCCATATAATTTTTTCGCATACTTCATACAGTTGTGCAGCTGGTTGGAAAAAGATATATTCCTATATAATACTTTCGAAAACCAAAATCCGTTTCCTCGCTTTTGTTAAAATTTCCAATGGTTGGTTAGTGATAAAAGGGTCAATTTTTTTGTGGAAAATTTTCAATAAATACTGACTATATGCTTCTCAAATATTTTTCATTCAAATAATAAAAGATAAACTACTTCCAATACAATAAGTACTCGTAAAGCTACAGATTATTTGAAAAAGAATATTTAAAAAGTGCGTAAAAAGCTCGCAAGAAGAATATCAACAATAAACCCATTTATTGGTGTATTGAGAAACTACAACCATTACAAGAAAGGTTGAAGATTCCACAAGGCCCACTCCAAATCTCAAACGGAACGGGTTGGCCAATGATTCTCAGTAAGAAGGCAAAGCAGACAAGGCCCATGTCCAGTTAACTGGACATGGGCCTCCTGGGTAAAGCAAGGATGTCCAGTTAACCGGACATGGGTGCTCAACGTGTTAAGTAATTTAAAAATGCATTTTTAGGAAGCCTTGCACTGAATCCCATGCTTTTCTTATGGGTATGGAAATGGAACATTGGGGTTAAAAAGACTCCTTAACCACTCCACCGTACTTCAGAAACTACTTTATTTCTGGGTCGGCAACATGACTCGACTATGATGTTGAGTAGGGCACCGCATGGTATAGTAAAGGCTCATTTTAACGGCACCTGTTCTACTGGCAAACAGCATCTTTGGCAAAATTACATTTTCCAGTTATGTAATAGATGTCGCCTCAGTCATGACAAATCTTCTGTAAGCTTAAATTACTCCTCTGTTTCGATTTGTCAACATCCATGACGTACTACGTAATAATTTTGTTATTCAAGTTATTTTATAAACATTTTAAGACACCCTAAAGAACATGAGTAGTAGCAGCTGTAGTAGAAAACAAGGGAATCGAATGTTGCTTACTTGATGACAAAATTAATATTTGCCAGCATCTGGATAATGGGGTAAATAGACGTGTATAAAATACTAGTAGTTGGTGCTTGCATACTGCAAGCATTTCATCTCAACATAAAAAAACATTCATTATTCATATTTCATCATTACACATATATTTTTAATTCTAAATATTTCACCTCCGCAGCGATTTTCGTTTTTCCCACATGTAAAAATAATAGTTTAAACAATCCCCAAATGTTGCAATTTTAAAAATTTTACACATTCTTCATTATGGGGTACTGATGCTACACATTTTAGCCAAATTTTAAAGTTGTAGCACTCTTAGAAGTAAAATAATATTTTTGTAATTGTTTAAATTTAAATAATTTTTAACGGCCGCTGCATATCGTATGTGGTAAAATTGAAATGTTTATTTATGCAAATTTACTACTCTGTAAATAATTTGAAAATTTCAGCTTCCTAGCTCATCCTGTAGTACCAAAACAGTTATCCAATTGTTTAAACTTTAAGAATATTTAACTGCCAAACAAATTAAAATATCAAAATTTTTATGATCCCTATTTCGTTTTTTTAAGAATTCTACTTACAAAATAAATTTCAACTCCGTAGCACATACGGAAATACATAAACCATGAAAATTTGTTTAAACAATTGCGAATTTTTATCGGCCGCATTGTTGCACTTTTTCAAGATTTTCGTTTTTTCTAGTTGGTTTTGCACAAAATCCTACCTAAGAAAAAAATTTCGAATCTCCAGCTTATCTGGAAGCGCCTAAACATTAGTATCCTCCTGTTATATGTTATATCCTCCTCTGTAAGAGTCGTCGATATATAATATAAGCACACCTACGATATATGACATTAACCACTCATCTGGGTATTTCATTTTTCGAAACCAGAGGTGGGCATTTAAATTGCAATTGAGGTGAATCAAATCGCAAATCGATTAAAAGCTACGTTAATTATTCAGTATTTGAGTTATTCTTAAAATTTGTGCCTTAAACTATTTTTACCGCAAGACATGAATTAAAATGTTAATATATATTTATTATTACAATAAAAATTTAATATGTTAATAATATTTAATGAACACAAATTCCTAAAAAATGGTATAAAGACATTAAAAATTTACACAATTACTAAGCGATTAAAAAAATAAAAATATTATAAATAACATATAAATGTTGTTAATTTTAAAATTAGGGTAACGGAAATGCAACCCGCAAAGCAAAGTCAGGGTCTAAATACGAGAAGCGTATCTTTTCCAAATAAAGAAATGAAGCCCATTTACTGCCGAGATGGTAAACTAAAAGGATGCAGCTAGTTGCCGGAGAAGCTGCGTGACGGAATATTACGGCATACCCATGGCTAACAGCATATATATACGGCATACCCAGATGAGTGGTTAAATACTAACTTATTTGTGACTTTCTATTTTTCTCATCGGTTATGCTAGTCGACCTACCTACATGCCAAATTTCAGATTTATAATACTTCTAGAAGTACCTAAGAGTATTATGTCGGTCTTTGGATTTTTACATCAGAGTGAGCATTACAGATCATGATGGCCATTACGATTTTATAATATAGAGATATATGCAATATATATATATATATATATATATATATATATATATATATATATATATATATATATATATATATATATATATATGGATGCCAACAAGGTGTTGGGATGAGGAAACCCAGTGAACACTCACCAATCGGACGACTTCAGGTTGGCGAGGCCCCGGGGATGTCGAAGCGACACACGTAAAAGAACACTAAAACACAGAAACATCACAAACGTAGAAGCTTTCGGAATTATTCCTTCATCAGCTAGTTTTAGTGTTCTTTTACGTGTGTCGCTTCGACATCCCCGGGGCCTCGCCAACCTGAAGTCGTCCGATTGGTGAGTGTTCACTGGGTTCCTCATCCCAACACCTTGTTGCCATCCATATATCCATTTTACCTTTCCTTTTCCGTAAGCTGTTATATATATATATATATATATATATATATATATATATATATATATATATATATATATATATATACATATACACATACATATATATATATATAGAGAGAGAGAGAGATATGCTATTTTAATTGCTTCTCCCTTTTGAAAAAGGTAACATTCCCAGTATTAAAATAAAGAAAGATTTTTTTCTTTTGGTCAATCATTAAAAATGCCCAGTCCACATGCAGTTTACTGAATAATAATTATCTGCAATTATTAACTTTGCAATCTATTAAGTTTGACATTGCTGTAACAATAATTTTGATGGCTCATAAAAAGCAGGAATAACTTAATTCTTTTGTCTATTTGAAGGCTTAATAGATGCTCATTCAATCAGAGGCAACAATGCGGGTCCCCATGGCAAGACCCGGAAAGGGTACAAGGAGTCATGAAAAAGAAATACGTGTCTGACAAATTCTTCTCCGCAACATCTAAACATCACAAGAATAAGATCTTTTATAGTTTTAGCCACAAAATAAAGCAAAAATGGAGAAACTCGGTACATATTTACGTATTTTAATGAATGAAAGAAATAAACCTTGCAACTTGAAAAATTAAAATTCCTGCGTAAATACATGGGAAAATACAATTATCTCCTGGAATTGAATCCGGGACAATTCTGTAAATGAAAATAGTTTTCCTGGGGTCTCCTAGTTGACAGAAACAAATTGACGTTTACCGCATCTCTCTACGAATAACTGTTCAAGAGATAAAAGGGGAGATGGACGGACAAGACATTGAGTAATTATATATAAAAGATAAGAAACAAAGCCATTTACTTTCTTACCTCTTCCCGAGGATCATTTCCAACTATACCATCTTCCAACCTTCCTTCAAATGGATTTGAACTCTCGCTGTCTTGTTCTAATTTAACCGATACTGTTTCATAAGTAGGTTCTTCCTGAAAAACAAAATATCTTGAGATCAGAGCCATTTGCTGAATAAACAGAATGAGATGAATCTGGAAATATCTTATCTATAATATAATTCAAAGTGTTTGTCTGTTTGTTTATCCTGCTATGCAAATCCATGTGCTTGATCCTAGAGCCACAAATTTGGCATGTTATCTAATATTAGTAGAAGGTGCATGCATTCTGCAAGCATATCATCTCACCTTGATAAAACATTCATTTTTCAGACAGATATTTCATCATTACAAATATTCTATTAATTCTAAAGATTTCACCTCCGCAGCGATTTTCGTTTATCCCTTATGTAAAAATAATAGATTAAAACAATCCCCAAACTTTGCAATTTTAAGATTTTTATACTTTCTCCATTATGGGGTACTAATGCTACACATTTCTGCCAAATTTTGAAGATGTAGCACTTATAGAAGTGAAATAATATTTTTCTAATTGTTTAAATTTCAAACATTTTTAACGGCCGCCACAATATATTTATGGAGATATTTCTTATGCTTACTCATCTCTGTCAACGAAAATCTCAATAGAATTGCAATACTTGCTTTGTTTTTCGACTGGAAGAACATCGACTGCTAAGTTAGATTTAGAGGAACATTTGAAGCATGCCCATTGCTTCCTGTATCAACTTCTTCAGGTTTAGCACGTAGATAATTGTTATACTTAACGATTGACATTTTTAGAAATTCTTTTCATTCTTCTTACAGGTGGAACAGAGGACTCCCGTATGAACACGGGACTTTCGCCAAAGAACGCCATAGATTTTTGGTTGACCCACAAATTTGTTCTTAATGTGAATGTTTGATGTTTCCCATCATTCGTGTGAATTTACCTTAGGTGCGTCTCCATGCATTAAAGGTATTAACGTTATAAATGTTGGTTGCAATTATTAATTTTTACATGTATTGTATTTATGTACAAATCCCTCACTGTTTTGTAGTTTGATAATGACTTTGTTAATCGTTTGAATGGTATATTTTGGAAAATCTTGGCATTTTAACAGAATGTTGCCTTGCCTACCAACTACATTGTTAAACCTCGAAATCTTATTGTTACTTCAATCCATATAGGTTTCAGCGTGATTTTGAAGGCTTATATTAAGAGGAGAAAAAGATGGAAGGAGGGGTTGAAGATTTTCATAGCAATCAATGTAAACAACATTCATTGCATTATTTACAAGAAGGGATACCAAAAAATCTGAAATACTCTTCAAAGAGATTAAAAATCGTAATAATGAGCTAAATTCTATATTAATGAAATAGAAACTGTATGAAAATCTGGGAAACATGCTTGACATTTTAACCCTTAATTAGTCAAACTATTTTTATCAATATAATAAAAACTATAAGGTATATTCAGGCCATACTTCTAGTATCTTCATTATTTAGCCTCCCGATTATAATTTAGCATTTTTGTTAATTTTGGAATTAATGGTTCATGTAACCATAGCAGGGGTGCCACAATTACAAAAACAAAAAATTTATGTTCTTGTAAAATATTGAGAGGATTTCCCTGGAATTCGGTGCACCGGACGTATGGCGAGAGAAAGTAACAAAATGGTATAAATGGTGCACGTAACCCAAACAGGGGTGCCACTAACGCAAAAACAAACATAACGTCTTCCATATCTCTTAAAATATTGAGCAGATTTCCATGAAATTTGGTACACTGGACATAATGCCAGAGAAAGTAAAATAATCGCATAAATGCTTCACATAACCCAAACGGGTGCCACTTTTACAAAAACAAAATTGTAGAAATTCTTCTCGGGTGCACAACCGGGTCAAAGTTTGATCTAGGATCAACGTTTCGACGGCTGACTTCTCAGGAAGCCGTCAAAACGTTGATCCTAGATCAAATTTTGACCTGGTTGTGCATCCGAGAAAAATTTCTACAGTCAATCCACCGGTAAAGCACCAGATCCTACTCCAAAAACAGAATTAATTATTTTCTTCTATATCCCGTATAATATTGGGCAGATCTTCATGATATTTGGTACATAGACTTGCATACAAAGAAAGTACGAAAATTTTTAAATATACGGTACGTGTTTCTTCTTCTTCTCATCAGACCTCTAAATATTACCATTATAGCAATAAACTAAAAGGCTCTGAATGTGCAAACAATGTTAGCGAATAAAAGTTAAAATTTTGATTTGTAAATTCATATTTAATAAATATTCCCACAAAATATCTTTATTAACTACAGTATTTTAATTTAAAATTTAATTTCTATAATGATAATAAAATAAAATGTCACTTTAGTGTTACTTTTACAAAAAAAAACGTTTGGGGTCATTTTGACCCCACGTGACTAATTAAGGAACTTTTTCTAGCGCGACTAATTAAGGGTTAATAAACAAACCAAGCATGTAAAAATTTTATGGGGTGAAGGATTGTGCGACGGGTTATGGGAGTTAGGTAGAAGAATGGAGGACTTGAGGACGGTTCAGGAAATAGGGAAAGAAATAGAGGATTAAAAGAATCAGAGAATCCAAAAATAGCAATAAAGGACCACGTTGTCCATCCGTTGGTCTGAGTGACAAGCTATTAAAACGTGAATAACTAAATCAAGGATGTAGATAGAAAACTGAAAATTGGCAGAAATAATCTATTCGAATATAAAAATGCTTTGCCAAAAGAAAGTTCATGAAAAAATTCCCGATTTCGACTTCAGGGTAATATTTCCATTCATCGCAAGATAACACTCAAAAACAGACTTTTTGTCGTGCAGGCTTTTCTTCTTTCAGAAATTAAAATTGGAAAAACCTGACTTACAATCATCCGATTTGAACTATTTTAAAGAAAAATTAATAAAGTCACTTATGCTATTCTTCTTCTTTCGAATTTGTTTATCTTGACAACCGACTGCTGTGAGAAACATAATCAATATAAATAACAATTGTTAAATAATTTATTTAAAGTTAAAAATTTCAATTCCATTTTGTATTAATTTGAACCCGTAATTTCTGACAGGCAATTGCACCAGTTATTGTATAAAATACAACGGATTCTTGCATATCGACCTGAGTTATCAAAGATTATTCTGCGTCTTGGGCGATCGATATTCTTCTTCCCTCTGAGGCCAGGTACACACGGACGATTTTCTGCCGGTACGGTGAAATGTCGGATGGTCTCGACATTAAAACAATGCCCAACCCCTGACCCTATATCCCTCCGCAAAGCCCTCATTCTCCACATCAGTTTGCTGCAAACTACCGAAGAAGATGGATGCACATAGGAGTGGTGTGTTAGTCCACCTCGCATGGAAATGGATCAACAAAAAGAAGAGAAGACGCACCCAATAGTAAGTGCGAGGCTAACGAAAGAAGCGTTTCATTCATTGTACGGAGAATTAAGAGAGGACGAGACGAAATTCTTTAATTACACGAGGATGTCCGTTATGTCATTTCACAAATTATTGGAGAGAATAAAACACAATATTTTAAGTTCCGATACCAACATGAGACTGGCTATAACTTTAAAGTAAATAACTGCACATTTTAATTTATTGTTGTTTAATTTTGTTATTTATTGTTAATTGAAAATTTTTAAACAGTATAAAATCACATCAAAAATATTATACAATAGGTACATAATGGATATGTATTTAATAACCATTATGGGCGAACATTCCTTGGGAAGCAGTACTGATGCTTGCTTCACGAGACGAAATGCCACTCCGTGCTAGGCTTATTTGATCTTCAGGTGTTGGCTTGAATAGCTTGGGGTTGTCCACGTATGTTGTTGGTTTGCTGTCCAATTGGCAACAGCTGAAGGGTAGGTTGTAATAAAGCGGGAATGTGACCCCAGAGCAGGAGGACGATATAGAAATGTGGGTGGCGAAGGATATTTCATCACTCTAACTCTTTTCATCACGTTTGAAACTTCATTCCTGAATTCAAGCTTTTGGTCCATGTTGAAACTTCTTACTGTTGGGAGCAGAGACTGGAAAAAAGCTTCATCTACTTCTGCTGGCGACCTCTCAAAATAAGATATTAAGCTGCTTTCCAAATTAATTTTTGTTTTTCACCCTGAGCAGACGCAGGAGGGAGGAAAGCCTCACGCAATGGTAAAATGTCTGGCCCCTCCAATGTTTGGGTCAAAGGCATTTCAATTTCCAGATCTTGCGGAGGAGAGATTGAACTATTGGCATTGTCTATACTGCATGCTGCAGCCGTTTGTTGCTTGTTGGTTTTGAGTAGAAATGACAAGTGGTCATAATAAACATACTTTCTTTTCCTCGAAGATCCAGATTTGGCAGAACCTTTAATTTTTTTTTGTATCTCTGGTCAAGTTGTCATGCACGTTCCACCACTTCGCCATGACCTTTGATCCTAAAAGAAAAAACACAAAAATAATATTAGAATAATTATTATTAATATAATAAGTGTTAACTGCTTATTAGAATTAGCAAAAAAAGTATTTATTTTTTATAGCATCGAAGAGATGCCCTAATAGCTATGTTTTCCTTTATGCATGTTCAGAATTTTGTCGAACAAATGGAGAATATTTCATTGTGCTATTAATGTAAAAATTGATTTAGCTGTTGAGATAAACAAAGCTTGTTGTTCTTCATAATTTTGTGGGAGAAAGGGACGGTTTTCATGTAGTAGATACGCTCAGGGTAGAAGGATTTCAACATTCTGACGTGGATGAAGTCAATCGAGGAGGAAGACCAGCGAATATAAACAGGGACACAACAGCCGATTATTTTCTGAGTGATGTAGGGAAAGTGCCATGGCAACAGTAGAATTTAACTTTTCAAAAATAAATAGTGCTTTACCTCAAATGTGTAATGGTTGTTAACTAAATAATGAAAACATAGCTCATGTTTTGTAAGCTAGTTGTTTCAGTTTTCGAAACTAAATCAATTGTAAAATATATCTATTGTCCTAAAAAATTGTATTGAATTTTAATGTTGTACTTACCAATTTCGTTCTGTTCTTCCTCTGACATAGAACCAAACACCTCCACCAGGGCCTCGCACACATCTATCCAGCCTGTCCTTATTCACTTTCTCCATACATACGTAGTAAAGAGGAAAGTATTGTTTTCATGAAAAAAATTGATTTCGAGATTTCAACGGTAATACACGTTTTGAGGTCCCCTGAACACGTTTTGACAATTTTCTCGATGATGTCTGTGTGTATGTGACAGCTTTTTTGTGGGTGCTCTAACTCAAAAACTATTAATCAGGTACATGCAAAATTTTATATTTAACATTTATATGAAAGTCACAAGAACTGATTAGTTTTTGGTAAAAATTGGTCAACCAGAAGTGGGTGTTTACTCTTGTCATTTATCCATTACTTTAAGATATTTCCTCTAATATTTGATATATTTAAAAACATACTGGAATAAAAGTTGTAGGAAATTAAATTTTCTATAAGCTGTGTCCAAAACATTTTTCCATATAATGCATTGTTTAAGAGGTATCTTAAAAACTAAATTATTTAGCTGCCACTACATCACCTAGCGACAACTATTGTTAACAATTGACACTTAGTTACATCTTAGTACTGCTCCTTTTTCTTTTCTTAATTGTTGGAGCTTTGTGGGTATATCCAATATCAGAAGCCTATGGATTGAGTTTATTTCTGTTCTTTGTAAAGTCTAACATTTTTTCGCAGTTTCTTAAAATATTTTTTATTATGTAACCTATTTCGAATTTTTTGAAATATTACTGGTATGGAGAAAGTCATGTGGCAGCAATATCAGATTTTTTATGTTTGTCTTTGTAATCTTCTCTCGCGATGTTCCATATCACCGGCCATTTTTCAACTTCTATGATCAGAAGTTCGATGTCATAAACTCTAGAAGCAGACTGAAATCAAAACCCAGGAGCTGCATTCAAATGTCGTCAGTCTGTGCATGTCTATACTTGCTTTTGTTCGGTTGGCCAGTCGACCAGTGATTTACCGCAACGGTACCATTGCATTGCAGAGATACCGACGTTAGCCCAGCATTGCCACAATGTTAAAAAAATTGCCGACGTCCGTGTGTGCTCCCCCATTTGAAACTATAGTCTGCCATAACGTCGGGAAATCGTGAGGAAAAACGGTCGAATAACACAGCGGCAGAAAATCATCCGTGTGTACTTGGCCTAAACGATGCTGGCCTGCTTCTTTCACTGATTCCGTAACAAGAAGCCGACAGTCTTTCACACTCCATTAATTTCTTCTACCATTTCAGAAGTTTCATTTATCTGTAGAAATTCCTCCCTATTGTTGTCTCCAAAGATCTGGACGCTCGAATTAAAAATAAAAATTGGCATAAAATTTTAACTACAAAGAAATTAGAGTGATTTTGTCATTGATTTCTTTCGTTCAGCCGATCACATCTGGCTAGTGGTTGCTTTTCGTTAATTTCAATCAATTTGTGATCTTTGGCTTCAAAATAAAAAGACAATCGTCCCTTCCAGCTGGCAGGCAACTAAAACTGCTAGTATACTCCATGGCACCTTTAGACGACAGCGTCTAAAGGAGAACGTCGCTTTCAGACTTGGCGTGTGGCTCCTTTGGAGTTAGAATACACGAATAAATGATCTCCTTCGGTGAATTTTGTAAACTACTTTTAATTTTAGTTGTAAGAATTTCATAATTTTTAAGCGTTATTCCAGTGCTAGGTTGTTAGTTAAAATACTTCTAATAAGTTTATACGTTATTCCACTGTCAGAGAGAATTTTTATTTGCAGATATTTGCAAAGTATTTCCGGCAATGGAATTTAGCAGTCGAAGTTGGTGGGAACGAGATTTTCACCAATTTTCAAAATTTCATAACTCCCATCTCATTCAAGGTATTCCCATGAAATCTTCACCAAAAATATCTTCATCATTTTCTCGGTAATTCATATGCTCTGTGTGTGTTACAGTATAATATTTATATTAGAGGGGGTTGGGGAATGCCATTCCAATCCCTAACTTTTCCTCATTACCCTTCCACCCCCATGCCTTCACCCAGCGTCACTGCCATCAGTTGTTTCTCTCCTGTGCTGATGAAGGGATCGTCCTTTAAAGCTTCCATGTTTTTTGTGTTTGTTTTACGGATGTCACTTCGACACACCCAGCAGCTCGCCAACCTGAAGGCATCTTATTGGTGAGTGCTCACTGGGCTTTCTTATCCCAATAACTTGTTGCCATCCATTTATATATATATATATATATATATATATATATATATATATATATATATATATATGGATGTCAACAAGGTGTTGGGATGAGGAAGCCCAGTGAGCACACACCAATCAGACGACTTCAGGTTGGCGAGGCTCCGGGGATGTCGAAGCGACACACGTAAAATAACACAAAAACACAGAAACATCACAAACGTAAAGCTTTCGGAACTACTCCTTCTTCAGCTACAGATATATATATATATATATATATATATATATATATATATATATATATATATATATATATATATATATATATATATATATATATAACAGCTTACGGAAAAGGAAAGGTAAAATGGATATATGGATGGCAACAAGATGTTGGGATGAGGAAGCCCAGTGAACACTCACCAACGACTTCAGCGGGGACACACGTTGGAGAGAAGCGGATAAGGAAGAAGCCTTTAAATTGTATTTCCTTGGAACTGAAGGACTCCTCACCAGATGAAAACATATTTACATTACACAATGTCGAAAACAACGTCGACTGGCACAAATTAAATACAATTATTATCAGAATACACGTACAAACTGCAATATATGGCGGAGCACACGAGCGACGTGACTGCCTTACCGCAGACATATTGCCTATATGTTCACTTTAACGAGTGAATTGAACTTTATAGCTTTACTTTTCGACGAAAATTCTGTTCACTTTACCGAACTAAATAACATTATCCACAACTCAGATCGAATAAACTTGGATGTTTATGATAACTCTTGGGGTCACAAAGACCATCTTATTTACCCATGGATTCTTCGTGTGTCCACTTTACCACACATTTTTCCTATCGCCTGCATTTCTTGAGACGTGACCAAACAAGTTTTTTGTTACTCAAAATATCTATATGTGTGTGTGTGTGTCTGTGTATGTATATGGATATTGGCACAAGGTGTCATAATATAAAGATGGAAACCACAATTTCCTTTACTTTGAAAACTTTGCAAAGGCAATGCTTATACTTCCTCATAGCAATGCTGAAGTGGAGAGAGATTTTAATAACTTGAATATTATTACAAGTGCACACAGGTCAGCACTCAAATCACCAACACCGAATGTTTTGATGTAGTGTTCATTTAGAAATTTTTTTGCAGATTTTGCGCCGACAGATGACAGGGAAAAAGGCGAGGAAATTTAAGAAGTAGGAATTTTTTCATTTTGTCTAATTTTGTTGAATCATTATATTGCTGCCATTAAAACTGAAATTATTTCATGTACCTTTCGTTAGCATTTTTCCTAATCTAATGCCCGTCCCATAAACCAGGCCTTGGCCTACTGATATTTATGCAATCCATTTGTGTTATTTACTGTACATTTCAAACTTGAATGGTTTTTTAAAACTTTCTATGCCATACTGTCGATTGGTAATGCAGGATAAATTTAAAATTCATCCACAAAAGTATGATTAAATTTAAATTAAAGGGCTATGCATAAACCGTTGTGAATAATTTTACTTAAAATATGCGATACAGAAGCTGAAAACTTTTAAAGCATAAATTTGTACATTTTGCATCGAAAAACCAAGATATTGCATACAACAGGATTTTACAGGATATTTTGATGGAATTAAGAGGATTTAGGAAAAAATTGGTGGCAGCCCTAATTAAAAGTATTTTGCTTATCAAAAGTTGTTTTGATTCGCTATTGTTTAGTTATGTACTTCTAATGTTAAATTCTATATATTGCATGATAAACATTTGGAATGATATTGTTTATGTAAGCTGAATATAGCTTGTAATAATAAATGAAATGAAATTGATATGTATGGACCAACTGTCCATTGCTGAAGGGCACTCGAGTGGAAAAGAAAATAACCCATTTGTTCACTCCTCTATACTCAAACAGAGTTGGGTAATAATCGTCTCCATGGCAACGATCCGATAAATGCGATTTAAAACGCAAAAACGCCATGTTTTGTGTGTGTAATTTAAGGCGAATCAGCCTCTTGGGCTATTATCGGCCATGTTTTGGTATAAATTCAAGAAAAGATGACCAATTATCAAAATTCAGCGATGAGAATTAGAATCTACATTCTTTTTCACTTTGATCAGTACAAACCTCGCTCCGATATCACAATTTTAAGATATTTTAAAGTATTAAAGAAAACATCTCTGCACGATGTAATTGAGATTTCCTACGTAAAACAAATAGGGAAAAAACGTTCCTGGAATTGAACCCGGGACTTCAACCTTCGCCAAATAAAATACAGCCCGGAGGTGGGCCCTGGCAGCACGAGCCTCATACCAAGTTTCATGAAAATCGGTTCATCGATGCAAAAGGTGTTAGTGGGGGACACACACGACCATATCATAAGCCTGTTTCCTTACGAAACCAGCCTAAAGATGAATGCATCATTACAAACTTAATATTAATTCCTCACCTCCGAGATGTTTGTGTCTCCCAAAATGGTCTCGGGTTCCAAATATCCATGATCATAAGTCTCTTTGCACGCTATGCAGTGCTTCTTGAATATATGGAACTCGGTCAACTTGTTCAAACACGCAGTGCACACAAACGGTGGGTATTTATCAGCTCGGTTCACCTATTTTGGTAGAAATACAAAGAAAAGTATGAGGATACGTGCTGTGTCTGGATAGTTGTTGGAAAGTACCACAATAATTTTAGTTACCGCTCACACTGAACCTATGATAACAAGAATTTTTGTGACCGGACAGAAATCAATTACCCAGTAATTATCCCACCCAGTGGATGTTTATATTTAATGTTATTTAAGCGCAATACTCAAAATACACCTTATATGTTATATTGACCAATGGTTAATTGTAAAACTAGTGGCTAATACTTAGCCGATTAAAACGGTATACATTATAATTTTTTATTTATTTTCTATTCATCAAATAGCCAACAGTACATGTTGAATTGGAAATATCAAGAAAGGAGTACAAAATCATAATAGTTATACAAGAACAAAAAGAATATACATACTGAATAAATAACAAATAGCACTAACTTAAGTCATTAAAACAACCCGATTGTAAAAATAACACCGTCACGTAGCATTTTCTTCCTTTCCATGCGTTTAAGAAATATCTATCACAATATAATATAAATCAATATATTATTCGCCACTATAAACACAGAACAATACTCACTTCAAATTGAAGTAATTCCGAAATTAGGTCCGCCACTATGTAGTTTGCCTGAACGTTTGCTTTGAAAATATGAACAAAATTCTCACTACTACATAAACAAAGCCTGCATTGATATAATCTGTTGAATATTTCCATTTTTTACTCTGTTCCAACCTCAAAATAAAGAACTAATGAACTAGGTACGCTTATGGCGCACGCAGCTGCCAAATTTCCACAACATTGTAGCCAGCGCCTGGGGTCGGCAACGCCGCAGGATTACTTGTCTCGAATTGTTCGTTATGATGATCATAGATGGAAGTTGGCAACGAAGTACCAAATGAGAACGTTAGATGGCACCCCTCCACCATTACCTGCTTAGAATAAATTATAAATAAAGTGGACATTTTCTAGTGCAATGGGTCGAGTGAATAAAAAATAAGCAAATGCTTATGCTTAAGATTTCCCTCACTTTTTAAGCAAATGCTTAATTTGGGGTGAATAAAAAAATAGCATTTGCTTTTGCTAGAAAGAATAAGCATTTGCTTATTTTTAGGAATTTTCTTAAGCATTTGCTTAAAATTGTGTGAATAAAGCCGAGCTTTTGCTTAATGCTTTAAGCATATCCTTAAACTTTTTAAAGTGAGGTAAAGGGTTTGCTAAAATATTTCCAGGTACTCTATTTTCATGATAATTGATCCAAAATATAAATATGGTAATTTATGGTGACACGAAAGGTTAAAAAATACAAGAAAAGTTTCAACAACCAACGGTTATAAAAATTTATATCGTTTAATTTTACAAATGGTAATGTGATCTTCATAGAAAAATTATTTATGAACCGCAATGGGCCGTAAGCGTATTTGCCTTATTTTACATTTATTGCAACATTTGAAGCATGCCCATTGCCTCCTGTATCAATTTCATTAGGTTTAGCAGGTTTAATGATTGGCATTCTTAGAAATTCATTTTCATTCTTTTAACAGGTGAAACAGAAAGAGAACTGTGTTCCAGGCCCGAATAAATCACATTAAAATAGATTTTTGCTTGATCCACAAATTCATTCTTGACGTGAAATTTTGACGTTTTTCGTCGTCCACGTGAATTTACTTTAAATACGTCTCATTCCTAAAAGGTATTAACGTTATAAAATTCTGTTACAATAATTCATATGTATATCTATATTTATGTATAAATACCTCACTTATGTAATTTGATAATGACTTTGTATTCTCGCAATATGTGATATTTTGTATATTAACATCATGCATTTTAAAGAGAGTATTTAATTTTTTATCGAAAATTAATGTTTTTCTGTGGAACTTGTGTGTATTGGTATCATGCATTTTAAATTCAAAATTGTTCCAAACCACGAAGCCAAAATCGTTTAAATGTTTAGTTATTTTTAAACGTAATTTATAAGCAGATATTTCTAGAATGCTCCTTTTGGCATATAAGTCCCTGATTTCTAATTGTAACCATTTGTTGGTAGCTATTTGTTTAACTTTGGATGTTATATGATTCTTTTTTATATTGGGAAAAATATTCATAAAGTTGGGTATTAATTTATGCTCCTTGCATCGTTTCGAAAATTTTATGTCAGCTGCTATGTTATTGATCCTGGTATGTAAATTGTGAAAACGGTTTAAGTATTTTTTAAAAGGAAATGCTATATTAAAATTGAAGTTAAATAAGGAAATGAATTTTATGATGCTATCATTGAATGAGTTTGAGGAGTATATTGAAGACCAGTCTATTCTTTCAAGGTGAGAGAGAAAGATTAGTTAATTTGATTCACCGAAACATCTAAAGTATCTTGCTGGCTTGGTTTCTGCATTATTTTTTTGAGAGAAGACAGACTTTAGAGTTACCGAGATTGCATGGTGGTCGGATATACCTGGATCATATACTGATGTTTCTATATCAGGGTTATTATGGTTGATAAAAACATTGCCAATGGCTTTTTGAGAAAAATTGGTCATCCTGGTAGGGTTATTAACAGTTGCGTTTATGTTATAGGAATCAGTCAAGTTGAGAAGCCTATTTCTTAATGTATTTACTTTTGAGAAATCTATATTAAAATCCCCACCTAAAATAACTAACCTGTTCTCATTTGGATTTACCAGTTCAAGCACATTATCTAGCTTATTTAGAAAAGTATCAAAACACCCAATGGGCCAATGGGTGAGCGATATATGGAAATTAACACCAAATCCTAATAAATGTACATTTCTCTCTTTCACTCTATGAAAAACGCCTATCGCTACTTTTTATTCCCTTAGTGACACTCCAATCCGGAAGGTATTCTCTCAAAAAGATCTTGGTGTAATCTTCGATACAAAATTATCTTTCTCTCTCCACATTGATAAAACCACAACTAAGGCCATGTCTATTCTTAGTCTTCTACACCGATTTAAGGAGATAAATGATCCTTTAGCACTTAAATCATTCTTCTCAGCCTTCCTTCTTCCAATCCTGGACTACTGCTGTCCCGTGTGGGCCACAGCATCTCCGACTAAACTCGAGTGTCTTGATCGTCCGTCGAATTTCTTCCTTACAATCGCGAGGAACCGTGTTCCTGCCTTCTGTTCGCTAAGTAAACAAGGTGTTCTCGCCGCTCTTAAACTGCGTCCTCTGCATCTCAGGCGGCAATATTTTGATTTCCATTTCCTTCACACTGCGGTGAATGGTCTATACAGGTCCACCGATATTTGCTCATTTTTTTCTCCACGTGTCCCATCACGTTTCACTCGTTTGTGCTCTCTCTTTCATCTTCCGGCTATCTATATCCCAAAGGTCGCTTTTTTACCGCATTCCCACCTCATTTGATACTTTACGAAAGGTAGCACCCTCGCTGGATATTACATGTAGTTCCTCGCTCCTCCGTGCCTCCGCGTGTGGCGAATTTCTCTGAAAATGCTGTCTTGTTCCTGCAATTTTAATTCTCATTACGTCCATCTTATACGTGTTTTAATTTCTGTTTTTATATGTATTTTGATATGTATAGGTATTTTGTTATATATATATATATATATATATATATATATATATATATATATATATATATATATATATATATATATATATATATATATTAACTAAAGGAAAAGAAAAGGTAGTGATGAGGGTGGCAACAAGGTGTTGAGGGAAGCCCAGCGGACACTCACCAAGTTGAGGACCAAGCTGGCAGGCTGCTGGGGGCGTCGAAGAGACACGTAAAACACACGAACACAAAAACACACGCAAGCTTATCGGGCCTAAGCCCTTCTTCAGCGAAAGAGTAACGTAAAGTGACACACTGGGCGGGGAATGACAGGGTGATGTGGGAAGGTTGATGATTGGTATATATATATATATATATATATATATATATATATATATATATATATATATATATATATATATATATATATATATATATATATATATATATATATATATATATATATATATATAAATATAACAACTTACGGAAAAGGAAAGGTAAAATGAATATATGGATGTCAACAAGGTGTTGGGATGAGGAAACCCAGTGAGCACTCACCAATCAGACGACTTCAGGTTGGCGAGGCCCCGGGGATGTCGAAGCGACACACGTAAAATAACACAAAAACACAGAAACATCACAAACGTAAAGCTTTCGGAACTACTCCTTCTTCAGCTACAGAGAGAGAAGGGTTTCCTCATCCCAACACCTTGTTGACATCCATATATATATATATATATATATATATATATATATATATATATAATATTGTTTTGGGTGTATCCAATGTAAAGGCCAATGTGCTGTTTTTGGACCAAAAAAAATAATAACCAGTATTATCACACATTTGTTATCGATTTTGAATTTTATACTAACCGCTTCGAAATCTTTCTCCTGACTAAAATTTATGATCTTCCTATTGATTGGAGACATAGTCAGAGAGAGAATTTTTTATATAAATTGCTACACCACCATGTTTAAAATTGTTTCGACAAAATATCTGAGCACAATGATGACCACTAAAACATAATGAGTTACCTTCATTTGAGGTGAGCCAGTGCTCACTGACACAAAATACACAGGCCCGGACATAGAGACCCAGGGCCCCTAGGCAGTTAACAGAGTCGGGGGTTGGTAATTTAGCAAAATTTATTCACCTCAATTACCGTTGAATTATTTGAGATAATGTGAGGTAGACTGTGAAATTGCTAATATTATAAATGCGAATGTATCAAGATAAATCACTCATTTTCGGGTAGGTATAGATATTCCACGCTCGTACGAGCAACATTCAGAAGAAACGTTAAAAATGAAATGTTCATAAAGTTTTAAAATATTAAGTTGCTTTAGGTTTACAGAAACATCATTGGGAATGATAGCCTGACTCAGAATTTGCAGCATTAAGATCTGGAGCTATTGTTTTAAAACAGCTCGACAAGGGAATGCACTTTCCTCCGTGTTTCTATCAACGCTGAATTAACTCCCTGGCATAGTAGTTTTATCGGGAATTTCTAAGCACAACTTCCTATATATTTCTGTGATATTTGGAAGGAGCGAGTGGAGCCATATAAAATGTAGGGCAATCATCCTTTGGGAATTTTCAAACATTGCAGTCTACGGAAAAAATCTTGGGTATTCTTTGTCAGAGGTTTCAAGTGCCATAGAACTTCCCCTCTTAAGTGATCTTGAGGCGGGTAAGACCATACTCTCGGCTTCGCCATCAGTCACCGCGTGCATGGGCCCTTTTGCAGTATATTTGAAAAGACGATGCGTAGTTTCCATTTACAGCCCCTCTATGATCCCGCAAGCAGATGTTTTGACACATTTCAACCTCCCTGACTATTTCTCACTCCTACGATGGATAGAGAATAGTAAGAAAGCGGGAAGTTTTTCCTTAGAGTGAAAAGCGAATCGACTGCAGAAGGACGCATCCCTGTGTTTCAGTGTGTTTAGGGTGTACGAAATACTGCCAGTCTTCATTGCAATTGTGAAAACACGTTCAGTGTGCGCGTTTTAACTGTTGTTAATCTGAACTGAGAAGAGGTACTTTAATTTGCGTGCTTGAAAGTGCTGTTAGGTTTTGTTAATTTTAGTCGCTATTTAGGTTATAGCAATATTTTGAACGATTTTTTCAACAGAGTGCTTCGTGTTTAACAATAACTAGTTCTGGTAGTATTAGATGGTGCGTTAAGTATTAAGCAGGTGTGGCAATTTTCGTTAGTGTGACGTCTTTTTTATTAGCTTCGGTTGTATAGATGTTTTGTAATTGTAAGTTGTGTAGTTTCTTCTAATTTAGATCGTAGTTAATGTAAGTCATTTCGAAGGTATTTTTTATAATTCGCGACATTTGAACATTTAATATTTGTATACCATGGATGATAGCCGTAAGAAAAGTCACTCGAAAGGTAGGTTGCGGAGCAAAGAGAAAGCTATTATCTTAAACGTGCTTAATTACTTTCTCGAGAATATGAATGTTAGCGATTCTGTTCGGGAAACGAGCAAAGCAACTGGGTGTTCACAACGGGCCGTCTACAAAATCAGAAAGGAAGGCCAAAAGGGGCCCTTTGAGACGCCGAAAAAGAACAAACGGAGAGTTACGACAACACGCCGTACTTCACGATGCTACACCTACGACGATGTTGTACGATCAGGTGTTCGTCGAGTTGTTCATAGTTTCTTTTTTAGAAATATACCGCCCACCCTGAACTCCATAATGGCAGCTTTGAATGCAGACGACACACTCCCAAATTTCTCAAGGCCGACTCTGAATAGAATATTGAAAGACATTGGTTTTAAATACGAAAGAAGAGGAAAAAACAGCTTATTAATGGAACGTGACGACATACTTCGGTGGCGCCATCGATATTTATATTCGATTAAAAAATTCAGGGAAGAAGGGAGAGAAATTGTGTACACGGATGAGTCGTGGGTTAATGTTGGGCATACCGTCAGTAAGGCATGGAAAGACACAACGATACGAAACCCTCGGGAGGCATATTTGAAAGGTGTTACCTTAGGACTTAAAGGGCCGACGAGTCGCGGGCCTCGATTTGCATTGGTGCATGCCGGAAATGAGAACGGCTTCGTGAAAGACGCGGAACTCACATTTTTATGTAAAAAAATACTGCAGATTGTCACGATGAGATGGATGGTGAAACCTACGAAGAGTGGTTTGAGCAGAAGTTGCTACCAAATACCGCGGAAGGGGCCGCTATTGTTATGGACAACGCCTCATATCACTCAAGAAAATGCGAAGCGATACCGAACACTACTTGGCGAAAAAGTGACATTGCAGCCTGGTTGGTGGATAAATGTATTCGAGTGGAAGAATCGTTTCTCAAGAGGCAGCTACTTTTTATGATATCGGAAGTGAAGGATAAATTTGAAAAATACAAGATAGACGAGATGGCGAAAGCAATGGGTCGGGAAGTATTTAGATTACCACCGTACCATTGCGAATTAAATCCCATCGAAATGGTGTGGGCGCAAGTGAAGCATCACGCAAAAATGAATAATGCGTCATTTAAGACTTCGGATATGAGACAATTAATTAAAAGGGCATACGAAAATGTGAAAACTGAGAACTGGAGAGGGTACGTGAAGCATACAATGCAAGTTGAGGAAGACCTATGGAAAGAAGATGTATTGCAAGATGACGTGGATGAATTAATTATTCGCCTCTCCTCGTCGTCCTCGTCATCATCATCGCAAGACTCTCCGTCCCTTACAGAGGAGCCAATGCATGTTGAAGAAGGACCATCGTGCAGCGGCATTATGAAAGGAGTGGGACCCCTGAGTGATGATAGTTCTGAATAAAGGTATGTAGTGGACCAAGGTCCCCCCTCTGCTTTTTCAAGTAATAATAGCTCATTTATTTAAGTGAAAACAATGCATAAGAATAGTAAAAAAAGTTAATATGATCAAAATATGGCAAATTCTTGCAGCAATACGTGATTATTTTGTGCATGCAGCAATTGCTCATTTATTAAGTATAAACAATGCATAAGAATAGGTAGTAAAAGAAAGGTACTATGTTCAAAATATAGCATATTCCTGCAACAATACGGGATTACCTATTTTGTGCTTTCATAATTTCGCGCATCTTAATGAGTCAGGCTTTCATTCTCAATGATGAGCACTTTCACAGTTTACCTCTCATTATCTCAAATAATTCAACGGTTATTGAGGTGAACAGAAAAATTTCGGCCATCGACATCAGATGTGGTCTGTTTGCGTGGCGCTGCCCGCCGGGTTCTCGCGAGATTTTCTTGGATAATAAAGCCATTTTCAGGCAAACCGCACAACATATCGTCTCAAAATAAAAACCGAATAAATATTTCAACATCACTGATCATTTCATTCGCTCATTGTACCATCTTAATATCATAGAACGTAAGTTAGCCAGAGACTGAAGATATCGTGTCATATTTCGAAATTTTCGAGTGATGGCGATGATTTTTAATTTTTTAAAGTGTAAAATTGAAACATATATCACTTATAAAACAACTTTCTGCCATTAGAACCATATGACAAGTAACACGAAAAATTTGGTTGACATTGGACATAAAGGGGAAGAGATATCGCAGTTTTAGTATTTTGGAAGTTTTCACTGCCGAAACAGAGAAGATTATTTTGTTATTACGAACTTTGAGTGATTTCCTTTCAGTTTAAAATTGTGATTATTGTTTAGTACGATAAAACAATATATTTTCTCTGCGAAATAAAAAAAATAATCTTAAAAAGAACGAAAACAGAGCAATATTTAGTATTTTAATGTGATTTTTAATCATAATACTCGGTTCGACGAATTGAGAGCGGCTGCGGCGAGGCTAGCTTTAGAGAGAGATAGATGTATAGGTAAGAATACACGGGAAAGAGAGAGAGAGGGAAGAACTCCCATAAGAGCCTTCACTGCACGGACTTCGTGAGACGAGCAATATAAGCTATACCGCTATATGTAAGTGATGTTATGTCCGTGAAGTTATATACGATATGCCGTATACGATATATCGATAGTCGGAGTGACTAACAAAGAAGTTGAAACGTCGACAGTTTTTTTAATGCAAATTATGGAGTAAATACGCCATTAAGATGTTTAAAAACATTTAGGTAATTTGAAAAACATCTCATTTTATCGTAATCAGCAATTTTAATGACACATAATGTTATAAAGAAGTGATAAATGATACTTTTCACGTTCATGCTCATTCATCATCAATGAACTGCAGAGAAAGAAACTGAATACGAGAAAAAGAAGCAGTGTTGGATATCAGCAACAACAGGTAATACACAGCAGATATTCATAACTGAATTTGTGTGCGTCACTAAAGCCTTCCAGGTGTCAATTTTTTTTAATTATAACATATCCGAAGAGCTAGCACAAACTATCAAATTACGCAATAAATTTTAGTTATTGTTTGTGAAGAAATGGAAGAGAGTAGAAAGCCAGAAATCATAGGTATTATTAAGCATAAAATTGTACATATTATGATATATAATTTTTTAACCTACAAATTACATATATCCATTGTTTCGATGTCAATTACGGCCTTGCGCAAAATCTAGTTCACCCATCGTAGTTAATAATCGCAAACGGAAAAACTACGATAGGCAAGAGATCAAGATTAATAAAATTGATAGACAAATACTTTGCAATAGTTTAGATATACTTTTCTGAGACATTAAACTTAGCATAGCATATTTAAAATACATTTCGAATACGCTACCTGCTGAAATGTACCCTCTAGGACGAGCTTAGCCAAGGATTACAAGAGAACTACGTAGAGTAGGTTATTTTCTTTCTCAAAGACAATAACACCTTATAATTAACGTATAATGGTATACAAATTAAACACCTACCCCCCGCAGTTTTTTCGTAACATCGAGTTATCTAAAACTACAAAAATCTCGCGCGCAAGGCACCTTGACAAGAATATATTTTTTTCTGATAATATAAACAACATTAGCGAAATAAAGTTTTTACAGATACTTAAATATAACATCTCACGTTTACTAAAATTGTTGCCAATGAGTTGTGATCAAATAACAAAAAATTCAACGGAGATTTCGGATGCGCTACCGACGTCAGTCAAGTAACGGTAAAACACACAATCTGCAATTATGAAAAACCTACGAAATCCAGGTAATAGCCACTAACAGCTCACGTGAAGCATTATAATCTACATATGATGATATGTAAGACTATTACCTACCTCTCTTAGATTTCTCATTATCAAAGGTTTTCCGACCTTCTCGACGCGTCGCTCATACATCACTGTAAAACTAAAAAATATTTAAAATTTATAATAACATATTAGCATAATGTTTTTTATATATTATAAAGAACATATTAATACGTTCTAAGATGCAAACAAAATTGACGTATCGAAAAACAAATATTATAAAATACGATTTTTGGAAAACACAACGAAATATGCTTGAAGATCACAAATTTGTATATAAGCAGCAATCATGATAAAAATAAAGAGAGGAGGTAAACAAACATTACAGGCATAATTAAACATTACATGAAAAGTTTGGAAATGTATATCATAATCACCTACCCCCACAAGATATCTCGTCGTTTGTCAGATACGTTGATTTTTCCAAAAACAATGGAAAAAGCCCGCTCCCATATTTAAGACAAAAATATTTGTCTCTATAATTAAACAATGTAGGAAGTTTATTTTCACCTAAACAGCATTTCATGGTATAGTTGATTTGTCGATATTGTTTATCTTCACCTATCCTATCGATAAGTATTTTTAACCTGCGATGACTGATGGGCTACCGTCCCCGGTGGGGTGTCGACGCCGCACGTCGTAGCCTATTGTGCAATTACCACGTGGGGTAGGTTATAGCAGGTGATTGTGTTAACTGCGCATTATAATTTTGTAATGAAAGATGTAATTCATTTTAACCTATCCCCCGCAGTTTTTTTAGATAAGTGGGCTTCTCCAAAAATGGCGAAAGCGCGTTCGATTTTTTCCGCGAAAATCATCGATTTTTTTCCGCAATAAAAAACCGAACTACAAAAACAGCGAATTTAGCTGTAAATACCTGTTATTACCTTAGTGCTTTTAAGTAGTCGAAACTTTCCTATGTTCTGGGAAAAAATATTTTTGCGGGGTTCATCCGGTTCGGCGTCGGCCCGGTTCGAAATTCATCAAAACGGTAAATGACCAATTGAGAAAAACCACGGGGGGTAGGTGTCTGCAAATAGTAATTATATATAGAGTATTAAATTATGCGTAAACTAATGCTTTTTTCTAACGCCTACCCCCCGTGGTTCTTACGGCATATGAGGTTCCATGAGGTATTTTTTTTCAAATTTCCCGCGCCGGTAATTTAAAAATTAAATTACGACATAACACGGAATCACCACGCGTTATTCTCTCATCGCATATACAGAGAATAGTTATAAGTTTGGTTGTGTATCTTATAGCCGTTTATCTTGTTTTAAGTAATTTTAAAGAATATATTTCTGATGCGCTGCTAGCTACGCTCGGAGAAATACACCATAGTTAATGGTTGTTTATCAAAAGACTGAAAGGTGTAGGCAGTAGATGTTAACATCATAAATTAAACATTTCATGACACGAAATTGAAGGAATGATATGATCCGAAGATCCTATGCAGACAGTCATAAGCTGTGAAAGATGGAACAATTTTTGAAACGAGAAAAAAGTCTGCTATGACCGGGAATTGAACCCGGGTCTTCCACTTGCCGGGCGGATATTCTACCCCTGAACTATCGTAGCAGAACATTTTCCCTCGTTTCTGAACACGGATGTTTCCCTTGGTGGGATGATTCTCTTCGAGGACATCTGTTGGGGCAGTTTGATACTAGCTTGGCTAGTTCCCGTCCCACCAAGGGAAACATCCGTGTTCAGAAACGAGGGAAAATGTTCTGCTACGATAGTTCAGGGGTAGAATATCCGCCCGGCAAGTGGAAGACCCGGGTTCAATTCCCGGTCATAGCAGACTTTTTTCTCGTTTCAAAAATTGTTCCATCTTTCACAGCTTATGACTGTCTGCATAGGATCTTCGGATCATATCATTCCTTCAATTTCATGTTTGGCAATCTCACCATTTGAGAGGTAGGAGTTTTTTTCGATGATTCTCTTCGAGGACATCTGTTGGGGCAGTTTGATACTAGCTAGTTCCTGTCCCACCAAGGGAAACATCCGTGTTCAGAAACGAGGGAAAATGTTCTGCTACGATAGTTCAGAGGTAGAATATCCGCCCGGCAAGTGGAAGACCCGGGTTCAATTCCCGGTCATAGCAGACTTTTTTCTCGTTTCAAAAATTGTTCCATTTCATGACACGTTTGCAGATGTATATTTTAAGCACCTACCCCCACTAGTTTATTCGCTGCGTTGGATTCTTCGTCTCTCTTCGCGTCGCGGTCAAAATTTCCCGTAAAACGTAAGCATTTCTGGTGGGTCTAAAACATAAGGTCGAAAAATATTGTTTATAACAATAAATAAGTATATAATTCTGTGTTTAACCTCATTATATATATATATATATATATATATATATATATATATATATATATATCCGTTAATTATTATATACGTTCGAATACCACAACCCGTCGAATCGAATGATCTTTATAGGTAAATACCCATTGACAGAAAAACACAATGGCGTACGAAATTGATATTGACCACCCACTTTAACCATTTTTGTCTAAATTGCACGATTGTCAATTTGAACCTGGGACGTTTAAAACAACGCTTAATCGGAAATCTCCGCAGTCAGTTCGGCCGCGCCCGGCGCTCTCGAAGATGAGAAATCAACCATATCCGCCAAACCGAGCGAGGTAGCTTATTACGGTAAACGGTAAAATGTCAAAAATTACACTTGACGTTCTCTAATGAAAACTAAATTCACCTACCCCCCGCAGTTTTTCAGATATTTTGATTTAAAAAAAAAACGCCAAAATCGCGAAAAAACGTAAACGTAAAACTCGAAAAAAAATTTCGAGCACAAAGGCGAAAGATAGGAAATTGGCGTTAACCAGTGGCGGCTCGTGTATAGGCACTGCGGAACTGCAGCACCCCCTATTTCCACTTGATATTATCGATAACATTTAATATAATGAGTCCTTTTTTCTTTAATTCTTTCTTTATTTTTGTAGTACAATATATATTCCTTAAGCTTAATGTCAGTACTTCAGTAGCCATCCCCCAGTTTATGAAAAAGATACAAAAATCTTTGTATGGAACTGTGCGCTTCACAGTGCCGGCGACGTGGTGTTTGACTGTTGTGCGCATGCGCACATAGGAGGGGGTGTGGGGAGGAAGGCGGGACTGCCAGGTAGAGAGAGCACTGTTGCTCTCGCAGTGCCGGTTCTGGGGTGATGGTGAAAGGAAGTTTTTTTTTACTTAGCGTGTGTTGTGCTTAAAAACCGTGTACCATATTCTTGAAGGTGATAAAGTGTAGAAGAGTGTAGAATTAGATTATTATTCTGCTTCCAGCTATTCTATTTGATTCATTTTTTTCGGTACTTTTATGGATTTCATTTTTAAATGAATAGATCAAGCTTGAACTGTAACAATTTAAGTTAAAGTAAGTAAAAAATGTTTGTTTTTTTTTGTTAAGATTTTATCAAGTTCCTGAATAAATTTTCTTATTATACCTGTTTTTTTCCTTTTACACAATTTTAAAACAAAGGCTAAAAATTTTCTGGAGCAGCACCCCCACTAATTTTAGCTACGATACGCCACTGGCGTTAACCCTGCCAAATAAACGTTAAGTTATCTGTAATCCTATGTATGTTTCAACAAGCTACACAAAAAACAGTATTTATTCTGTCACAGAAATTTTGAAGCCTTAGGACAAATGGTTTTTGAGAAATCGCGCGCGCAAAATCGAAAAATGGGGCAAAGGAAAAAAATTGATGTAAAACAAAAAATAAAATTTATTGAAAAGCCTTCAAGCTCTCAAAAGGCAGCTGTTGAATAATATACACCCTCTTCAGCCTCAAGTTTTTCTAATTCAGCAATAGTATTCATTCTTGCAGCCAGCCTTGCCTCTTTAGTTGCCGCTGACATCCTCTTGTCTTCTTGGGCGATTCAAGCTGCATCCTCATTCTCGGCCCACTCTCCGCAATAATTCCCAATCTTCAGGTTCAGCCTCTTCATTACATTGAATCTGCTTCTTTGGCTTCTATTAAATACCAGCGCAGCATCATATGTGCCTATTTCCACCACTTTTCTCCCATAAAAGGACGTTTTCGAACAATTCTTCCAAATTAGGAAATTGAGGGATTCATTTGGGTTCTGTGTGTGGGCTCCCACGCATCATTCCAAAAGTTCCTTGCTAAAGAGCTCTTCAAATACATCTCTTATTGCCTCCATCACAATAGGACGCAACATCTGGCTTCTTATGTTTAAATTGTGCCTCTTCTTTCCTCGCCACTGCTTGCTGCTACTTACACCAGGAATTTTCACCAATTGGACAGTAGCTGTGGTCGTAATCCTCATCAGTTGACTTGCAGTGAAGGTATATAGCCCATATAGCTTTTTCATCTCCTCCACACTATTTGGATGCGCCCTTATTGCATTTCCATAGTAGCCTTGCATTATTTTAATATTATTCTCTATCAGTCTTCCCTTCTCAAAAAGCCCTTTTCCATCTGCAAGCTTGACATATTTTGCTTTGCTTCAGTCGCCGCAGCCATATACCCATTTTCTTCTGAATGTGCCCCACACACTCCTTTTTATTTATTTTAACGTGAGGTCCACAGGGTTTCTCTTCGCCAATATTTTTGAATGTCTTTGCATCCCCATCGCCTATGTATGTTATGTACCGGATGCCTCATTCCATCTCTGACCTTTGGAAGATGCGGAGCATACCATCACATTCCATTTTGCCTGCAGATCCAGTGTGATTTTGCTGGCATTGACCTCTGTGCTTCTCCCGCCATTCTTCATATTCTCTCGTGTGTTTAGACCCTCCGTAGGATGCACACACTTTACACATTTTCGACATGACGTCAACATCAATAACTTTTCCTGTTTCCAGTCCAATTATGCTCACAACACCATTAACCGACCTATGGCCTCGAGTCCCCCATGTTCCATCACCACTTCCTGCGATATCTGTGCATCCTTTCTTTATAGCCTCCTCATTAGCTGCCTCCTTCATATTCTGAATGGCTTCATCTTTGGTTGCAAGGTGAATTCTCTCAATCACAAGCTCGAATTTTGAACTGCGTATCGGTGGTGGCAAACCCATGAGAGCAGAGAGTTTCCTGAGGCCGGCATGACCCAAACCTAAAGATCTCATTGCATAAACCGATCTTCTGTTTACTTCAGCGATATTATTGAAATCACCGATCATTTCACTGATGTAGCACTCTCCACTTTTACCTCAGTTCGCACATAAACCTGTAAATTTACTGCAAAACCCACCTACACTCTTCTCATTAAATTCTAATTCCCCACCGCGCTTTTTGCAAGCGCAAAAGTTTTTCAAGAAGTCAAATAAAATATCCATATCTACAAGTCTGTAGCCACTCCGCGAAACTGCCTCCTCCTTCGAGGAACCCGCTGACGGGGTAAGCTTAGCGTCTGACGAACTCTTCTTCCTCAGCGGCTCTTCCTCTCGTTTAGAGCGATCTGCCTTTAGATATTGGTTTCCATGAAACCTTCTCTTTTTAGGACGCTTACCGGAGCAAGATTTGGACTTTTCTGGTATATCCATCGTGGAAAAAACCTCGTTAAACAAAACACGAAGCTCTCAAACGAAAAATCTGTCACTTCTCTTGGTTACAAGAAAAACGCATGTTCTTTTTCCTCTCTCAAACACCTCTGAAGGGTAACTGTTAAGGGCCTCGTGGGGCTAGTATATTGCACCTTCCCCCACCCTCAGCTATTCATAGCGCTCAATGCATCCCTCAAGGTCAGCGGCAAATATTCGACCTACGGGGAAAGCTGAGGGAGAAGCGCACGGCTTGAGAAAAATCGTTGTAGCATTCTCAATTTTGACGCTATATGCATGCGGTTTTTATTAAAATGAAGAGAAATAAATCGGCTATTCGAAAAGATGAAAAACAAAAAATCGATTTTTTTGACCCTTAGAGACAAAAATATTTGTCTTTATATGTAAACAATGTAGGAAGTTTATTTTCACCTAAACAGCATTTCATGGTATAGTTGATTAGTCGATATTGTTTATCTTCACCTATCCTATCGATAAGTATTTTTAACCTGCGATGACTGATGGGCTACCGTCCCCGGTGGGGTGTCGACGCCGCACGTCGTAGCCTATTGTGCAATTACCACGTGGGGTAGATTATAGCAGGTGATTGTGTTAACTGCGCATTATAATTTTGTAATGAAAGATGTAATTCATTTTAACCTATCCCCCGCAGTTTTTTTTAGATAAGTGGGCTTCTCCAAAAATAGCGAAAGCGCGTTCGATTTTTTCCGCGAAAATCATCGATTTTTTTCCGTAATAAAAAACCAAACTACAAAAACAGCGAATTTAGCTGTAAATACCTGTTATTACCTTAGTGCTTTTAAGTAGTCGAAACTTTCCTATGTTCTGGGAAAAAATTTTTTTGCGGGGTTCATCCGGTTCGGCGTCGGCCCGGTTCGAAATTCATCAAAACGGTAAATGACCAATTGAGAAAAAACCACGGGAGGTAGGTGTCTTCAAATAGTAGTTATATATAGAGTATTAAATTATGCGTAAACTGATGCTTTTTTCTAACGCCTACCCCCCGTGGTTCTTACGGCATATGAGGTTCCATGAGGTATTTTTTTCAAATTTCCCGCGCCGGTAATGTAAAAATTAAATTACGACATAACTCGACAGGACCACTCGTAATTTTCTCATCCTCTATTGAGACTATAATTTTAAGTTTGCTTTTATATTCTGTAACCGTCTATTGGTTTTGTTATCGTTTTAAGTTACCTGCCAACTCGATGAAATATTTTTGCGAGGTTTCTATTGTTCGCCGTCAGCCGGACTCAAATTTTCTTAAAGCCCTAATACGACTGCGGAATAACTGCTATAGGTAGATGGTTAAAAATACATTTGATACATAGATTCCTTAATCACGCTTTAAGTTGATTATTTTACTAACACCTATTTTACTTATTTCCTAAAATTTTCAGGGTTTTCCGAAAAAACTGATGCAGCACTAAATTTTCTCCATTATAATTTTTATTTTTTATTGGATAAAGCTCCACGGATCGAATTATATTATTATTGTTAATTTATATAACTCAAGGGATAGGGAATTTACTGATAAAAAAATTTAAAATGTGTAAGAATTAATTTTTTAATGAAATTCTTACTAAACCTTACGATGACAGCAGTAATTCTATTAGGAAGATTATGTAATTATGTAATCCATTGCTATAATTAATTACAATAATTATACGACATTGACTGTAATAGCCATCTGTCTTGAGAAATTAGAATTACTAAGACCCAAAAATCTTACGTTTAGTTATGATTCGCTATCTTGCATCTAAAATTTGAACTAAATGTAAATTCAGGAGATTCGACCACTGTCACCCTCTTGCGCCAGGATCTCATACTAAATGAATTAGTATTAACATTACATATTTATATTCGTCCAAGCGATTTGTTTGCAGAAATATGTTATATCTAGTAAAAATAAATCAGACGTAGGAAAGCATTCACAATACATCCATACGTAACAAATGGTGACTTGACTTATGTCGGTGAGATTCAGTTGCAGGTAAATTCTTCAACGGAATAGTTTTATTCTAATCTTTTATGAGGCACTCTCCGAGTTTCTGTTGGAAGTTTTTTTATTGGCCTCCTTTTTTATGAGTAGCAGATAGCTTATTATAAAATACTAATCCAGTATGTGCTGTACTTAACGCACATTTTTAGTAATAGATGACATCCATCTTATTTGGGACCAGTGCTGTCATGAACATCGGTATTGGATTTTAATTGTGAAAGTTTATATTATTTTTATATATAGAATAAAGTAAAACATATATAAACAGAAAACAGAATTGGAAGGTTTGTATACAAGTTACTACAACTATCACGCTGTTTAGCCTTGGCTAGAATTCTCACCGCCCACTTCTGCCGCTTGTATATCCGAAGAGAATGGTGGGAGTGATTACAGACCGTAATGCCATATTTATTATGGCAGTAAATGTAACCATAGTACACAAAAATTGCAGTGTGCGGGTTGGTCGTCTGCATCAATCGTATAAGAAGGAGACAGCCTGCACTAACTCCAAATTTTGAATCCCATAGTATTCGAGTTTTTGTAGTAGGATCGAGTGGAAGACACAGTCGAAGGCTTTGGAAAGGTCACATGCAGTTAGGGCACTGGAGCATTTCTCTTTGAAAGCGTTTAGAATTTTATTGATAACATGGTCAACAGCTAAAGATGTTGATTTACCCATTTGAAAGCCAAATTGGGAAGGTGTAAAGATGTTATTACTTTTAAAATGTACATATAGTATAGTATAGTAGAAGTCTTCACCTCCTCTCGTTATTTTACCGAATTATAACTCTTCAAAACCCGCAGTATCTGAACTCCAAATTTTCCCAAATGAACTCTGTGCACAACGCCAACACTAGGGGCACCAATCTCTTCCAGATCCCACATCACAGGACGGAAATTTATAATAAATCCTTCCATGTTACAGCTTGTAGACTTTGGAACGCCCTACCTACTGACCTCCAAAACGCAACATCTCTCCACATATTCAAACATAAATACTTTAAATTGCTGTTCTCTGCCCAAAATTCAGGTCAGCTTTAACATTTTCTTCTTACCAATTGCAAGACGGCTTCCTTCACTCTTCCTTACTTAATTAACATTAATTAATTTTTTTTTGCAGGTTATCGAGTTCGCAAAGTGTACGCCTCCTTCGACTGTTACCTTTTCATTGTCTAGTGTCTACTATGTTATAGTGTTTATACTAATTCTCATTGTATTATATCATTCTGTATTGTTTCATACTGATTTATATCATTTTGTATTGTTTTATACTATTTTATACTGTTTTATATCATTTTGTATTGTTTTATACTATTTCGTATTACTTTATTTTATTATGTATTGTTTTATATCATATGTGTAATTTTATATAATTTCCTTCTTTCTTATGTTATGCATGATCCAACAACAATCTCCATATTCATTGTATATATTTCAAGTATATTTCATCTTATTCTGCCTAATTATTGTATTATATTTCTTGGTTTGCATTACGTTAATACCTATATATGTATTTTTTATGACGGTATACAACGATGCTGTATATACGAAGACTTACTGTACATACTCCTTTCTATTTAATGTTGTATTACTATATCATAATATGTACACTATCTAGGGTTTTCGCAGGTTTTTCACACCCCCCTTCTCAGTGGGTGTTTTCCTGCGTGGGTTTTACTAGGGAGGACATGCTTGTTTTACCTAGGTTTTCCCCACAATCTCTAATCTGTCTTCAATTTTATATATTTTTTTTACTCTGTATGATTTAGGTATATACTGTTTATGTTATGCGTATTGTATATATATATCTTACTTTACCATTTTTTATATTGACGAAGGGTTAAATGTAAAAATGGACCTTATGGTCTAAATTTCGCCCGAATAAAGACGATTATCTATCTATCTATATATAATTGACTTTTAATTGTGGTTTCAAAAACGTTGCCTGTGATAGGGACAATGGAGACTGAATGACAGGGTAACTCCTTATCCCTTTTTTTGTAGACGGGCACAGTTTTAGCATATTTAAGGGCACTGGGGAAAGTGCCAGATTGTAAACAAGAATTGAATATTATTGCTAGGGGCTCAGAGATTGACCTCTTTGATTAGATAATTGGACAAACCATAAATATCTGCACTTGGAACTTTTAAAATTGTTGATAATTTTTCCAATTGAAAATGGCTCTGCAGTTCTGGAGCATGCCATGTCTTTTATAGTGGGCTTCTAATATTGCGAATGATATTTTCTACAGAATTTATAACATTTGTTTAGATCACCGGGAGTGAAAGGCATTACAGATGTAGTATAAACAGGACCCACTTCTCACCTTTTCATCCCAAGTTGCTACGATCGTAGCGTAACCGGTGGTTTTTATTAAACTGTATGGAAGTGACCAAGTTTTTCATTACATCTCATAATAAACATCATTCGTAAATTATTAGGCACTGTAGATTCCTAATACTTTTTACTTGTACTAAGGTTCAAAGTGATTAGTACTGGTTACTCTTGCCTAAGTTCAGATAAAATTTCAAGATATTACAGTATGAGTCACTAAAAACAGTTTAAATAAGATAAGGTTTTTATGGATGACTAATCTAAAGTATGTCTCATCTCAAGTAGTGAAGCAATTGATGTAATAACATCAAATTACGGTTATTACTAGCCAAAGATTCGCCAAGCAGCGCCCGAATGATAAAGAATAATTAAAAGTTGAGGTTTGAATCACGTGAAACTACACATGAGTGTATATTTACAGCTATCGGAATGAAATAAAAATTGTCCCGGCTGCAATTGATCATCTCTGAAGCATCATCGATTAAACGAACCGGCGGAGGAATACGTTTTATTTTCTATGACGGTGTCAGTTGTAGGATCAAAATAATAAATATAATTTCATTTGAGAAAATTTTCTACGTAATATTTCGTTTATCTGTATGACGGGGACGAAATCTTACAAATGTAATTGTAATATTCTTGCCATTACTACTTTAGGAACTATATCTTAGAGAGTAGCACTTTCCTGTAAACAACAGTTCATCGACGCCATTTTATGCATTTGATGGAGAATAGATAAACGTATACGAAAATTTCGATATTATTAGTTGAACGCTGCCCAACACCGGTGCTTAGGTTTGCAGGTATGTATTTACAGTATTTTGTGTAACACTTGTTAATATATCAACTTAATTTGCCCGATTGATGACATTCTGGTAATGGGTGTGGTGACGCCAGTATTTTGGGTGACAGGTGAAATTCATCTTTAAACAAACATGTTTTCAAGAGAGTTTGTTTGGTTTAATTCTGCTACTTATTTAATTTTTGTACAATTTAAATGTTTTATAGCGCGTTAAATGAACACCTCTTTGTTTTATAAAATCAGCCGCAAACGATCGATTTTTCTTCGGAAGATGATGTTTGGTGGCTGTAGTCTTGGCATGTCTTCCCGTTTTTAATACTGAGTAAAATTATTAGATGAATATTTCTAATGTATTTTTTTGTCTTCAGGAGCCCATATTTCTGTGACAACATGAGCTACCAAATGCAAACAGCTCAAGGAAGGCCGAGTGAGTACTGCTTTTTTCGTAATATCGATTTATCATACTCGGTGCGAACGCAATCCAAGAAAGTATAGTTATAATTAATGGTAGTATTTCGTCGTTTGCTTCTTCCTATTGCTAAAGGCAGTTCGTTTTCTTTCATAACAAGTTATTTTTCGGTGGTATAGTGATTAACTAATGGACGTCAACTACCAGTTTCATAGTTGTGATAATTGTTTACATTTTTTACACACCGAGGTCTAGTGTATTGTATGTATACGAGCCTTAACGTTTCTTATGGGCAATTTAGTAATGGCGTCCCGTTATCAATCCGTTTTGATAAGTTGCTTTTCCTTCTGTGTGACGAACTAATATTTCCGTATTTTCCGAAATTTCATATGTACTTCACAATTAATGTTCAGAAGTTGCAATACCGAAAACAATTCTCGTCTTCTGCAGGAGAAATACTTCTAAGAAGCAATAACAGAATTCTATTTTTATCGGTAAATTTTAAGGCATAGTGTTAATAGTTCCGAAATATTTTCCATTTTTCACCTTTGGCCGTGTAATGGAACCCAAATTATCGTAAAGGTAATATTAGTTGTCGAAATAATTATAGTTTGTCTCAAGCTTTCACTTAATGGCGTAAATTAGATACTTGATTTTCTATGGCTGTTGCTATGAATAGCGTATAGGTAAAACTGCTGCGCGTTTTGGCTTAATTTTAGTTAAGTCCTTACGTTGACTTGATTACGCATTTTAACCCTTAACCCGAAGTACGAATTAGAACATTAATACAGGAATTATAGTTCCATGAGACCTTGTAATCTAGTAGTGAAGTTTTAAGATGAATTTTATGTTAAAAACTATAAAAGATGGTAGTTCTGAAATAAAAAAACGTAAGATTGTGCAAAAAAATTATTTTGAAATTAATTTTATTATTAATTTAAAATATTGTTATTGTTGAGTGCTGTCATTAAATACCAAATGATACTAACAAGTTTGTAAAAATCATTGGAAGTGTTTGTAAATGTAATTATCATGGGGCTATTTTTAGCCCTGGATTTAGATAAATCCTGAAATGCACAGAAGTTAAAACAAACAATGGTACTTATGAACTAACTGCAAAACACTTGCATGGCGTCATGAGTGATGAGAAATGGAACTTCATGGAGTTTGTTTTTTCTGCTTCATGCATCCGATCTCCACTGGCATTGAGAGGCTGACATGGACAGTTCATACTCCAGCTAGCCCAACCTGTGGAGGAAGTAGAACGAACCCACCAAACCAATCTCCTGGATAAGGTTGGTTGGTGGGTTCATTCTACTTCCTCTGCCAGAGTTGGGTTAGATTGAAGTGATGCAGGGTGCACTGATGAATTTACGCCTCCTGGGGCCAGGGCCGTGCAAAGGGACTTGGGGGCCCGGATGCAAAAGGGGTTAAGGGACCTCGTTTATTTATGTTGAGACAAAAAATATTAAGTGGAGCATTTATTTATTAAGTATTAATTATTACAATTATTTTAATACAATTAAAATATAATTATTACAATATTGTTGTTTTGATAAATAGTCGAAACAAAACAATCACCTGTAATAGACATTATTAAATGTTATCATCAACTTGACACACAGAGGGAATTTACGCAAATATGTTTTACGTATTTTAATATTATTATATTTTGATAAATAGTCAAAATAAACAACTTTTTAAAAACATTTCCAATTCTATGCTCCCTCGATTGGGGCCCTGGTGCGGCGCATCCAATGCACCCTCCATTTGCACGGCCCTGCCTGTAGCCCCTGGCGCTAAACATTTGGGGACCCTGGATGCTAAGCAGTCGGGGGCTCTGCAATCTAAATATAGCAAAACCGCCCCTAACGCTACCATCTTCTATAACACCTCTTAACGATTGTTTTTCAGTGATATCAAAGAGAGGTTTCACTGGTTTTTTAAATTGAGACAATTTATATTCCTGAGATTATATACACGAACATTTTTTCGGAGACCATTACCTCAAGGGGCCCCTGTTGCGTGCCAAGTGCGACCCCCAATAACCACTCCTCTGGGTATCTCGTATGTATGTGGCATGCTGATTTCTCGGCTGTTTGCTATGGGTATGCTGTAATATTCCGTCACGCAGCTTCTCCGGTAACTAGCTGCATCCTTTTAGTTAACCGTCTTGGCAGTAAATGGACTTCATTTCTTTATTTGGAAAAGATAGGCTTCTCGTATTTAGACCCTGACTTTGCTTTGCGGGTTGCGTTTCTGTTAACCTAACTTTAAAATTAACATTTATTTGTCATTATATTTTTATTTTTTAATCGCTGAGTAATTGTGTACATTTTAAATGTCTTTATGCTATACTTTAGGATTTTTTTGTTCATTAATTATTATTAACAAATTAATTTTTTAATTGTGATAAGAAATATATATTAATATTTTAATTCGTGTCTTGTGGTAAAAATAGTTTAAGACAAATTTTGAGATTTAACAACTCAAATACTGAATAATTAACATATTTTTTAATTGATTTGCAAAAGATAAAAATTAATTCACCTCAATTGCACCCCCGGTTTTGAAAAATTAAATACCCAGATGAATGGTTAAATCCATCACAGAGTGTGAGGGAGAAATTCAAGATTTAGGGTAACTGAGAAATCTCGCCTTTTTCCCCATTTTTGTGGATCCAAATGGAACCCAAGTCTTTCGCTGAACGCTAAGGTTGAGAAGCACTGCCATACGTCACTGGGCCCCTGACGCGCAACATGTGCGATCTCCCCCTAAATCAATACTGGAATGTGACCTTTTCCGTATGTAAGAGTTGATTAAAATTGCACTTATAAATTATAAATACAAACATGACATTCAAAATATCAGTTGTCTAATTTTATAAGGAGAAATTGGTTATTATTACTTTTAAACAAGCAGATTTCTGACTGACTTTGCAAAATGTTTTGCATGTATCACTAGTATATACAAATCTTCTAGGAAAGAAGATCCTTGTAGGATAGCAAATATGTCCTCATTGGAATGTGATTTTGTGGCACCATTCGTTATATCAGCATATTCACTTTAGTAGCATAACTTGAGTCCAATGGGTGTTGTTAGAATGGGCATTTACTGTACAGGTTTCCCTCTTTATGCGGGGGTTACGTTCTAGGAAAGTGACACGCAAAGCGAATTCGCATAAACAGAACCCATATTTACATGTATAAGATAGGGATATGTTCAACAAGCAATCCTAACTCCCCTTCAAGACGCTCTTATTTCGCTACATAATGACTTTTTATGCGCTAAATACAAACTTAAAAAACAACTAACACTGTAAATTATACTTGCCAATTAACCCTTCCTCTACCAAGGTATTTTACACCTTACTCCTCCCAAGGGGGGTTACTGGATTACCCCACCATTTTTGCTGTCATTGGTGGTTGATTTTTGAAGAAAATGATGATACTATTAATTAATCTTAAAATAAATGAAAATAGCTATTGGGAAATATCTTGATTGGCAAAAATATGTCAGACAATTAAAATTGAAAACATTTTTCAAAATATTTTCTATAAGACATTATTCAACCTTTCGAAATTTTTCCTCACATTCGAAACACGTAGAGAAAGAGTGTTCTTTCCTGTGTATATGACACGCTGGTTTTTGGCACTGCACGCACATCAGTCTGGTCTTTCTGTCCTCACCTCTTGCAAAAAGCGTATCTCTTTCCTGTCTTTCCTTGCGATGGTGTCTCAGGCACTGTAGCATCACGCCTTTTGCGATTTACGCTGACTCCTAAGCTTTCCATTGCAAGTTACTGTGTTATCCCAAGGGGTTTTTGCTCTCTCCTGAATGGACGGTAGAGCCAATTGTAAGCGCAACTCATGCAAAAGATTTTTTCGTCTTTTTTTGTTTGCTGTTTCCCAAGTTACATTTTTCTCTGTCCATATAATCTAGGAATTCAGAATTTTACATCCAAAATGCGATATGTTGTATAAAACTTGGAAGTAATGATAAGAAAATGTATATATTTCAGTACAGGTATAGCAGCACAAAATTCAAACTCGGATGAAACTGAGACAAACTATCCCAAGAGGGGTAACTCAGTTACCCCAACAAAGTTTTCATTTAAAATTAGACCAAAAAAATGTTATAGATGAAACATTTACCAAGAATAATATTTTCAGGCCTTAAAGAACAAATCCATGGACGCAGGAAAATATTAAAAAATTATTAACAAAAAAAAACAAAAAATATCATTGGGGTAACTGAGTTACCCCCCTTGGTAGAGGACGGGGTTAAAGGAAACAGACGAGCACAAGTGGTGGCTAACATAATAGTGGAGGTTGAAAGCGTTGGAGGGTTGTTCTGGCCCAACGCAAGTTCTGCGAGCAAGGACACAAAACTTCTCAAGTGTGCTCAAACAGTATCACACAAAATCTCCGTCTCATCTCCACTACAACATCCACTGCACTCTCATCTCTTTTACTGTAGTACTAATACGCACAGCATAAGACACAATGAGAGACTGAATGGTCGCCTTGTGGTGTAGTGGATTGTATTGCAGTGGCCGCGTAACCGCATAAGAGCGAATCAAAGCCGCATAAAAAGAAATTTCAGCAGCAATAAGTTTCGCATAATAGCAAATTTGCATAAAGAGAGGGAAACCTGTATGTGAAAATCACCAGAGGAGTGGTGGAATAGTGTAATCTATTTTTTTTAATCCTTTCGTTTATTCAGTTATTTACTTGGAAAATCAGGTCTAGTCTTATTCCATGAAAATGCTTCACTCACAATTTATGCCATGTTTACTTTTATATATCGTATATTTAATTCCTCTTAGGTTTCTTCTAAAGCCTGGGTCGGCAACACGTTCGCCAATCGCCTCATGACTTGGTGATAAAGTGTAGCGAATTGGACTTTTAAGATATTTTAAAAATTAATCATACATTTTGGAGGCAAAATTGAGATGTGCATTAAGACCACCAGTATCTCCACAATGACCTAGAAGCTATTTCTGCATGGTGTAAGGAATGGCAGTTCGAGATCAACCATAAGAAAAGCTGCATCATCAACTTCTGGAGAACCAAGAGTATCTCGTTGGATAATAATTATTCATTGAACGGAGTAGAGATTCCAGTTTCAGACTCGGTTAAATATCTCGGAGTCACTATCCATCGTGATCTCTCGTGGGACACCCACATTCACCGATTGATAGGTGCCGCTAACAATAAGCTGGCCTTTATAGAGAGAATAGTTCGAAGTAGCTCTGTAAAAGTGAAAGAATTATGTTATTTATCCTTGGTTTGAACGCAGGTCGAATATGCGTCAGCTGTGTGGGATCCCTACGAAAAGGGACTCACTGACAAGATAGAAAAGGTTCAGTGCAGGGCAGCTAGAAAGAGAAATTATGATAGTATACAAATTGTAACATCATTAATAGAAAATCTGAAATGGACATCGTTAGAGGAACGTAGGCTGCAGGCTAGATTTAAACTACTGGAAAAATTTATGTCGGAGGGACTAGCGAATGAGGTAGTAGAAATTATCAGAAGCCCGACGTATCTCGGAAGGCAGGATAGCGAGAATAAGATTCGTGAGATTGATTGTAGAACAGAGCGATATAGAGGATCGTTTTTTTCTAGGGCTATAAGAGAACATAATAGGAAAAGATAACGTAGAAAAATTATGGACACTTGGTGCACTGCACCCCCTGCTATCCACCAAAAAGGTGACTTGCAGGGTATAATGTAGAAGTACAGTTGAAGACATGCGTGCAAAAATGGGCTAACCTACACATTTTTTAAATGGAGAAAAATTGAATTAAAGGAAGCTTTCAGAACTAACAACAAGAATTTTAATGGCTGTATCACATTATCAAGAGCTTCCGTGATGTTAGCCCAGTAAGGGATAGTTAGTATACGTAGGGTTTAACAGATTGCAGTAATTAACACAATTTTTTTCATTTTGAAGGTTGGCCTGTTTTTGCACGCATGTCCTCAATTATTCAGTGGGAATTTCTTCAGTTGCTCTTGGGCAAGGATTGAAATTGCTTGATTGCTTTGTGTTTGGCCTATCAGTATGCTAGAGTAAAGTTCATTAATGCAATTTCGGGACTGATTTTGGGGGTAATTTTTCCGGGGAAAAAGTGCGTCTTATATGCCGATAAATACGGTAATTTCTTAATTTTTCCTGTAAATATTACATATGAGAAGTAATCGAAGGGCATAGTAAATATTTCGGTTTTTTAGGCATTCTTTACCTTATAGAGACACGTCTGGCCTGTCCGTCCGTCCGTTGTAACTTTCATCTGCTAAACCGCGAGACGGATTTTAATCAAATTAAGTACGAGTGGTCATTATTAAAATTTATTGTCCAATTGCGATTTTGAACTGAATCCGTCATTTAGAACTTGCACTTTACATAATTGCTTTAATAAACTTATACTCATTTCTCGTTAAATGGCATCTGTCGAGCAACAATTAAATACCAAACTTTTCTCTCCCTATCCTTATATGATCTGTAAGGTATAGATTAAAACATTTAATCGAGAATTAATAGAGAACATTTACTGTAAGAAAGTCCATGAAACCACATACTTATGAGTTTAGTATCGGAGAAAAAAATTCTAGAAAATCCCGTGAAAACATCGCATATTTCATTTACATCAATCTCTAAGGCAGTTTTCTTGGCAAACAACAATTAAAATCCATGTTTTTCTATCCCATGCCCTTATATGATCTGTGAGGTATAGTTTCAAAAAATTATTGGGATAGAGGACAACATTTAGTACAAGATAGTCTATGAGTCCACATAATTACGAGTTACGGCTTCGGAGATTAAAATTCGAGAAAATCCCGAGCAAAACACTGCATATTTTATTTACATCGATCACAAAGATGGCTCTCTCAGCAAACAACAATTAAAAATCCATATATTTCTCTCCCTAGCTCTTATATGATCTGTGAGGTATAGATTAAAAATTTATTCAGATAAAGAGCGAAATTTACTGCAAGTTAGTCCTTGAGACTATATAATTGTGTCTTGTAGTTTCGGAGATAAAAATTCAAGTACCGTCCTATCTTTCGATACCGTTTCATACGTATTTCCCATAAAGAATGCCTTTGATATCTCTGTGTATTCTATGTAAGTTTGCCCGTCAACAATTAATTGGTATACTAAAATGAGATTTTCCCTTCCAGTGTCTCACGGTGGATACAACCAGCAAGGGCCTGGTGGTGGCACGGTGGTCGACATGGTCCCCAAAGACCAACAGACTTTGCTATGGCAGCAGGCTTCGTACCAAGGAGATTCTGGGATTCATTCTGGAAACACCACACAAGCTCCATCGCTGACTGGCAAGGAGCAGAACGACCCGAATGATATGAACGATGGCAACCCATCCACCGATGCTCTGATGTTTGACCTCGATCAGGGGTTTGCCCAGGGTTTCACCCAGGAGCAAGTTGACGGTAAGTTGAGGAGATTCCTATTTTGTATGCTTTCCCAGAGGCGCGTTATCATATAGGCAAAAAAGACATGTCTAGGGCCCCCGTTCAGATGGGGCCCCAAAATCACCATTTCAAAAACTCATTGGTGTTTTTTACTAATATTTTTAAGTGATTTTTATCGGAAACTGAACTTTCTATCTGCCAAGGTCAATGAACTTGAAGATTACTTTGAAAATTACGTGTTTTTTTTTTTTCAAAAATGGTTTTATCGATTTTTATGAAATTTTATATTTAGTTCTTCCTTAAATAGTTAAGTTAGCTAATTGAAAAAATAAAGACTGCCTTGTATGCAACCAACACCGCTGGCGCCGGATGTCTTTTTACCTATATGATAACGCGCCACTGGCCTTGTTGTCACAATAAAATGAAATTGAAAATGTTCTTTATTAGTTTTTTCTTTAGATGGGGCCCCCAAATTCCATTTTGCCTTGGGCCCCATGAAGGTGTAATGCGCCTCTGTGCTTTCCATCATTAAACTACACTAGGGAAATGCCCGTTGAAATTCAATGGGAAAATCTTTATGAAATAAAAAACAAGAAGTCCAAACCAAAGTTGACGTCCCGAATTGATTGCTTATATTGACAGGAAATGTTTCAGTATGTTTTGGTAATTCCAAAGAATTCTCATCCCATAAATATCAATTGTAGTTCATAAATTCATCAATGCTAGAGAAAATTGGAAAACAAATTAATAGAGCATTGTCAGGCTTAAAATACTAAAAACAATGTCAGAATCTCTTTCTGAAGAGTCCACATTCTTTTTCCATTAGACAGTACAAACCTCGCTCCAATATCACAATTTTAAGATATTTTCAAGTATTAAGGAAAACATCTCTGCACGATGTAATTGAGATTTCCTATGTAAAAAAATAGGAATAAACATTCCTGGAATTGAACCCGGGACTTCAATCTTCGTAAAATGAAATCTAGCCTGGAGGTGGGCTCTGGCAACACGAGCCTTGTGCCAAGTTTCGTGAAAATCAGTTCATTGGTGCAAAAGTTGTTAGTAGCAGACACACATACACAGACAGGACTATTTCATAACGCAATGTTTTCTTTGAAAACCAGCCTAATGAACAAAATACCGTTTTTTGAGGGAATTTTCTAATTTATAAAGTTGGGAAATTTGGAAATCTAGTGACATGTTCTCTAGCATGCCGAATTCTACTAGTCTTGCTATACTAGGGTAGCAAAATCAGACATCGTCATACAAGGACTGTGCAAACAATAGGATTTAATATAATGCTTTTGATATTCCAGAGATGAATCAGCAGCTGAGTCAGACACGCTCGCAGAGAGTAAGGGCTGCCATGTTCCCAGAGACGCTGGAGGAAGGCTTGGAAATTCCATCGACCCAGTTTGACCCACAGCAGCCAACTGCTGTCCAGAGATTGGCCGAGCCGAGCCAGATGCTGAAGCATGCAGTGGTCAACCTCATCAACTATCAGGTATATGCATTGCCTTTAACAGGTACTTATGGGGATTGTAAATGATGAGTTAATGTCCCAAATTTGTGTGTATAGATCAGGGATGCCCATTATTTTTGGGTATAAGATCTACTTCTTATGGTTACCCAGCCAAGATCTATTTTTCCACAAATTTAAAAAAGAAATGATATACACAAGAAGTACTTTTGATAAACATTAATTAAACAAAAAATCAAATTGACATTTTTAATGACCATACCATAGTATTTTGTACAAAATATCCATTTTTTGGCACTTGCTGTGGAGGCTAGGAATCTATATTATTAGTTTTTGTGGCGGAAGGCTTTAATTTTTAACTTGTATATATTTTTAAAATATTTCTTATCAGAAATTTCATATAGTACTTGTTAATTTTTATATTGTAAATGAATTATCTGTTACTTCGCGTGAGATCTACCAAAAATGGCTCGGCAATCGACGTTATGGGCACCCCTGGTCTAAATCAGAAATAAATGCCCGAATGGCACAGCCAGAAATTTAGTTTAGGTGGCAGATACTACACACTTCATTCTCGGAGCACTTGTTTATTGATTTTCTGATAAAAGGTGCTTTCATTGTGCAAGCATTTTTGATTATGAAATTTAATGGAAAATTAGGATTGAAAAAATTATTAAAATGTAATAATATTTTGAATTCCATAGCCTGTGATCTGTAAGGTATCGATTAAAAAATGTATTCAGGACATTTGCTACAAAAACGTGTGTGACGGCACATATCTTCCAAGGTTATAATTGTTAAATTGAAATTTGAAATGGGACTTAAGAAATCAAACCTATTATAGGGGAAAACTCTCGCATACTTGATGTTTTTGTTAAGGTTATCTCCGATCTTGTGGGACAAATGCCCGGTTGTCACCCCCCCCCCCCCCCTAGCCGCACCTCTGGGGAAACAGACCAATTGTTTTAGGATTTATTAGTAACTATGCTACGAGCGACAGTGGCAATTTCAATAGATTTATTGAGCATTGCACATAAGCTTTACCATACTGCTTCTGTCATTCGGCAGGGAATGTGTTAAGGGTTAAATTTTTTTGCATTCTTCTTTGAAACAACCCTTGGGGCATGCATAGAGGCTCGAGCGTAATTTTACTTCCACTTAACGCACACAAATAATTATTATTTCCCATTTTTAAGGAAATTAATCACATTTTATGTTTTGCTGTTCAAAGGATGATGCTGATCTGGCCACTCGTGCTATTCCGGAGTTGATAAAGCTTTTGAACGATGAGGATCAGGTGGTCGTGTCACAGGCCGCTATGATGGTCCACCAGCTCTCCAAGAAGGAAGCCTCGAGACATGCAATAATGAACAGCCCCCAGGTACGATGATTTTCTCGCTTGATTTTCTATAATTTTAATTGGTGATGACTGTCTTTGTTTGGTAATGTTGTTAACATATTACTGTGACAAGAAAACGTTTTCTGACGGAAAATTTGGGAACGGTAGATTAATAAAGGGCGTAAAGTGTAGATTCATATTAAATCCTTTTAATTAAACATGTATAAAGAGAAATTTCTTCTTGGAAATTATTCCAACATTATGTGGTCATAGTGCAAAAGTTAAAATATGCCATATTCACTTGAATACAACACTGGAAGTCAAATTAAACGAAAAAATGTCATTAAATTTTCATATTAGCCAGCTTAAGTATGATAAATAATGGTAATAAATATTTTGTTACATTAGATATTCCTCATTCTGTAGTTCCTGCAGTTGTTTGGATGTATGGAAATTTTTTGTTGAAATAGAAATCTTTTTGCTCTTATTAAGACTTGTGATAATTAATTTTTTTGTAATCACAAGAGTTTCCTATCTTAATGTAAAACTGCAAGTTTCTAAGTCAGTCAAACAATTTTGCAATTGATTCTTGCCTGCTTATTAAAATTTTATAAATAAATGCTATCCCGAAGTTTTTCATTATATCGGAATTTATTCCTATGTGATGCCACTTGATGCAATTATTTGTTTTAATGTAGCTAATAAGTCGCCAATTTGGCAATTTTAATTGGTATGTCATTAATTGACAGCGTATAGTAAATGTATTTATTAAATTTTTACATCAAGTATGGGCGAAGCAATTAAATTATTCTAGCAGTTCAGTTATATCCAACGTTTTTCTTTGCCACTGGTCTTCACTTGTTATTTATAAGTACACCACCTTTTTGAACTTCACGAATAATTTGTTCCAGGAACCTGATGTGAAATGCAAATTCGCGAAGTGAAAGTCCTATTTTCCCATAAGACGCAATGTCATTACGAGAGAGTGGTCCCAGCCAACCAAAAAAATTCACTTTTTTATCATAAATAATGCAGTTTAAGAGAATATAAAAGAAAATGTAACTGCAAATGAAAAACATAGCATTATATAGTAAAAAAAAAATACTTTTGATTGCCTTCAAAACGCATAATAGCAAATGAAAACACAGCGTAACAAAGCGATTACACTTCTTTCTGCACTTGTACAACACAATTTCGCGTGCGATTTACGATCTTCTTTTGTTCATTCTAAGGAAATGGTTTAATTTAAATAGAACTACTGAAAGGGAATGTTTAGTACGTCGTACACGAATGTTTTCCTGGATCCTGCAACCAAAATTTCCAAACCGCAAAAAAGACACTAGCATCGAAAAGTGGTTCCATATCTTTTAAAAATTGTTTCCATTTCTTTTACCAATTACGTTAGAAATGCATGACAGAAAATCAAAACCTAGCGTAATAAAGTTATAACATTTCTTTTAGTTCCAAATACACAGCAGAAAATCTTACGTTACAAGATGATAGCAATTCTTAGATTTACATTAAAAATCCGTTATAAACAATGAAAAACGTAACGAAACAACAGTTCCTTAAATTACATTCAAAATACAAAGATAATAGTGATTAAATATTTCGGCCAAAAACCAGCAACCTCATACACGAAGAACGAATATTTCCAATGTAATACTCGTAAAAGTTGTGAAAAACTAAACGGGCAGGATGCTTTTCCATTAGCCATTAATGTTTTATTTTGCCTGCTAGATGCCAGCAACTTCGACTGTTATCCAAATTAGCACCGTTGGCAGTGAGGTTTAAACTGAGCTACAAAAGAATTAAGTCGATGGTTATCAAGTTTGTTTACTTTGAAAACTGCTAATAACGAGCATTATAAATATAATATAATAATAATGTCCTGTGCTGGGGTGCTTAAGTTTAAAATAAACTTAGAAACAAAAAAGTATAGAGAGTTCACACTCGTTGGCATCATAAACGCATGACGCGAAATGCGAGTATTGTGCACGAAACACGAGTAATGGTCATAAATAATTTTGTCGCAAGGTCCATATTCACAAGCCGCGAGCACACGAAGTTCAAAAAGGTGGTGTATTGTGTTTTAAGCCGTACTTAACGTTTGAAAATGACTTGTTGCATTTGTAGCTTCTCTATTATCTTTAAAATTGAGTATTTTGTGGTTGGAATTGCTAAAGTGTTCGAGTTTACTTAATTGGGGGATAAATCAAATTTACCATATTTACCCAAATCCAAGACTGCCCATTTTAGCAGGTTGTCGAAACAGAATAAAGATTTTATAACCTAATTTATTACTGGATGTAATTGGTGTAAATTTTGATCTCGCGCATTCACTATAGGGATACTAGTTTGGTCATTCATTGAATTTGTTTGTTAAAAATCTTTGTACGTGCTACAAAGCTCTTTTACCTCATGAAGTAAAGGAAATTCAAACTTTCTTATCCCGTTTGAAACTCATAACATCCGGCGTAAAAATATTTTACGTCATAGTAAACGCACAACTTCCATCATCGATATTTGTATCAAAAATCAAATACCACTGCGGAAAAATATGGCAGAATGCGACGGTCGCTTTCCAGTTAGCGTCTGCTTCCTAGTTGCAATCATTTATTTATTAAAATGTGGATTGTAACCGAAGAACCAGATAATAAACAGTCTTGGATTCGGATAAATATGGCAATTGTCATCAATTTGGGAGATGGTTCATTTTTAGCCTTAATCTCGACGGATTGTACTAACAACAAAACAATTCTTTTCCTGTTGCCTTCTGGAATTTCCTAAACTATTTGGATCGCAACAGCAGATGGTGAATAATCATTAATCCTCATATTTATAATTGTGTGTGTGTTTGCTGGAATGTGCTCCCCTTCTTCTTTGCACTGTGTTCTTTTGAAATGTTTGTTGAATTAATTTTCTCCAATGTGTGTTTTGGCATGTGTTTGGTATATTTATTGGAGCATATCATAGGTTCCCAAACTGTGGTTTACGAGAAAACTCCAAGGGTTTGCGGAAAAAATCTCTAATGGTGTTTGCGCAGCATATCTCATTGCACAGTTTATGTTAATGGTAGTCTGCAGTAATGAGACTGGTTCAATTCATGGAGTACTTCTTTAATACGTTTGTTTAACATAGGATTTGGTGTAGAATATATTTAATTTTCATTTTAAGATTTTTTAGCGCTTAGTGGCATGGCGTTGCATATCTGCAGCATCATTGTAAAAGTGTAAAAAAGCTCTTCTTTGGGACTTCTAGTAACTGAAATGGATTACATTTATCTTAAAGTAAATAATTTCTCATCTGCACAATCAATTCCTCAATATACAAGGGTTATAGTGTTATTTTAGATTTTAATATAGATAATCTCTAAACAAAAGAACTGATATGAAAAGTCGAGCTCTAAAAATGGTCATGCATTTAAGGGTTAAATTTAACAACAAAATTGAGATGCGTAAATGTACATTATTTATTTTTGTCTAAGAGTGAAATCGAATTTGCAATGAATTACTGTGAATTTTTTTAGACTCAGACCCAGAATTTTTCAGGTTTTTTTAACGATGAGAATTGGTATCTATAACGACAGTTGCATTATCACTGCATTTACCTGTCCAAGTTGGCATTAGTTTGGGGTGATTTTTTATTTTGATTATATAGTAACATCAGTTGTTGAGCAAATGATTATATTATTAAAGCAAAGTGATAATTTTAAGTGCCTAAACTAGAGTTATACATCGCGGTCTAGAACAAGTTTTTAATGAGAATATTTTAATTGCTTTTTCTATAGGTGTAATTTACGTGCAAAATTCGAGTGTTTTAATTTTCACATGAGAAGGAGGGTGTTTCAAACCCCTCTTTGGCTACGCCACTGATATTCAAGTAACGATGGTGATCCTTAAGAATTTTTAAGAGGAGGTTCATGAGATTTGGTTTTTTACAAAAGGGATTCACAGGATGAAAATGTATTGGAACCACTGTTATTTATGAGAATGGGATTAGTATAGAAGAATCGGGATTAGAATTTCATATATTTGTTTCATGAAATCGATTTAAAATCGGTATTGATTGATTATTTTGTGGGATGAAATGTTTTTGAAATTCATGCCATTTTATTCCCCTTCGGTTGACTCTATTGTTTTTCTGATGAATTGAATTCAAACGAAAGAAGTCAATTGTTTTCTGCGAGAATTTCGATGCAAGTTCCGGTAAATATATTTTTCTTGAATAGACACAAAGTCACAAGTCATGTCTGGATGTCCTGGATCGTGAATTTTCTGAAAGGTCTGTCAGCATGCCCTCTGGTTTTCTAAAAAGTAAAAATTTGTGATATTTATTGAGGTTAAAACGAAAGAAGAGACATTATTTAAAAAATACATGAATTTTAGATCAAAAATTAGTCAGTTAACACTTTCAGGCTGGGTCGTATTTACCGAGATTATATCCACCCCTCTCTCCTTCCCTCTCTCCTTCCCTCTATATCCATCCCTCTATATCCATCCCTCTATATCCATCCCTCTCTCCCTCCCTCTCTCCCTCCCTCTCTCCCTCCCTCTCTCCCTCCCTCTCTCCCTCCATCCCTCTCTCCCTCCCTCTGTATCTACCCCTCTCTCCGCCCCTCTATATCCATCCCTCTCTCCCTCCCTCTATATCTATCCTTTTCTCCCTCCTTCCCTCTATATCCATCCCTCTATCCCTTTCTCCCTCCATCCCTCTCTCCCTCCCTCTATATCCATCCCTCTATATCCATCCCTCTCTCTGCCCCTCTATATCCGTCCCTCTCTCCCTCCATCCCTCTCTCCCTCCATCCCTCTCTCCCTCCATCCCTCTCTCCCTCCATCCCTCTCTCCCTCCATCCCTCTCTCCCTCCATCCCTCTCTCCCTCCATCCCTCTCTCCCTCCATCCCTCTCTCCCTCCATCCCTCTCCCCCTCCATCCCTCTCTCCCTCCATCCCTCTCTCCCTCCATCCCTCTCTCCCTCCATCCCTCTCTCCCTCCATCCCTCTCTCCCTCCATCCCTCTCTCCCTCCATCCCTCTCTCCCTCCATCCCTCTCCCCCTCCATCCCTCTCTCCCTCCATCCCTCTCTCCCTCCATCCCTCTCTCCCTCCATCCCTCTCTCCCTCCATCCCTCTCTCCCTCCATCCCTCTCTCCCTCCATCCCTCTCTCCCTCCATCCCTCTCTCCCTCCATCCCTCTCTCCCTCCATCCCTCTCTCCCTCCATCCCTCTCACCCTCCATCCCTCTCACCCTCCATCCCTCTCTCCCTCCATCCCTCTCTCCCTCCCTCTATATCCATCCCTCTCTCCCTCACTCTATATCTACCCCTCTCTCCCTCCCTTTATATCCATCCCTCCCTCTCTCCCTCCCTCTCTCCCTCCCTCTCTCCCTCCCTCTATCCATCCCTCTCTCCCTCCATCCCTCTCTCCCTCCCTCTCTCCCTCCCTCTCTCCCTCCCTCTCTCCCTCCCTCTATATCCACCCCTCTCTCCCTCCGAGATTTAAAAAAATATAACTTCCTATTTAATTCTATATGAATGTTAAATTATTAAATTTAATTGGTAAAACATGATTTTGGTTCATTTGTTTTAGTAAACGAAAATGGACAAAACAAAATAAATTAGTAAAAGACATTATTTACCAGAAAATAAAGAAAAAACAATAAATCGATAGATATAAATGTGAAAAGACAAGGGCTGCAAACAAAAATACAAAGGTCGTACCGAGGAGCAAAGTGTACCATACAAAAGAGAGGCTTCAAATGAGACCTTTCTCGAGGTTCGACCTGACAAAATCAAGGGGTGCGAAATTTTGAAAGCAGAGAGAGAACTGTGTAGTAGCACGTCATTTATAGATGGCGCTCAGATCTCGGCAAATTCCAAGCGTCGTCTATTGTTGGCGCTTGGCTTGAATGTGTTAATGTTTAATTCACGAGATCTCCTGATTGTTTTATTCACAAATAAATTGTTTGATCGTTTGTGGTATGTTTTTCTTTTAAATACACATTTACTTAGCGTTTCCTGTTTTATTTAAATAAACAAATAGTCTGTCTTATAGGTCTAGTCAGTTAATGTTTAATCTTTAGGCCTTTTATTCTTTTTGTTGTTTGCTAACAAGAAGCTAAGATTTTCGGATCGTGAATTTTGATGAAAGTCAACCATGCGATTCTACACATTGAAAATAAGGAGACCCGTGTCTCAGGCTTTTTGAATGGTCCCTTTGGTCGGCATCGAAAATATGCAAAAACATCACATGCCACTTCATTGTCAAACTGTTGCTAAGAATGGGAATAGGTGAGCAGATAACGTGCTTAGCTCCTACAGTGTATGCCCAGTTTAGATCCCAAATGTTTTTTTTTTTTTTCAAATTATCTAACAAGGAGAGAACAGGGTTGTGGGATGACAGATTTTTAAGAAACTTGGTCCAAACGTGAGGTCACGAGTTCGATTCTCTCGTTGGTAGCTTTCTTCCTTTCATTCCTCCTTTTACAAACCCTTTTTCATCTTTCGCATTAAAATTTAACTGATGAGCCACGCTCATTTTTTTCTGTTGTTAGGTGGTGGCCCGGAATTTTTTCTCAAGTCATTGATCTCGGCACGCTACATCCTATATTTATGCTTATGTCATGAAAAGGATCCGTGAAATTATTTTTACGAAGACTTAAAATGGACCCATTAGCAGAGATATATCAGGCAAAGAATCACTGAAAGTATAAAAGAAAATGAACTGGTGAGAAGTCTGTAGAAGTCTGTTAAAAGTACAGTAATATAAATAAATAAAAATATTTCTTTTATGAATCCATCAAATTTGGTTGATTGATTAAAAACATTAATAATCTACAACCGCCTATCATCACTGGGAGTAATGGTGGGGAAAGTTAGAAGGGAAACTTTCGTTTGCTTATCCATTGACAAGTAGCGGGACTTTTGTTTTATGTTTTATTCCCACCGATGGTGATAGCACGATCAGACCCGAGACACGGGTCTCATTATTTTCGCACTTAATCAAAATCCGTGACCTGAAGGTCCTTGTAAGTTTTTTTTTATATTGGGTTTGTTTATTGAGTGCATAAGGTATGATTCGGTTAATTTATTTCCTACAACTTACATAAAGGATAAATAATGGGTTTTACTGTACTTGATTGAATTGTTGCATGAAGTATTATGTTTGTGAAAATCCATAAACATTCCAACTAATCGCTTTTGAATTAAATGGTTTTGTTATATGAAACTGGAATTTTATTGCGTTTGATGAGTAACATCTGCTTAGTTAATTATTTTTCTGTAGTAAACCTTTTCCGTAAAGTTTAAGTTTTGGACGAGGGGTTCGGATTTTTGCAGTAGTCATCATTGCTGCGCTATATCAGTTTGTCTCTATTTGTTTGCTGTTGCATTATTCTCCGAATGCATTTTTTGTGATGCTTGTTTGTTTACATGGAGTTGATGCAAGGTGGTGTTATTTAATTTGCATGGTCAATGGAGATATACTGGTGGTCCTCCTGCAATGGGCTTTCCATTTATGCGTTTTCATTGATACACAGAAGACTTGCCAAGTGGTGCTGCATGCATACAGTAATTCATCAGTTAATGCATTTTCATGATGATGTGGTTTTTTAAATTGTAAATCATTTTTCAAATCTACCACTTTTTGGAAGACTCCGTTAATGTCATTGACCAATGATTTTGTTGCATTTGGATATTCGAATGTTGTGATGAAAATTTTAATATGTGCAGCAGTTCACCAGTTTTGTGTAACAACTTTTGAAAGTAGTTTGCATTCCCCTTGGACGAAACAAATTAATGCTACATGTGGCATGTCAAACTGGCGGCCCTTTCTTTGCCTCGGTGGGGCCCAAATGTCAATTTTTATCTCAACTAATTAGGTTGAGATTTTATGTAAATATTATTTTCGTGAAAAAGGAGACGGTATTTTTTTCTTAATTATTGAGGTCCAACAGAACATTGTTTTATTTGCAAAATAGACATCAAATCTTTAAAAAAGTCTGTTTTTTCCAAATCTTTTAACAATTGTAATCTTAATGTGGCTCTTCCGGAGCATTAATGGGGCCCTGATGCTTCTTCGAGTTTGACATGCCTGTGCTACATACATTGCAATAGAAAGTATTGCGTCTAATTTTAGTCACAAAATTATTATCACAGTAGTTGCTACACTGTCGCAATATTGCTCAAAAGAAACCCTAGCCCCTAATCAATTTGTGTGATCTCAATGCTGCTCTCTTTTCATCAACCCAGCTCACTTTCTCTAAGTGTGATTCGCATCTCAAGTTTGCTCTTGTGGTTATTTTCACTTGATCAAAATCAAAGGGCTGAAAAATTGCCTCATAAAAGAGATTTAAAATGAAGATTCGTATCTCAGTAACGCATTTTTTAAGGTATGTGATTAAATATAGAATTATCTAGCAAATTAAATAGGGATAAAATAAGATTATTTATTTTTTGACTCTTTTGCTGGTATTTGAATGAATGAATCATGTAAACCAATCAGGGGTACCACTTTGCTGGTGACAAAAAATGTACTTTACGTCATATCTCGTCAAGTTTTGGTCATATCGAAATAGTTTTCAAATAAAACTTGTTCAGTTAGTCAATAATTTCTTTTCCTTTACATTTTTATCGTAGGAGTAGCCGTTAACAAGAAAATCACACGAGCGTCTTAATTGGAGTTGACCTTTAAAATTTCTTGCATGGTTACTTCATCATTGATGCTAACATAAATTCTCAAGTTCAAAAACATTTTTATAATCATTTCTTTCAAATACTCCGTTGCATGAAAGAATTATGGTACACTGCACACTTTCCTAACTTATTACATGTATTCTTATGAAAATGCATCCTATCCTATTGCATGTATTTTTATGGGAAATAGACTTTTGCTTAGCGTGATACTTTCAAGGAGCGCATCTACCATGTTAACCGAAGATTACCTGTATCGGAAATTTGTTTTCTGTTGTTGTTGGATGTGTGAGGCAGACGATTGTCAGCATGCTTTGCATCGAGACATTGAGCTTATTCCACAGGTTTTGCTGAGATTATATGTTGCAATTGTAGATGGTGGCAGCATTGGTGAGGGCCATATCGAACAGCAATGACCTTGAGACGACAAAGGGCGCTGTGGGAACCCTGCACAACTTGTCCCACCACAGGCAGGGGCTGCTGGCCATATTCAAGAGTGGTGGGATACCAGCGCTCGTCAAGCTTCTCAGGTGATTACTCTTTTTATAAAATCATCCAATATACGTATATATATTTATATGAGTTGTCGGTGCTTGCATACTGCCAGTGCTTAAAAATCACCATACACCAAGATCTTAACTCGTAAATAAACCAACGTGACAACATTTGAATTACGCAGAGCCCATAAGACAGTTTTCATTTTCCGCAAAATTAAGGCGTCTAGCTGGAATTTCTATATCCTCTGGCAATCGGCTTGCATCCAAGTTTTTGAATTTCAAGTTTCATGGCTCAGAATGCTGTTTCAGCAATAACTATAATCAACATTAAGACAATAGCCTATATGTTACACTAAAATTTCTGTACAAATTAGGATATTTTATTTGTTAGAGTTATGACATCAACATCTGTGCCTTTTAGTATGTATCCAGATAAAAAATAATTTAAAATTATCATGTATCATTATATATAGACGTTCCTTACAGAGGAGGAGGATATCATTATATATTGACGTTCCTTACAGAGGAGGATATAACATACTAGTAGAAGGTGCTTGCATACTGCAAGCATTTCATCTCACCTTGAAAAAACCTTAATTAACAAATTCATTTTTCATTATGGAACAATAATGAAGTAAAACAAACACTAATTTTTGCAATTTTAGGAATATTATACTTTTCCCACATTGGGTTAATAATGCCACACATTTCTGCAAAGTTTTAAGTTTATAGCACAATTAGAAGTGAAATAACATTTATGTAATTTTTTAAATTTAAATAATTTTTATCGGCCGCAATAACAATTTCATGGATACATTGAAATGGTTATTCATTTACATTGACTAAACTCTAAATAATTTAAAAATTTCAGCACCCTAGCTCGCCTCGTAGTGTCTAAGCATTTACCTATTGGTTTAAACTTTAAGAATTTTTAACTACCCAACAAATTAATATATCAAAGTTTCTATAATCCCTATTTTTTTTGCAAATCTTACATCTATAAAAAATTTCAACGCCGTAACACATTTGGAAATACACAAACCTTGAAAATTTGTTTAAGCAATTAAGAATTTTTAGCTGTTGCATTGTTGATCTTTTTCAAGATTTTCGGTTTTTCTAGTAGGTTTTGCACAAAATCCTACCTAAGAAAAAAATTTCGGAACTGCAGCTCATCTGGAAGTACCTAAACATTAGTATCCTCCTATATGTTATCATTATATATAGACGTTTCTTACAGAGGAGGATGATATAACATACTAGTAGAAGGTGCTTGCATACTGCAAACATTTCATCTCACCTTGAAAAAACTTTAATTTTTCAGAGAGATTTTCATCATGAGGAATATTTCTTTCATTCTAAAGATTTTCCTCGGGATTGGTTTTAGTTTTTTCACTATGGAACAATAATGTAGTTAAACAATCACTAATTTTTACAACTTTAGGAATATTATACTTTTACCACATTGGGTTAATAATGCCACACATTTCTGCCAAATTTTAAAATTATAGCACAATTAGAAGTGTAATTACATTTTTCTAAATGTTTAAAATTAAATAATTTTTAACGGCCGCAATAACAAATTAATGGATACATTGAAATGTTTATTCGTTTATATAGACAAAATTCTAAATAATTTAAAAATTTCAGCTCCCTAACTCGCTGCATAGTGTCTAAACATTTACCTATTTGTTTAAACTTGAAGAATTTTTAACTGCCAAACAAATTAAAATATCAAAATTTCTATAATCCCTATTTCGTTATTTTACAAATCCTAACTCGAAAAAAATTTTCAGCCCCGTAGCACATTCGGAAATACATAAAACTTGAAAATTTGTTTAAACAATTGTGAATTTTTAGCGGCCGCATTGTTGCACTTTTTCAAGATTTTCATTTCATTGTGACCCCCCCGATCTGTCCCCAGCACACTCGTAGCGGGTCGTGCCCCACAGTTTGAAAACCACTTCCTTACGTGATGTGTTGCACCATTATTAGGTGTTCTTCACAAAAAGTAACAATATATGGAAAAGTATACGTCATAAATGGAATACAAAGAGATTTCAAAGGCATCTTTTATGGAAAATATGTACCGTATCGAAAGATTAGGTGGTTCTTAAGTCTATCTCCGAAACTGTTACTTGTATGTTGTCTTGAAGACTTTTATGTGATAAATGATGTCCTCTATTCAAATTAAATTTTTTTAATTTACAGATCATGTAAGAGCATGGAAGAGAAATGTGTGGTATTTGTTGTTTGCTGATAGAAATCCTTTATCGACCGATGTAAACAAAATATGCGATGTTTTGCTCTGGATTTTTTCAAATTTTTATCTCCAAAACCATAAGTCGTAATTATGTGGTCTCCAGACTTTGCGTCCGAATAAATTTTTTAGTCTATACTTGACATAAATGAAAAATGGAGAAATGCCCTTATAACAGTAAAATCTAAAAAAGAAGTTCACACAAATAATTAGATGTGTGCCTACTTTGCAGCTCACCGGTTGAGTCCGTGCTCTTCTATGCCATCACCACCCTGCACAATCTCCTCCTGCATCAAGAGGGGTCAAAGATGGCCGTCCGCCTTGCCGGAGGTCTCCAGAAGATGGTTGCTCTCTTGCAGAGGAATAATGTCAAGTTTCTGGCCATTGTCACCGATTGTCTTCAGATCCTCGCATACGGCAATCAGGAGAGCAAGTTGATCATCCTCGCGTCGCAGGGACCCGTTGAACTTGTCCGAATTCTGAGGTCCTACGACTACGAGAAGTTGTTGTGGACCACATCGAGGGTGTTGAAAGGTGAGAGGTGCTGTTTTGATTGCTAGAGAGATAGATTATCAGTTTGTAGTTACACTGGTAATTGTACATCATCCAAACCAGTGGCATACTGGACACTAGAGTCCTGCACAGACTGGGCATGGGACGATCCTTTGGAATTCATTACGGGCCCAGGCTGGGCTTTTAAAATTGTTGGATATATCAGGTTTGTTATAAAAATTTTCGGGATTTGACGGGACGAAATATTTGAATCAGCGTCTGAAATTTACATGCCTATACAATTTGCATAAGTTTTTAATTAACCCATTCAGCACGGAGGACGAGTTTTAAGTAAAATAACCCAGGGTTAGTGAAGAACGAGTGTGACTCGTCCTCCTTACTGAATTGGTATGTTGTGTATTTTGTATAGAAATTTATTTTGTTTGTGGTCTTCCAAGGCATACAAATATGCGGATTTAAAAAAATCCTTTTCAAATTAATGCACAGCCCGCAGATGTTGGTAGAAATTTTTGAATAAAGTAATTACATTTTTTGCGCTGAGGGGCTTTAAACGGGCCATGGGCCATGCCTAGAATTTCTTCGACAACGTACGGGACAGGACCGAATTTGTATGGACCGGGCCAAGAAAATCAGGCCTGTGCAGAGCTCTACCGGATATCCCGCAACCCCCCCCCCTGTGGTGGGAGGGCCCATATTGCTTTCCCAAGGCCCTTCAATTTTTTCTAGGAATTCAGTTTTGTTTTGGCATGGGGTCCTACACATTTCCCAGTACACCACTGGTCCAAACACGTTAATTATGTATATAAAATTCTGAGTAAAGCAAAATTGGTTTATTGGGCAGCTTAATGAAGATTTAGTGATGATTGGGATTTCCGTGCATTATTGTGTCCATGGGGATAGAATGCGTTAATTGGAGTCTACTTCAAGACCATGCGATAAAATTATGAATTCCGAAGAAATAATTCAATCAAATTATATTTAAACCAACATGGTTTTTTTTTAATTAGGCAAGTGCAAAAATCTCTTGCCCATCCACTTCCATTCGTCATATGTCATTCAGATTGAATTGAAGCAGGGCTGCGATGCGCTACTTGAATGTTACCGACATATTTTGCGTAATAAGCTTAAAATAGACAAGCATTCGATCCTGGACTTTCGTCTTGTAGCAACATAAACAAAATGAAACTTTGTCGTGGTAATGGTCCCGTATAGATACAGATATCTTACGAACATGCCTATAATGAGAGACTTCGTATAACAAACTCTGATCTCGGTCCCGCCCCTAGAACATGTAAAATGCATAGAAGAAGTCTCCCTATAACGAACCTCCATTACTACGAAACACCTCTAGAGCGAAGGTTATTCACTTTGTGCTTTTTATGAAGCATCGAAATTATTGTTGTAGCAACATCAAATGTAATAGATTGCAATGTAACTAATTGCAGATAATTATTATTCAGTAAATTGCGTGTGGGTAGGACGTTTTAAACGATTGGCTAAAAGAAAAAAATTTCATTTTAATACTGGAATATTACCGTTTTCGTAAGTAAAATCATTGTATTCTACGTATTTAATGTTTATTAACACAAATAGGCCTGTGCATCAGTTTGCAATTTGATGATAAGGAGACTATGGGCTATTATTAATAAATGAAAAATAACGCATGGTGAAGTACAATAAAATTGTTGGTAACAATTCATGAATAAAGTGTGCAACGATAATCATTGGAACTAAGATAAGATAGATTTTAAATTTACCCTCTTTTGAATATACCGAGATATAAGACTGACATTGAGTAACTGTGACATTGTGACAACAGCAGAAATTGATGGAATAATACAAAACTATGCAAAATGGCATAAGCTGTAATTTGGGAATAACTTGGAAACAGAACAACAACGGCATTATTGTAATGCATTGCTATAAAATTGCAGAAAATTAAAAAAAGGCCAAGGGATAGATCATTATTTTCCTCTCTAAGGTAATTTTTTAACGTGCAGCCTTCTGACTGACTTGACAAACTTTTGCGTGAGTACCACTAGAATGATGTGGTTAGATTAACACAAATTATTTGCAAGCATAGCTGCAACGGGCTGCTAGTATTATTTAAATCTGGGAAACCAGTATCAGAATTTGACATTTAAATTGGCCTCTTAGAGATTAATCCCTTCTCTTCTTTTTCTCATAGTTCTCTCGGTCTGTTCGAGCAATAAGCCAGCCATAGTGGAGGCTGGCGGGATGCAGGCCCTGGCGATGCACCTTGGAGACCCATCTCAGAGACTTGTGCAGAATTGCCTCTGGACTCTGAGGAACCTATCAGATGCTGGCACTAAAGTGGTAAGTTCTTGCTTTTCTCATTGGAAAGTTATCGAAATGACCTTTGACTCCGCGATCCTTTGAAGACACTTGTGCGTGCAGGTTTTAATTTGCCGAAGCTTTAAGAAACAACATTGTGCGCTCTGGTTCCCTTCGACCCTCAGGCATATATGAGGGCGTATTGTCCCGTACAGCATCCACTTTTATAGTTCCTTTATTCTGGCCTATTAGCTAGGTTACTGCCAATTGTATAAAATACCAGGAATATACCTCAATCAAGTTTAATCTATCAGCCTTTACCTGTCATTCGAGTGAAGAATGGAGACTATTCTGGTATCGAACCCATGCCCTTGTGTTCCCCAAACTATGTCCGTGGACCAGATGTCTGCAACCCCATTTAAATGTGGCCCTTGAGCCTGTAATAAGTCTTCGTCGTTTTTTACTAGATATAACAATCAAGCAGTTTTGGAAAAAATAATGTGTAACGTAACGAATTAACAAAATGATTTTTGAATAACGTAACTAAAAACGATAACCAAATTTTCAAAATAACTGTAACGAAAAATGTAACAAAACAAAAAAATGTTAGTTTTTGTTTATGCTTCTATTGTGTAACAATTCATCCCTTGTGTCTCATCCCATTAAACACATGTTTTAAAGTCCTCAGAACACGTTTTGACTATTTTCTCGATGATGTCTGTGTGTGTCTGTGACCAGAATTTTGTGAGTGCTCTAACTCAAAAACTATTAATTGGATCATCGCAAAATTTGACATTTTTGTTAAAGGGAAAAGAACCGATTAGATTTGGGTAAAAATCGGTCAACCGGAAGTGGGTGTTTACTCTTGTCATCCATTTTTTACTTTCTCCATATCTAGTATAGGGGAAAGTATTGTTTTCAAGAAAAAAATTCATTTTGAGATTTCAACAGAAATACACGTTTTGAGGTCCCCTGAACATGTTTTCTTCTTCTTAAAATATTTATTATCATTTAACCTATTTGGAAATTTTATAAATATTACAGGTATGGAGAAAGTCATGTGGTGGCCACATCTGATTTTTTTCTATTTCTTTTGAATCCAAATTGCATAATTCCACTGAAAAAATAAAATGCCGGATCTGAAGGGGTTAAATCCATGCAATAAAGGTCGATGCAGGTCTTCCATCCCCATTATCTGTTTGTAAAACGTGTTTGTTTCTTCAGGATGGCCTCGAGGGACTCCTGCAAAGCCTTGTTCAGTTGCTCTCCTCTGGGGACGTGAACGTGGTAACTTGCGCAGCTGGCATCCTCTCGAACTTGACGTGCAACAACCAGAGGAACAAGGTGGCGGTGTGCCAGGTGGGAGGCGTGGATGCTCTTGTTCGGACGGTGCTCAACGCAGGGGACAGAGAAGAGATCACCGAGCCTGCAGTGAGTAATGGGATATTATTTTTAGTGTTTGAGTGAACATTTTAAGATCACTGAATATGTTTTCACTGTCCGGAAAGTTCATGCATTTTATCGTGGGTATCAGTATCTGTCGCGTTGCTGTTTGCACAGAAGATAATGCTTGTCCCCACGTCGCAATTAGGACAAAGCAAAAATTAAGGGAACTTAAATGGGAACTTCTTGGTGATCCTCTGTATTCTCCAGACATTACTCCTACTGTCTACTATTTGTACAGATCACTTCAAATTTCACTGGATGGGAAAAATTGAAAAATGCGAGCATGTGAAAAAGTATTTCGAGTAGTTTTTTTAACCACTTCCCTGATGGGTTTTTTCCATTAGTGGGTCAAAAAATCATCACATTATTTTATTACCTTTTTCAATTACTTATAGGTAGGTATAAAAGGAAATGTAGTAATTTCTGTTGTTGCAGTTTTATTTAGCAAAATATTTTACTTTTTTCATTGCCAATTACCCTTATTTTCACATAAAATTATACATTTTCATTTCAACACCAATCATTAATTCATGTTATCTAAAATGCTATTTTTAATCATAAATACCAATACAAATATACTCTAAAATCAATTTCTACAATTTGCATATATACCGATTTTGACGAAAATCCGATTGGCAGATGCCACGTTATGAAATACGCACGAACGACTAGACGGACGGCAAAATAGACGGATAGAAGAAAGATTAGAAATGCTCCAATGATTGGCAGAAATGTTTTCTGATCTATTTCAAACATTCAATGAACGAATAATGTGTTATTATTTGCAAATATACCGATTTTGATGAAAATCCGATCGGCAGAAGCCACGTTATGAAATACGCACGAACGGCCAGACGGACGGAAAAATAGATGGATAGAAGAAAGATTAGAAATGCTCACAGAGAAGTAATATCCACATAAAAAGAAAGTAACAGATAGCTTGAGATAATATAAAAGATTTTCAACCACGCATTTATTCAATACTATGCATTCTTTGAAAAATATTGTGTTTTGGGTATGTAAAAAATACGAATAGATTTTAGTACTTCCACCTTCGATGAAACACCGAAGACAACCTTGAAAAAGCTGCCTAGAAACGTCGAAAATCCATTCCCTTGTGTCCTCTGGCGATGAAAATGTGAACTGCTACGAGGTGATGAGATATCTCGGCCGGAACAAGGCAAAAGAGGAAAAAGAGGCATAGGACGAGTTAACTCGTCCGCGTCAGAATTTGCGCGACTTGTTGGGATGAGATAACTCGGCCGCGTCAGGGAAGTGGTTAATCAAAATCATGATTTTTTTGATAAGGGAAATATGCTGCCACCTAGTAGATGGGCAAAGGTCATAAATTCAGATGGGAATTATGTTATTGATTAAATATATTTTATATATATCAAAAATGCATGAAATTTCCAGACAACCTGATATGTTTGCATATGATGGGAATTTTGTGGGCACTTTAACTCAAAAACTACTAATCAAATATGCACAAAATTTTATATGAAGTTTTTAGGCATTCTTTATTAAAAGTGTCGTATCTGCCCGAATAGAAGCTGATCCCGGATTTAAGCCGACCCCCCAAAAATTTCCACCATGTTTTGGCAAAAAAGTAAATTTCATAGATTTTATGCTGAGGTGAGCCAGGCATGCATGGCCTAGAATACATTATTCAAGATCGAAGAAAAGAGTGGGAAATACTTTAGTTATTGACATTTTGAAATATTACTCCAATTGATAATTTTGCAATAGCGACCTCGGCAAGATAATTTTTCATCCAAGTTTATTTCCGATTAAGTTAGCGTTTACATTGCCTTAAGAAATTGCCTTTTCTTAATTATACACATTCCATGTAATGTTTTACTGTTCATTATCATCTGAGTATTGTAGTTCACATTGTTGCTCATACCTTTGTAGCAGACATCGGCTTGTATTGGGGCAGATATGGTAAACAAAGAATGCCTTATGGTCAGGTCGTGTCTGTCCGCATGTGGGTGGATGTTCATGAAATTTGGTATTTAGGTCGTAAGGGCAAAGAAAATAAGAACATGATATAATTGGTTCGTGTAGCTTAATCGGGAGTGCCACTTGACTGGTGACAAAAAATTAACTTTTCTTTGTATCTCGTAAAATATCACTTATAACAAAAAATATTTAAACTAGTTTATAGAACTATTCAAATAGCATGTTTTTTTCGGTTCTTTTTTATTGAAGGAGTGGCGAAATACAAGGAAATCGAACTAGAAAGTTGTAATTCACGTTGGACAAAATTTTTTGTTTTTTAATTGTTGTCAGTGAAAACAATCTTCGTGGCAACTGAAGTAAACAATATCTGCTGTAAATACTGAATTAGTTGAATTTTTTCCTGCGCACGTAAAATTTGGTAAATGAAGGGAAATAGATAATCTACGACGAAGAAATGAATGTAAATCCGTCTATTTTCTCTACATACACACAGCGTTTGTAAGTGAAAAGAAATGGATAATTTACGACGAAGGAATGAACACGATCGTAAAGATTGTATTACTACTATTCAAGCGTGGTATGTTTTAAATAACTGTAGATTGTTTTATTAATTACAACTGATTAGGAAATAGGTTGGTGAATAAAAAATTCGACATTTCCTTGGCATCGCTATTGACATATCATTTTTCAGTTCTTAGATTTTATACTAAGCCATTAATGTTTATCTTTTTTTGACACGATTGCATAAACTGTAAAGAACCGATAGTGGGATAAATGAGGGTTGGATAATCGAGGTTTTACTGTATATTTATAATACTCGTTTCAGTTGTATACAGGCAGTCTCCGACTTACGTTTATAATTCGTTCCGGGAAACTTACATAAGTCAGAAATTACTATTACACATACTTTCATGTACGTTGAACAAGTTAGAAAAATGCATGCTTGCGTAACATAATTCAGCTACGTTAGGATGTTTATTATAATTAATTTTTATGCACTTATAATTATGTATTCAAACTTTTGATTAATCTTAGATATAAGTTCAGATAAACCAAAAATGAGGTGATGAACCTATACATAAAGTCAGAAATACGTATGTCGAGTCACCGAGAAGTCGGGAACTGCCTGTATTTTGATTATCTGTCTGCTTCTGTTGCTGGGATTGCATAACCTAATTGATGATAGCAATGCCATTGCTGCCAAGAGTAATTTTAGTTGCGATCAAAATTTTCCCAAGGATATCTAGAGTTATATATATTGTGAACAAATTTTCTTGTTAATTTTGACAGCGATGCCAGCTTCACCAATGGTAGTTTTAGTCGCATGACGATATTTTGTTATCCGTTAGCAACAAATATCTATGTTGTTATCATTTTTTAATGTGAAAACATTCTCCAAGTATTTTTCACTGAAAATTATTTAAAGTGTATAAAAATCATTTACAAGTGTAATTGCCTATAATTATTCTTGAGAACGCTGATGTTGACTCGTTAGTATTGTGGCAATCATATTCGTTTACGGAGAAATTCTCGTGCTCTAGACACGACCGAGTTTTTGCTCCTAGAAACGAGTTGTGCGACTGAGAGTATTTGCTTATTCCTCGTCCATCAACACATTTGAAACCTTTATAGGTATGTGCCTTGCGTCATCTGACTTCTCGTCACGTCGAGAGCGAAATGGCCCAGAATGCAGTGCGTCTCAATTATGGCCTGCAGTCCATCGTCAAGTTGCTGCATCCTCCGTCTCGTTGGCCTTTGGTGAAGGCCGTCATCGGACTGGTACGCAATCTAGCCCTGTGTCCTGCGAACCATGCACCCTTGCGAGACCACGGGGCGATCCATCATCTGGTCCGATTGCTGCTCAGAGCATTCCAGGATACACAGAGGGTAAGTGTTGATAGATAATTATGAGATTTGTATTAGAAAAGCGGCATTAGTATAATAAGCCTAGAATAGAAAGATTTCCTCGTCATTCTATGGCTGTGCAACTTTTTATGCCCATGCAAGTAGAAAGGTTATCATAATTATATTATAGTGTTTATTCGTATTAAAGTATTAACCCCTTAATGCCATCTGTCATTACGTTGAGTGTAAACTTCACATGCTCTCATGATGTGATGTGTTAGTACGTCAAGAGCCATTGCTAGCTTGATTTATTTTTTGCAGTGCTGGATATTAGTCAATCTTAAAAGCCTTGGTATATTTCAAAAGAGGAAGTTTTGGCCTTAATAATTACATTTTATTAGTCAATTTTTATTTTATTTCTTATTTTTTATAAAGTTGAAATTTTGTTTTTCCTTGCGATTATACATACAACGTCATATTTCAGCTTCTATTGAATAAAAAGGGAGAATTTTTTTGTGTGACTTCTATAATGATTTCAAATAACGACAAAGTTTCTCAAAAATACATAAAAATTATGAACTGCCTTTTAAAAAAAATAACAATCCTAACATCTAAAATTTTCAGTCGTGACACAAAAGAGTTGACCTATGGGAAACTTTTCCCCTAATGGGTTTAGAAGGGTACATGCAGTGGACGAAATGTTCAGAATAGTTTAAATTTATCTTTGAAGAACTTTGCATGCCAATAACTTATATAGTTTTCATGATACTTATTATTATATGAAAGCCCAGGAACGAGCTGGATAGGTAATGGATCAGTGTGCAAATCTCTTCTCTCCAGCGAATAGTCTCTACTTATTTCAAGCTAGCGTAAAAGTTATAGTTTTAAATTACCATGTTTTCCATAAATCCTCTAAAATTTTCATAAAAATCCGACAAAAAGTTGAAAAGTTACGAATTTTTATATTTTTTGCAATTTTTGTGCCTGCATCGCCATAACAATCTTCTTTGGAATCTGGATTGGGAATTATATAAACATTCTCGAGGTTTGATGGATAAACTATATAAAAATTTGTAATGAAAATTCATTTTTACATCTTCACTTGTTCCAATTGCAGCAACGCTCATCTGTGGCAAGCGGTGGCGGCACGGGAGCAGGAGGTGGGGGCGGAGGAGGTGGGTCGTACGCAGATGGCGTGCGCATGGAAGAGATAGTGGAGGGTACAGTAGGAGCGCTGCACATCCTGGCAAGGGAATCGCACAATAGGGCAGTCATCAGAGGACAGCTCGTCATTCCTATATTTGTTCAGGTGAGTTACTCTCCCGATACCTTAATGAAGGAGACATATCCTTTCATTGTTGGAATCTTTGTTGGGAGGGGTTAGATATAGCATAGAGTGAGTGGAAATAATTTTGAGTACAGGTTTCCCTCTGTTTATTCGGATTCGCTTTATTCGAATTTGCTATTATGCGACTAACTTAATGCTACCAGAATTTCTTTTTATGCGTCTTTGATTTACTCTTATGTGGTAATATGGCCAGTACAATGCAAATGAAAGAAAATTGTCCACTACACCACAAGGCAACCATTCAGTCTCTCATTATCTCTTATGCTGTGCATATTAGTAACACAGTAAAAGAGATAAATACATAATCGTCTTTATTCGGGCGAAATTTAGACCATAAGGTCCATTCTTACATTTAACCCTTCGTCAATATAATAAATATAAGAAATGGTAAAGTAAGATATTACAATACGCATTACATAAACAGTATATGCCTAAATCATACAGAGTAAAAAAATATAAAATTGAAGACAGATTAGAGATTGTGAGGAAAACCTAGGTAAAACAGACATGTCCTTCTTAGTAAAACCCATGCAGGAAAACACCCACTGAGAAGGGGGTGTGTGAAAAACCTGCGAAAACCCTAGATAGTGTATATATGGTAATACAAAACTACAATATTAAATAGGAAGGAGTATGTACAGCAAGTGTTCGTATATACAGCGTCGTTGTATACTGTCATAAAAAAATATATATATAGGTAATAACGTAATGTAAACAAGAAATATAATACAATAATTAGGCAGAATAAGATGAAATATACTTGAAATATATACAATTAATATGGTGATTGTTGTTGGTTCATGCATAACATAAGAAAGAAGGAAATTATATAAAATAACACATATGATATAAAACAATACATAATAGTATAAAGTAATACAAAATGGTATAAAACAATACGAAATGATATAAAACATAAAATAGAATGAAACAATAGAGAATGATATAAAACAATGAGAATTAGTATAAACACTATAACTTGGTAGACACTAGACAATGAAAAGGTGGAGTGGAGAGGATATTGTAGAGAGGAGATGAAGTGGAGATGATATTGTATAGTGGAGATAAGACGGAGATTTCGTGTGATTGAGCACACTTGAGAAATTTTGTCTCCTTGCCTGTAGAACTTGCTTTGGACCAAGACGACCCTCGAGCACTTTTAACCTGCACTATTATGTCACTCACAACAGGCAACACTTGTGCTCATCTGCTTCCTTTTATTGGCGAGTATAATTTACAGTATTAATTGTTTTAAATTTATATTTAGTGCATAGGAAGTTGTTATGGAGTGAAAGAAGAGCATCTTAGGGGGAAGTTAGAATTGCTTGTGGAACGTATCCCTATCTTTTACATGTAAATATGGGTTCTATGTGAATTCACTTTATGCATCATTTTCCTGGAACGCAACCTCTGCGTGAGAGAGGAAAATCTGTACTTTGTAAATACATATTTTACAAGATGTGTATCCCTTTTGACAGACTTCCAAAACAGAAAAAAGATTTTATGACCTGTAGTAGAGACAGTATACTTTGAGTTCCCATGATTCTTGTGGTGGGATAGGCAGTGTTGCCAAATTGATCATTTTGAGATAACTGAGAGTATTGTATTTCTTCGAATTTTTAGTAAATACTAACATTTTTGCATTTTTTATCATCTATTACGAGAGTGTTGCCATAGCAATGACTATTGTTGGACTCAGATTTGGTATAGTCTAATACATACATACGTTATTTTTGCCGCACAAATGTGTTATCTATTTAGTTTTCCGATCGAATGTATTTGTAATATTTTATAACCCTAAATTATGAAATTTGCGAACACAAAGAGCAACATATCCATGGTGATTTTAAAGCTATTAAATCCAATATAAGTAATAAATAAATGACTAAATAGAAAGTAGGCATCATAATTTGTTTCCTTCTCAATTGTTAAAATTGTATTCTTATTGTTATTCTGTTTTGCAGCTTCTGTTCAATGAAATAGAGAACATTCAGCGCGTGGCAGCAGGAGTGTTGTGTGAGCTAGCAGCCGACAAAGAGGGTGCCGAGATGATTGAGCAAGAAGGTGCCACTGCTCCATTGACAGAGCTACTGCATTCACGCAATGAAGGAGTCGGTGAGCATGTTTTTAAGTCATCTTAGAGAGGAAAATAATGATGCACGGGAATTATTGTCCAAGTTTCGTCATGTTGATGCTTTAAAATTGTTTCTTTTGATTGAAGTAGATGCAATTTTTACTTTCTCCATGTACAAAATATAGAAAGTATTGTTTTACTGAAAAAATCAAGTTCGAGATTTCAGCGTAAATACATGTTTTTAGGTCCCCTGGACATGTTTTGACTTTTCTCGATGGCTGTGTGTCTGTGACCGGAGTTTTGTGTGCACTGTAACTCAAAAACTATTAAACGGGTCAATGTGAAATTTTTTATTTGTCATTTTTACTTTCTCCATATACGTAGTATAGGGGAAAATATCATATTCATTAAAAAAATGGAAATACACGTTTTGACCTTTTTCTCGATGATGTGTGTGTGTGAGATAGCTTTTTATGGGTGCTCTAACTCAAAAACTATTACAGTAAAACCTCTGATTAACGAAATCCAAGGGACCCAATTTTTCGTCTAGTCGTTATTCAGAAATTCGTTGATCGGAAGTTATTGGGTGTTTCATAACTTCAGGGGCGCATTGCCTGTTAAATTATACGGGAGCAAAGGGGTTATCCAAATGAAGGTGTATGCGCAGATACGGCGTAACTCTACTAAAATACGCCCATTTTCACGAAAAGGTATCACATAAGTGGACGATATTCAAAATACGCCCTCAATGTTTAATAACCAGCCATATTGATTTGAAGCTCCGACGACATAATGCTTTCTTATGGGAAAAAAGGGCCACTTTCATTCATCTCGTTTTGCAATGTTTGACAGTGGCAAGCACCAAATAACTGAAATGCAATGTTATTTTTTCTAGCATTGATTGACAGGTTTTGCACGAAAACATCCTCGGCAATTTTTTATTATACGACTTTTTTCGAGGTTGCAATGCGTGAAACTTGCTGAGCCTATCCTAAAGCATCTGTTAAGCCGCTAAGTTTATAAAAAAATATTGACAGCAACGCCACTTCTTAACACCAATTAAGAAATTACTATTTGACTACTATGGCTCAGGTTGCAAATATTTCGAAACGAAATGAATGAAAGCAGCATTTTCCTCATAAGAAAGCACTAACTGTCATTGGCACTCCAAATCAAGACTCCAATGAATATTTTTCACTTACCTTCTTAACAACACTCCAGCTCCGTCTCTGACGAATAAATTACCTATCACATAGAAACCACCTCACCACGATACATACCTCATTGCTGCAATCTTATGTTGAAATTCCCTTTAAATGGATTAGGGCATGAATTTAATCGGGAATGATTTCAAATACAACACTTTTTTAAAAGATTTATTTAAAATACGTCAACATTTTTTTAAAAAACGAATCTATTTTTTTTGTTTCAAATTCTTTGTGAATTATCGGGAAACGGCAGTCTCCACTTCCCTAAAAGCATGCATAGCGGCATCACTACAACTCTCAGACGAGATTGTCAATGGCGCGAGAATGCCGGAAACATAGGAAATACGTCAACATGATAGAAAACGTGCTATGATTGGCTTGTTGTAAGCTTGACGCTAATTGGCGCGTTGGCAACCGTTTTCAATCGTTTTCCGTACGTATGTAAGTGAAAAAAATATTTAGCGAGCAAAATTTCGTTCTAAAGAGGTAAATATAAACGGAAGTGACCACTTTTTCTTTCGTAGTATGGAAGTTCGTAGTGAAGAGGTTGTAATTAGGGATTTTGTATATAAGTTTGGCAGGACCGCCGTCAATAGTTCGCTATCCGGAGGTTTTCGCTATAAAGGGGTTGGTAAGGTAGAGGTTTTACTGTAATCAGGTCAACACGAAATTTTATATTTAACATATTTGTAGAAGTCACAAGAACTGATTAGTTTTTGGTTAAAATTGGTCTACCGGAAGTGGGTGTTTACTCTTGTCATTTCTACGTTATTTTGAGATATTTGCTTTAATATTTGATAAATGTAAAAATGTTTTGGAATAAAAGTTGTAGGAAATTTAATTTTCTACAACCTTTGTTAGAAACATATTTCCATATAATGCATTGTTTAAGAGATAAGAAAACTACAGAAAAACATGCCAGACTCTGCTATTGCAGAGCACGCCTGGTCTGAACCCGGACACATGATCAAGATTCAAGACGCAATAGTCATCGCCAAAGAAAACTGATATTATCCGTGGTTAATTTGAGAAGTGATAGAGATTGCCAAAAATCTGGCCGATTTCAATCGAGAGGAAAAGGGCCTTCCATCCGCTGAGGAATGCCCCACCCAGTCATGACCCGTCCCGTCCAATCAGAGCCCTCTCAGGTTGGGCAGGGGCAATATAAATACAGTGCACCACCAACTCGGCTGACCTGAGGAAGCCGACTGCAACGCTGGCGAAACGTCGTCTTGTGAAACAGCCGATCAATGCGGTGAACTACCGAAAAACATGCAGCCTAATAATCTCAATGGTTCATAAAAAGTGCAAATAACTTAATTGTTTCATCTATTTGAAGGTTTAATAGATGTTAATTGAATCAGAGGTAACATTGCATGTTGCTCTGGCAACACCCGGAAAGAGTATGAAAAAACCATAAAATTTCAGAAAGAAATGTATCTTTCTGATAAATTCTGCCATCTAAGATCTAAACATTCCAAGAATAAGATATTTAATATACCTGAAGAAGCCGACTGGAACGCCGGTGAAATATTGTCCAGGAACATGGATCAACGCAGCAGTAACCCATAAACCACCCCAATGTCAGCATCATGCCGTGGAAGCCTTCGAACCAATAAGATATTTGATAGTTTTATTCAACTTTTTTCCCTCCTATGAAAATGTCAAATATCAAATTTTCAATTAATAGTTTTTGAGCACCCACAAATTTCCTGTCACACACAGACAATCAAGAAAATGGTCAAAAGATGTGTTCAGGGGACCTCAAAACGTGCATTTCCGTTGAAATCTTGAACTCGATTTTTTCATGAAAACGGCAAACTCCTGGAGTTAGTAAAAACATACCATTACATCCAGGAAAATATGATATTTATTCTCATTGCGTGACAGTTCTATCTTGGTAATTTGTATTAAAATTAGATCTAAAACATTTATTCCTATTAATTTCATGATTGATTTTGTTATAATAACATGTATGTATGTATTGCCTTGAATATATGAAATTATTTGCTACCTTTTGGACAAAATTTTAACAAAGTTATGCGAAATTTGTTTAAGGTAGTATATAAAAGACAACAAGGCTAAAAACCAGAGGTGGGACGAATCCCAAATTTTCTCGAATCCGACTCCTAAAAGGTTCTCGAATCCCTCGATCTCACGAATCTCTCGAATCCTTCATATAAGAATAATAACAAGAAGAAAACAGAAAAAACTTTTACTTAAAATTAACAGTTTTTAATTAAAGCAAAATTTGAAATCTGCGTTTAACGAAAAATAAATTCAAGAATACAGTTTTTAAAAATACACCTATATTTATTAAGAAGATACAAATGAAATTTTGTTAATGAAGTACGTAATTAAAACTCTTGAATCTTGAGGTTCATTTTCTCAACATAATTTGGCAAAAGTATTTGAGTATCAGTTCAAATTTTTTACATTTTTCCAAAACCTTTTTAAATCAAAGCAAGTGTAGAGGGGGAGGATTATTTCAAGAGTTAACATAGATATACACTAAACGGAACACTAAATTCTCTCCAGAAAATTAAGAGAAATCAAAAACTTGTTTATTTTAAGAGTTTATAAAAGTACTGAACACTTGGAGGACAATCTAAAAGAGCAGAAATCTTCAATGGAGATTTTTATTTAAGAAAACTAGCATTTGAACTCATTCTGGGTCGCCACGAGGTGATATTGGTGATCCAGGTACCACTGAAATTGCAACAATCGCGTTCTTTTTTAATGAATGCTTCAATTGGACGTCAATAAAACTAATCTTTCCGAAGTTTTGAGTTAAAATGTTTAACGGTTTTTTAGGCTAGGATTCGAATGACGAAAAAAGTGCGAAGATTCGAGTTTTCGAATCTCGAATCTTTTTCAAGATTCGCGGGATTCGAGGAATCGAATGTCCCATCCCTAATATTACTAATATATATCATTGATTGCACACAAATATCAGTAAATGTTGGTATTGTTTGTAATAATGTATTTCACTGAGTTATTTGTAACTGATCAGCAATATATTCATATCGTGGGGTACAAAGTACAATATTACCAAAAATCTCGGAATGCCTATTTTACCCAAACATGCTGAACATGGGAAGTGACAAGAAATCACGACTTTTGACTCAAAAGAAATGTCTTACGATAGAATTATTGGAATATGAGGCTAAACTGTGACGATGCATTGATATCTGTCAAAATACGGAATTTTTCTTGTGGACCCCTGGCACTACTGTAGCGATTGCCTGCAAAAACTGACGTCTGTAACTCCATCATCAATAATAATAACTTCTTTTACTTCTTATTTGTTATGGTGATTTTTATGTTTTTATACTGCGCAGTAAATCATCCAGCCATTTAGTTAAGTCATAGTGAGTTTTAAAGAGTATCTCACATTTTTGGATTATCCGATTTTGTTTCCTCGCACATAAGCAGTATCCTTGTTTTGGAGATGAAAATTTTGGGGAAAAAGTGCGACTTATATGCGAGTAAATGCGTTATTTACTCAGTTATATCCTAGTTTATTTTTCTTAGACTCGGGTATTCCTAATCGATGTAGAAAATGCTCTTGGCATGCCTCTCTGTTACTGTTTGAAGGGCAGTTGCTGTTAAAGGAATCATTCCTAAGTTGTAACTGGATCTATTTTGTCTTTCAGCTACATATGCAGCTGCAGTATTGTTTCGCATGTCAGAAGATAAGCCTCACGACTACAAGAAGAGACTCTCGATGGAGCTGACAAATTCGCTGTTCCGAGAAGAGCAGAACATCTGGAGTGGAGGAGAAATGGGAATGGGTCCTGACTTGCAGGTGAGGAAGAGGTCCCACAGGGCCGTGTCAGGATGCAATCGGAACAGTCTCGCTCGAACCATGTCACAAATTTTGCCAATCTAGCTTTAAGTTGTAAAAAAATCACATCATTTATAGCAGCGTATAAGTCGACCTTTAAAGCGGAAACAATCTTTTAAAAAACTAAGGTCGACATATCAGGAAGCCTTTGTGTGATCTGTTGTCAAGGTGAATTCTTGACGTGCACAGGACTTTTTGCTATCCAAAAACAAAGCCTCGAATGTGATGTGCATAAGGTTTTCTTTTGTGAAATTTTCCGAGAAAGTGTACGTGACATTTGGATAAATATATTTCATTTATTTTTGCCAAGTTAACAAATTTTTCTCTCGATTTATTCCGTATTTTTGCTAAATGCAAGGATAAATAGCCAACACTGGGGCCTCATACTTTGGTGTTTCTCAACTTGATACGTAACTTATAAATGCAATAGCTACTAAAACTTACTTTCACGGTGTCACGCAGTTGCAGCAATTTCCCTTTCTAGCATGCATCGACATTTTCACAAGCAATGTACAGTCATACCTCGCTTTGTGTGACAGCGGATTTGTTATAGCTTAACCTTTGGAGTTGGTATGTAAATGTGTCATGGCTATTCTAGCAATTTTGCATCTGTCTCGATGAAAAATCACATAAATGCTATTTATTAATATTTTTGCATAATTCTTTCAGTAATTGCACAAATGATATATAAAAAAATTACATTCTATAAAACTATATATTCATAACATATTTATTTATAAAATTAAAAAATATTTTGCTATGATTTTACATTCAAGTCTGATTCAAAATTGTCTTTTGTCTTTGTCTTTTTACACTTTCCCCATTATAAGGTACTAAAGCTAAACATTTTAGCCAAATTTTAAAGTTGTAGTATTTCTATAAGTAAAATAATATTTTTCTAATTGTTTAAATTTAAATAATTTTTAATGGCCGCCACAATTCATATATGGGAAAATTGAAAGGTTTCTTTGTGCAAGTTCACTACTCTGTAAATAATTTGAAAATTTCAGCTTCCTAGTACCTAAACAGTTATCCAATTGTTTAAATTTTAAGAGTTTTTAACTGCCAAGCAAAATAAAATATCAAAATTTGTATAATCCCTATTTCGTTTTTTTAAGAATTCTACTTATAAAAAAATTTCTGCTCCGTAGCACATGCGGAAATACATAAACCTTGAAAATTTGTTTAAACAATTGCGAATTTTTAGCGGCCGCATTGTTTCAGTTTTTCATGATTTTCGGTTTTTCTAGTCGGTTTTGCGCAAACTCCTACCTAAGAAAAAAATTTCGAATCTCCAGCACATCTGGAAGTGCCTAAACATTAGTATCCTCCTATATGTTATCATATGTTATATGTAATCTCCTCCTCCTCCTCTGTAAGAGTTGTCGATATATAATGATATATAACATATAGGAGGATACTAATGTCCAGCCCAAACCACAAGGGCTAGAGAGCTGAAAGTTTTAGTTTTTGTAGATATGATGGCGAAACCTTCAGATAAATTCAGACTTCTTACCTAAGTGACATGAGTTCGACTCCAGAAATTCCGAAAGTTGCGTTTTTTCCCATAATAAAAGCATTGCGCCATTTTTGTAAATTAATTATGGGCACTTGCCGGTAAGCTAGAAAGATGAAATTTTCAGTGTTGCTAGAGGGCCGAAATATCTATTAGGAATTATTGTCACTTTTGCTTACAGTGTCTTGGGTTCGACTCCAGAGACCCCGGAATATCTCCCATAAGTTAGCATGGGAAAACGCAATCCAGTGTGTAGACCAATCTAATAAGTTTAGGAAGCTTAAATTTTGCATGATTATAGAACTTTTCTCATAACCAACTATAAAAATTGTTAATTTTTGGGGTTGTTTTAACCCCATTTGAACATTAAAGTTTAATAATTTTTTAGGTACTACGGGATGAGCTAGGAAGCTGCAATTTTCAAATTATTTACAGAACAGTGCATTTGCACAAATAAACATTTCAATCTCTCCATATATATATTGCGGCAACCGTTAAAAATGTTTAAATTTTAAACAGTTATAAAAAGCTTATTTTACTTCTAGAAGTGCTACAACTTTAAAATTTGGCTCAAATGTCTAGCATTAGTACCCCATAATGGAGAAAGTGTAAAATGTTTAAAATTGCAACATTTGGGGATTGTTTTAAACTATTATTTTTACATGAGGGAAAAACGAAAATCGCTGCGGAGGTGAAATCTATAGAATTAATAGAATATTTGTAATGATGAAATATTTGTCTGAAAAATTAAAGTTTTTTCAAGGTGAGATGAAATGCTTGCAGTATGCAAGCACCTTCTACTAGTGTGTGTGTGTGTATATATATATATATATATATATATATATATATATATATATATAATACTAAGTGCATGACATATATATATATATATATATATATATATATATATATATATATATATATATATATATATATATATATATATATATATATATATGTCATGCACTTAGTATTCCATAATCCATTTATCTTGTAAAAATGTTACTTGGTGAATCCAATAGTTAGACTAGTCGTTTTAGGAGGTTGGTAGTCGTTAGTGTAAGATTATTAGTCCCTTATGCACTTGATTGCATGTGTAGAGTTAAGCTACGTATTCTCAATTGTTTTTAAAATACCTAGTTCTCTTATTGTTTGAATGTATAATTATTATGCTGCTTTTGCCGTACACGCAGTAGTTTAAAGTATGATAGCTTATGTTCTGGTTATATTTCTTATTTTGTATGCTATACCACATTATATAGTTTTATTAGGGAAAGAGTTGTTTAATTTCCGTTGGATGGTTTGTGTTTCAGTGACTTTGTTAAGATTTTGCTGAACATAATTATTTTTGCATTATGTTCAGATGTGTCTTGTTGAAAATTTAGAATTCTTTTAATGAGAATTTTGCTGAAAGATGGAATAATGACTATAATCAAGTTATCAAAGTACATGAAGTTTGCCCAAGGTTTAATTAATGGAGTTTTATTTGTTCAGGGTTTCTTTTTAACTTCCATCTAAGGCTGATCCATCAATAAATGCTCCAATGTAATATGTTGGTGAATGTATTTGACAATGTCCCTCCTTAGCGTCCTGAAAAGATGGCCACCTTGTGATATAGAGCAGTTGAGCCCAAACTTTTCTAATTTCGGGTCAAGTTAGTGGTTGCAAATCCCTTGGGCTGCAATGGACGTCAGCAATTCTTCGTCAGGCCGGATTAGAGTTTAAATTGGAAGCTACCTATGTATTCTAAGGTGCGATATAGGTGAAAATCAATTCCAAATAAGGTTTTCATGGTTAACATTTTAATATTTGAAGTTTTATTATACAAATAAAAAAATTGGATGAATTTGTGTTAAATTTTTCGAATTGGTTTTTCACCATAGTTTCGCGGGCCTCACAAAAACCCTTCATGGGCCACATTTGGCCAGCGGGCAGTAGTTTGGGCAACACTGATAAGAGTAATGGTTTTCAACCTTTTCTTGCTAACGTATCTAAGTATTTTTGTAATTGTCACATAACCCTTAAAGCATATTTGGTGGTTGCATACCTCCAACTACGTTTTAAAGTGATGTTGAAATGATTTAAAACTTAAGATAAATAACCCATGTTTATAACAGTAAAATTCACAGCTTCTGTTTTTCTTCTGATTTGTAATGTTAATTCTTACAAAGAGAGGCTACGACCTTCGGGTCACGAATTTTGATGAAAATCTACCGGGTGATTTTACATAAAAAATAAGGAGATCCATGTCTTGGGTTTTTTGTGAATGGGTCCTTGGGTTCGAGAAATCAGCATCGAAAATATGCAAAAACATGCATGCAACTTATTAGGCTTCATTGTCGAATTGTTGCCACTGGTGGAAAACCCCTGATTTAGATCCTTACTTTTTGTTCTTCTAATTTTGTTATAATCATGTATTTGATGACCATATTATCCAGGTTTTCTGGGAACCAGTTAATGTCATCGTGTCAGCGCTCCAGTTCATGATAATTAAATGCTAATGAATCCTAAAATTGTAATAAAAATAATGGTTCATGTTCATTATTTGGCTGCATTTCAATGTCGGCGAGAAATCGAGGCATTGTACCACTACAAATTGCAGAAATTTCAAACTTAGAAAATATGACAATTAGCTTTAGGACATTGGTTCTCAAACTGTGTGCTGGAGCACACTTATGTGCTGCGGTAGATATTTAGGGACGCCGCGAACAACTTTTTATAGTAAATAAATGAACAATTTGCATGTGTTGGTGAGTAATTAGGGCAATAAATTTGCTTCTAATAAATTGATTATTTAGTAGCATCAACAAATGGATGTGTCCCAAGGTTGTAATATCTGTATTTAAAAATATAATAAGCCTGTCACAAGACCGGGGTGCCGCAAAACCCTCTTTATCTCTGAAAGGTTGTGCTGGGTTTAGGTTGGTTGGGTTTGGGTTTGTTTCCTTTCCACGTTCACTTTGGTTCCTCCCTTGGGTTGGGTTAATCATTCATATTAATCACCATCCTCATCCCAAAATTGATGGAATAAATTGATCTGAAGAACCTATGCAGACAGGCATAAGCTGTAATGTTTGGAATAATTTTTAAACAAACCTTTTTAGTTTGGCAATCTCACCATTTTGAGAGGGAGGAGTTTTCTTCGATGTATCTCTTTGAGGGCATCCATTGGGGCTTGGCTAGCTTGGACCCAACCAAGAAAACATCCGCATTCAGAAACAGGAAAACTGACCTGCTACGATAGTTCAGTGGTAGAATATCCGCCTGGCAAATAGTAGACCCGGGTTTAATTCCCGGTCATAGCAGACTTTTTTCTCATTTCAAAATTATTTCCAATGTCTTCATCTCAATTCTAATTTGTTTAAAAAGATTCAATGTGTCTTCTTTGGCCCTCTGGGTTGGGATGGGTTGGGTTGGGTTGGGATGGGTTGGGTTGGGATGGGTTGGGTTGGGATGGGTTGGGTTGGTTTCCTATCCATCTTCATTTCTTTTCCCTGTCATCTTCAATTCCCAGCTCTTACAATTTCCAAAAAGTTATTCATGTAAGCAGAGCGGAACCAATCACAAGTTTCTGGATTCTCTGAAATTTTGGTAATATGTAAGTATGACATAGTAGTACAATGTCTCGTCACTTTCTCACCACTGTCGCTGACAATGAAATGCGGCCGGATAATGAACAAGAACCAAGATAACTCATCTCCATTTCCCTAAGTATGTTAAGATTGTAAGCTATTATTTGTAACGTATAGCTTCGCAAAATTCAGTAACTACCATTTGTAAGCCATATGTTTAAAAATTATTGGTGACACGAGTGTCCTTGCAAAAATAATTTTACAAAATCTTTGGAATATTTTAAAAGTTCTAGTGTCATTTGAAATATATTTTCTGCGAGGTATTTTATGTTTTTGTGTTTATAATTGTTTATTATTATTATTGTAATTATTATTTTTGCATGTCTTTTGGTTCTGTTCACTTGTGTTTCATTGGAACTTTTTTTTTCTTTTTTTGGGATGTCCCTTTGTTCCTTTTAAATGATGATCAGGACATGCTTGCTCCAGACGGCATATATGCACCATCAGGAAGGGGATATCAGCAACAAGGTGAGTTGGTTGCGTACGCACGCAAGGTGAGAGGAATGCTCGCGTGACTCCTTTATTACTCCCAGGATTTTAATATTAACGTTTGAAATTGCCCTCCCACTAACCAGCTGCCTGTGTAATCAATAATTTGTGGAAAGCGTTGATATAACTGACTGATGAATTTGTATACGTGGATGAATAACGAGTTTGGCAAGAAAGTGAAGTGGGTCGATCATTAAGTGTGGTGGTTTTGCTGAAATATTCTTTGCGATTAACAGGTTGACGTTTTCTTCCAAAAACAGTTTTGATGTCCTAGACCGGATTTTCAGTACCTTTTCCTTGTGGTGTGCACCATGTTATATTCTAGATCAGGGCTCAAGAAATCCTGGTCGCCATGGTGCCTAGATGTTTTATATGCGTGCTGTAGTTAGGTTTTGGTTATTCTGTAGTCATGTTGTATTGTCTGGCTCAGCAATAGGAGCGGCAAAATATATCTATCGGAAGCATTCAAGTATTTTTATAAAATTAAAGCTGTGCCTTTTAAATGAGTTTTAAGTTTATTACTGTTACTCAGAATGAGCAGTTCTGTCATTAAAAGTGTATTCTCAAATTTCTACCTATACTTTTGCTGGAATAAGTTTTTCTGTGGTCGCTGAATTCATCATGAACCCTTGATTCTCCTTGAACATAAAAGGGGTGACTGAGGAGGAGTAGATTTCTGCTAGCATCGGCATTGAGTTCACCCAATAAATTGCATCATGCAGGTAGGAGAGAGAATATGATTAATTTGGGCGGACCTCGTTTCAGAGAGAGAGAGAATCAGTGAAGAGGCAGACATTTTTTTTTAAATCCTAGATGGTTACTTATTCAGCACAAATTTATTTTTTCCCTCTGAACTGGCGCAGATACACGAGGGCATGCAGTACTCAAGTAAATACGGTAATCTTGTTTCAGAAGGAAGTATTTCTCACGCATCAATTAGGTTTCCTTTGGGCATTCCTCTAGGAGGGCATCTGTTGGAGCAAGTTGACACTAGCTCAGCTAGCCTAACCTCTACATGAGAGAACTACCCTATTGTGAAACAGGAAGATTATTCTGCCTTGGTAGTTAAGTGTTAGATTATCTACCTGGTAAGTGGTAGACCCAAGTTCGATTCCCTGTCATGGTAGAATTTTTCTCCTGCTTTTCCAGAATGATTTCATCATGTGGTCAATGACAGATGTCTATTAATTCACAAGTAAAACTAACCCCCTAAACTAGGGCATTTTTTAACACGTACTAATTTATTTTATTACTTTCTTTCCTCAAAGGTTCAATGAATGGTGTTCTACTTTTGTATGCAGGACACGGTTTAAATCTCTTAAATTCTCTGACAGATATTGTCTTTCTTTTCTCCCCTTATTTCGAGTAATTTTTGCACCTATTGGAATGCTATGTGGTTGCATGTTTACCGTCATGGTCATTAAAAGTAACAATTTTGCTTATTTTTTTACCTGCTTGGCTTTGAGTTGCTTGTTGCAAATTAGATTTTTGCACTCGAATGGGTATTTTAACTAGTACCAAGCAAAATTTTCGCAGGTATTAGTTTCTCTGCCTGCGTTTTTACCTTTTATCCACTGTTTTTGATATTATAGGTATTGTGTTTTGAGCACTTGTGCTTCCTTCTGTGTATAGGTTCCTTGGAATCCCCTTTGTGAAAGTGGTGATGGCTGGTGACTCAGCATAATGTACGATATCAACTAGGAGCAGAACCAGGTCCGAGGCCTCAATTATTGGGGCCCTGTGAATCTCAATCATTAAAGTATCGGGTGTAAATTTTTGCATAATTTAGCCAAGGCAGCCTGCATTGTTGCCTCCGATTGAATTAGCCTGCAAATAGACAAAGGAATTGCGTTATTCAATTCATGCTTTTTATGAAACATCAAAATTACAGTTGTAATTGCAGATTATTATTATTCAGTAAACTGCGTGTGGACTGGGGGCATTTTTAACAATTGGCCAAAAGAAAAACATTGATGTGGCCACCACGTGACTTTCTCCGTACCTGTAATATTTACAAAAATTCCAAATAGGTTAAATGATAATAAATATTTTAAGGAACTGCGAAAAAATTCAAAGACATTACAAAGAACAGAAATAAACTCATATCATAACCTTCCGATATTGGCGTGTGCACAGCTTATCTCATTGCACGGTTTATGTTGATCGTTGTCTGCAATGACGGGACTGTTTCAGGTCAAAAAGTATTTGTTTCATACATTCGTTTAACATAGGATTGAGTGCAGAATATATTTATTTTTCATTTTAAGATTTCTTAAATGAAACAACGATATTGAGACAGATGCTTCTTCGCATATATAAACAAAATTTATTTTTGTCTAAGAGAGATTAAATCAGTGACGAATTTGGATGAAATTTTTTTTAGACTCGGATGCAGAATTTTTCAGTTTTTTTAACAATGAGAAATTGTAACTATTAACGACAATCACATTATTGCCACATTATTGTGTCCTAGGCTGTCATTAATTTGGCTTGATTTTTTTGATTTGATTATATAGTAACACACAAGTTGTTGAACAAATGATTACATTATTAAAGCAAAGTGATGATTTTAAGAGCCTAAACTTGAATTCTACAATGCAGTACAGGATAGTATTTTAATGAGAGATTTTAAATCTTTTTTTTTTAAGTGTAATTTACGTGCAAAATTGAAGTATTTAAATTGTCGAAACTGAAGGGGGATGTTTAAACAAAAGGCACTCCCCTTGGCTGCATCGCTAATATTCAGACAAGGAAGACGATCCTAAAAAATATTTATTTTTAGGAGTTCGCGAGATTGGGATTTTTATGAAATGGTTTGGCAGGAAGAAAAGGTTTGGAAACTACTCCCCTAGTGGTACCTCTGGTTGGAAACCCCAACTCTATGGTGTATATTGCCTCCATTTTACCTGAATCCAAGACGAGACCTATATCGGTAGAATGGACCATCCTCGTAAAATAAGAGAGATAGCCTGTAGGACGGAGAGATACAGAGGCTCATTTTTCCCTAGAACGATAGCTGAGCAGAATAAAACTTGCGATCAAAAGTAACCTCACGTAGGGTCGTAAACCAAGGCCTAATTTTGGAGTTTTCCCCTCGGTGTTAATGCACCCCCTGCCACACACCCTTGCGGTGGCTTGCAGGGTAAACTGTAGATGTAGATGACAAAGTCATTGTGCATCAATTCATCGGTACAACTTATTTTTTTGTATATTACTTTTTTAAAAAGAAAGGAAAAGTCTGGATATTTTATTATATTTAGCAGAGACTTGCGTAAAATAATTACCCAAAGTTTCTATCCAATTCATGCATATTTCAATTTTCTGCTAATTATTTCATAATTGGCTGCATGCCTTGACATGCAGGTGGCCTAACATATAGGGCACCATTCGTGTGGAAAGCACAATTTGAACTGCGCTATTCGTTTAAACTGTTGTGTCAGGTGAATCAAATTAAATAATTTTTCTAATCAATTTGTTATTATTTTTGCAAAAAACAATCTTACTGCAATATTAATCTGATCTTGAAAAATGTAAAAAAATTCTTTTAATGCAAATATTTTGCCTATATAGTGAATAATGTACATATCATTTCAAATAAATTAAAATTGTATAGTTATATTCCTATGTCATTATAACGATAGGTTCAAAGTATTACTATAGCTTATTATTGTATTTAAGTTGGTGGGCCTCCCCACTTGGTAGTCTGCGGCAGTGAATATCGCTTGGTAGTTCTAGGGTTAACACGTGATGAGTTTGTCATGTGACAAATTGACCACAATGTATTGCTGGTATACCATTTAGGACAACCCCCAATTTTTGCGAGCTGAAATTTGAAAAAATCTCGTCTGGTAAACACGGTAATAATGTCATTTGTTTGTCTTTCTGCAGGTTATAACACGATACCAGTCGAGTTGATGCAGGGTCTGGAGATTAATATCATATAAAACGTTAAAATAAAAAAGTACAAATATCTAATAGTTGCATTTGTCGCAAAACGTAATTTGAACAGAAAGTTTGGATGGAAAATATTTGTCATGAATTTTTGTATTTCTGCCATCTTTGTCATGCAAGGAAATGGTATAAATTTCCACTTGACCTAAAATTGGGAACGTCGGAGACAGTTGTTGAGTTCTTCACCAGGAGGGTCTATAGTATTTTGGAATACATTTTTAAAATCTGATGTGGCCACCACATGACTTTCTCCATACCTGTATTATTTCTGAAAAATCCAAATAGGTTATATGAATATTTTACGGAACTGCGAGAAAAATTTAAAGACTTTACAAAGAACAAATAGACTCATACCGTAGCCTTCCAGTATTGGATATAGCCAGGAATCTCCAACAATTAAGAAAATAAAAGGGAGCGTTACTAAGACGTAGCTAAGCGTCAATTGTTAACAGTCACCTAAACAGTCAGCTAAAGAATTAGTTTTTAAAATATCTCTTAAACAATGCATTATATGGGGAAATGTTTCAAACAAAGGTTGTAGAAAATTAAAATTCCAACAACTTTTATTTCATTATATTTTTACATATATCTAATATTAAAGCAAATATTTCTAAATAACGGATGTGACAAAAGTAAACACCCACTTCCAGTTGACAGAATTTTTCCAAAAACTAACGAGTTCTTCTGACTGTCATAAAAATGTTAAATATAAAATTTTGCGTTGATCTGATTAATAATTTTTGAGCACCCACAAAAAAGCTATCACATACAAACACTCGCACACAGACATCATCGAGAAAATGGTCAAAACGTGTTCAGGGGACCTCAAAACGTGTATTTCCGTTGAAATCTTGAAATTGATGTTTTTCGTGAAAACAATACTTTCCCCTATACTACGTTTATGGAGAAAGTAAATGCACACATCCTTGCTTTCCATTGCATTAAATTACATTGCTGCGAGGAAGTAAGCGCGTGTTTTATTGATGCAGCAAGCAATGGCTCTATAAGCGGCTAGTGTGGTAATAAAGCGATTTGTTTGTCTTTCCGCAGGTTATGACGCGATACCAGTAGAGTCAATGCAGGGTCTGGAGATAGGGGCCGGGAGCGGAGGGGGCAACGTGGGCTCCCCATCCTTCGACCCCATGGAGGTTTCCCCCTCCCCCCCATTCCTCCCTCCGCCCCACCCCTCCCTTCCCCCTCCCTCACCCATGTACACGGACTGCACCCCCACGGCACAGCAGCAGAACATGACCCCTCAGCCGCCACAGGACAACAACCAGGTTGCAGCATGGTACGACACGGACCTCTGAAGGGAAGAGAGGTCGTAACGGTGCCAAGAATCGGGGTGCCGTAATCATCTGCGCAGAAGTCTTTGTTTTTTTTTCGACTTTCGAATCCCATCTGTCGAGTTTATTTTGCATTTCAAAGCATATTTTATTGTTACAAAAATGTTTTGCGACGGGAATATGCTCTTCATTGACTGAACATTCTTGGTTTTATTTTTGTTTTATTTTTAGCCGGTATATTTTTTTATGATGGCAGCTTTCCTCGCTATTATATTATTTTTGTTTTTGTAGAGTTATTGAGAAAAGCTAATTCCTTTTTTGTTCCGATGTTGTAAATATTTTAGAATATCAGTCGAGATGTTTTTCTGTTTTTAAATAAAGGTCCATGTATTCACGTACATTTATGTAAGTAACGCTTTGACTAGTGGCTTTTAAAAAAATGAAAAACATGACGAGATCAGTATAGTCGTCTATATTATTGTCATGAAAAAGGTTGAAAATTTCTTGGAATGCCTGTCTCATCTCTTCATTGATTGTTCTCCCTCACTGCTCAAATGGAAGTTTTTTATGTGTGTGCAACTTCTTATTCTCTGTCCAACTGCCCCGGAAATTCCACGGAAGGAATCGAGGAACTCACAAGTTCTCTTTAAAAGAAAGTTTTTGAATTTTTATAAAGGAAAAAATGGCCGATTTTCAGTTGGATTTTTTTTCTCCGTAGTCGGATGTTATTTCCTGCTTTTCATGTCTGCAGTGTTTTTATCCAGTGCGACCGTTTCATTTTCGATCTGGTTCTTATTCACAGAAACAAACAAGTGGACGAAATTCGAATTGGTGTTTAATTTCAACAGGCTCGACCGATAAAAAAGAGACTATACTGTTTGTTATATTACCTATAATTGTGGAATGATTCTGGTTTAATTTCTGTGTGTTAAAGCATGTTTAACTGTCATTTTTAATTGAAAATTTGAAACTGATAGCTCGATTCATTTAAGACGACCATGAAAATAAAAAAGCAGGTAATGCAATTTGTGTTAGCATGGTGATTTATTTAAAATTAATGCAACGTTATCATCAGATTCATAAATAGTCCAAAAACAATCGATTGCCTGTTTTATTACATATTTTAACATGATGAAATTAAATTAGAATCGTTTCGCAACTATAGATTTTATAGCATATTGGATAGTCTTCTTTCATTATCGGTGGACCCTCTAAAACATGTCTATCCTCATTGTCTTTTGTCTCGTAATATGGATGCGAGGTCGTGCTTAATCCCTCGTCGATTTTTCGACGTCCCTCCTCACTGCAAAACACCTTTTGTCCGATTCTTTCTCTCTTCTCTGTCCGAAAGACATAAGTATTAGGTAATCCGAGCAGAAAAGTTCGGTATTTTTAGCTGTGGGAAAAAATGCAAATACTTAAAATAGCTCATGTTTGTAGCTAGAAATAGGTATCTAATCTCTAGGGGAGAAGTTCGTTTAAGCGTTTCTTTTTCTCGAGAGGATGTTTCTTTTTTTTTTTTAAATGAAAAGTTTCTGCCATTGGTTGTTTTTTTGTGCGCGTTGTGCTTTTTCTCGAACGTTGTACGAATGATCCTCTGAAATATAGGGTGGTTAATTTTTGTTTTGGCAATCGCAGTGGTTATTTTCATTCGAAAGATGAGTTTTTGATGTTCAATGATGCGTGGTAGATGTGTTTAATGCTTCGTCCTGCAACTGTGAGAATCTGGCGTTATGTATTCGAGGGGTGTCTTACGTTTATCGGTCTCTTAACACACTACCGTATATTTTTGGTCTCGTTGGCAGAAAAATTGCATTGGCAAATTTAGATTCTGCTAATTGTTCAGAAAAGTCGACATTCTAATACAAAAATCACAAGACACGGTCAAGTAAGTTTTTTTATTTTCAAACGAGTCTACCAAAGATTTTGTTTTGATGCTTTGTTTGGTTCTTAAGTCGCTGTGCAATGTAAACAGACAATTTTTAAAAAATCAAGCGTATTCAAGTTTTCTTCGACGCAATCAAAAGTTTGGTGTGTAACGATTTATTTAACATCCTTAAGCATAAATTACTGAAATGTTGGCAAGGTTTCATTTGCGGAAACGTTTTCGAATGTAACTCCAAAAGCGAGATTCTCTCGGTTGCAGTCTTGCCAACCTAACCAATCAAACGGGATGCGGTTGGAAAAATCTGAAGAAAAAATATTTTTGTGGCATATCTGTCGGTGCGTCCCACGCGGGGAGATTTAACGATGGACGTGACATACGTTTCATTCCCCACCTCTACGGAGGTGAACAGAAAACAAAAAAACGCATTAGATGGATTGTTGTGTCTTTAACTCACTTTCTCAAGAAAAATTGGTATTGGTCCACAGGGTATTATGACTATTGGCGTCTGCCGGCGGTAACCATAAATAAACGTTAACCGCTCGGCTATTAAAAGCGTCTCGACGCCGCCAACTCTTAAAATGAAAATGAAGTTCACATTGAGTGAGTGTCGTCATATTAATCTTATTATGCATTATAATTATTACATTATGAAGGCATTAGTAAATTTCAATATTGTAACGAAGTCTTTATCAAATAAGATGTAAGTTTTCCTTTTTCACTATTAAAATAAAAACAGATGCTTGCATTTGTCATTGTGGAATTACTTTTTTGTCCTTGTTGTTTTTAAGTGCACCTGCATCGGTCCCTCGCCACGGTGGCCGATGCTTAGTTGTTGATGAATTAACCCCCTCTATGTATGGGTTAGAAGCTGTCGGAATGATTTTGGAAAATTAGAAATAAATCTGGGTACTGGTCTGTTATCCCCCCGTAATGTGGGGAGATTGGAACTACAGGCATATCCCGCTATAACGCAAAGATGCATTCCAGGGTTTCGGTACATTAAGGGAATGTAGGAATTATATGGTAACCCGGGAGTGGTCACGGAGGATGCTGTAAACATCCCAGCCCTATGTTTTAAGACTGGGTTCCTTTACTTTTAGGTTTTACGACTCTTACCATTCAGTAGCTGGAGTGGCATGTGCCTTCAACCATTTTCACCTGAAAAACTATTATCCTGCGGTTATTCCTCGAGTTCTGATATTTTTCTTAGACGGTGTGACAGCGTTTGTGGAATTCTCCATGTTTTTTGTTTTGCAGGTGGTTTATACATTTTATTTTTAAATTATTGTTACTATTTTCATCGTTGGTGTTGTTGTTTATGAACTGGGATCGCTATGATTACAAAATTTCATAAAAGTAAGAACAAACGTATTTTCCACAATTTTTATTTTTCTTCCGGTTTTGTTAAATAATTGGCATCTTAAATAAATTTCAGTTAATCAAAAAGACATCAAGAGACACACAAAATGGTAATGTTATTGAAACTCGACGATTAATAATTTTTTAAACAAAAATATCCGTGTGGTGTTACGTTACAAAAATATGCCCAAGGAGTGCCGGGTTAAAGAGCGGGGATAGGTTCAAGCCTAAACATGAAGTTTTTTGCCAGTAAAACTGCAAAAGTGTTATATTAAGTACTAAAAGTCTTAACCCTTTCGCTGCTATCGACGCATATATGCGTCGAGGTAGCGCACAGCCGCTACTGCTATCAACGCATATATGCGGACGGGCAGAGCGGTGCCTTGACTGCTAACGACGCATATGTGTGTTTCAAGCTTTTTCGTTCGCTGCTCAAAATGCATTCAGCTGTATCGATGCTAACGAAGTGCCATGTATTTTTGTGGTACTGACACGTTTTAGGCACTCTGTAGATGGCGTAGACATATATTTTCAAGCTGTTTTTAGTCGAACCTTGGACGATGAAAAAGGCTGCTTCCACTTCGTTTCCCCGGGCTTTTTGCAACCTTTTTCGTCCCTTGGCCATCACTTTTCTCACTCCCTATGGCCTAAAACAGACGGGAAAAAGCCAGAAATATCTTCAGTTCTGTGTCAACTTTCATACGCAATACATCCCGTTCTCAAACCAAGTTTTTTAGTCGCGTTTGGATTCTTTCGTTTTCTTTTGCTATTAATAAAAAGAATCAACAAAAAAGACGAAAATATTTTTTCAAGATGGTTAATAATCAATATGAATTTAAATGATTGACAAAATAACTTGTAAAATATAAAGAGACTAAAAGATGAACGTAGACTAGGAGCTCCTAGGGGAAGTATTCAGCACGGGTGCTTCAAGGTCACTGAACTCGGCACACACCGCTGACGCAGAAGCTTCAAGTCCATAGCAGCGAAAGGGTTAAAGCAAATGTAGGTTGCAGGACCTATCCATATGCTCCTATCCATGCCACATTCTAAGGCAGCGGTACTCGGCCTCTTTTCTCCGAGGGCCACACATGAAAATTTTAGCAGTGTGAAGGGACAGAATGAAAAATGATTTCCCATGATACTGTTAACTCTCGAGTATTCGCTCTATAAATTGTGATGTGAGCACTCGTGCTGGGTCGAATCGACTCACGTATTTTAAAGCTTAAGAAAGAACGATTAGAAGACCAGAATATTTTAAAAAATTATTTGTAATCCTAAAAATGTATCGATACAAAATAACAAAGAGCGTTATTAATTTTAAATAACTCGTCTACAATTTGTTTGGAAATATTTATTTCAAAATAATATTGGGCTCGATAAAGGCTAAAATAACAGTAAACATTGGTCTAAGAAATGATTTTGTTTTACCTTGTTCTGGATTGTGTGTGGGCGGTCTTAGGGAGGTTTCCGGGCTTTCTCTGTCATTGCCAGGTTGATATTTCCAGTTAACGTGTGAATTTCTATTGCTCCTATCATTTTCTTTCCAAGTTATTTTCTCTTCTACATCTTCAAATTTTTTATTCAAACCCATGAAAGCATTTTACATGTGTATCATCTAACTCGGCTACAAGAAGAATGAAGTTAGACATATATCTAAGTAAAAAGATATGAACATTTAAAGTTGGTCTGGGTCGATTCGACCTATACGCGAGTACTCGAGGGTTAAAGCGGGTGGGGGTTGGAGGGCCTATCAGTACGTTCCTACCCATGTCACATTCTAAGGCAGCAGTACTTCAAATTTTTCTCTGAGGGCTACACATGAAAGTTTTTAAAGTGTGAAGGAACAGAATGAAAAATGTTATCCCATGATTCTGTTAATATATATATTATAGTATTATTTCATTACAATACAATACAGGAATGATAAAAATCGACATAATTGGTAGAACAGAAGTATTCTGAATAATCTTCTGCAGGTCAGGCTTTCGTTCAAAAATAGCTATCCGTCACATATTATTGACGTTCATATCAGTAAGTCGGTACCGGAAAAAGTTCTTAATATATTTCAACTTGGAGAAAGACATTTCATACAAATATATGGAACAAAATGAAACTAGCGCAGCCTTTCAAAGTTGAGTACCTCTCGGGAACAATTTTCCAAAATTCAGCATATTTCGTATCTTGGATACAATCTCTAAAAATCTGATGTGGCCACCACAAGGCTTTCTCCATACCTGTAATATTTCTAAAAATTCCATGTAGGTTAAATGATAAACAATATTTTAAGGAACTACGAGAAAAATTCAAAGAATTTCAAGCTCCAACAATTAAGAAAATAAAAAGGAGCCTTATTAAGACGTAACTAAGCATCGAAATTTTAAAATAGTCGCTGGTAGATGGCGTAATGGTGGCAGCTAAAAAAATATAATTTTAAAAATATCTCTTAAACGATGCATTATATGGAAAAATCTTTCGAACAAAAGTTGTAGAACATTAAATTACCTACAAGTTTTATTGCAGGAATTTTTTACATCGATCAAGAATTAAGGAAAATGTTTCAAAAAAATCTGATTTGGCCACCGCATGACTTTCTCCGTACTTGTAATACTTATAAATATTCCAAATATGTTAAAGGATAATAATTATTTTAAGGAACTGCGAGAAAAATGCAGCCAACAGAGAACCATAGCCTTCTGATACTGGATATAGCCACAAACCTTCAACAATTAAGAAAATAAAAAGCATTACTAAAACATATTTAAGCATAATGTTTACAATAGTCGGTGATAGGTGGCATGGTGGTGGTAGCTAAAATATTTAGTAATTAAGATATCTCTTAAACAATGCATTATATGGAGCAATGTTTCAAACAAAGGATGTAGAAAATTAAATCACCCACAACTTTTATTTCAATACTTTTTTACATTAATCAAATATTTAAGCAAATATAAAAAACGGATGTGACAATAGTAAACACCCAAATCTGGTTGACCAATTTTAATCAAAAACTAATCAACTCTTGTCCCTTTAACAAAACTGTCAAATATAAAAGTTTGCTTTGATCTGATTAATAGTTTTTGAGTTATAGCATCCGCAATATTCTATCTCATACACACACACAGTCATATTCGGAAAAATGGTCAAAATGTGTTCAGGAGACCTCAAGACTTGTATTGATCTCGAAATCAATTTTTTTTCATGAAAACAATACTTGGCCCTATACTACGTATGGAGAAAGTAATAAAAGCCTTCAGTTCAGTCATTTTTTAGATCAATGAATTCATACATCATGGAAACTCGGGTGAATTACTGCATGTATGCCTAATTTTTTTCACAACATAGCAAATTTGCTGCTGTCATCAGGGGTTAAGAGATACAGGCGAGAGGACCATATTTGGCCCATGAGCAATAGTTTGAGGACCCCTGTTCTAAGGTACTTCTAGAAGGGCTCTGAAATTTGGCATGTCGGTCGGTCATGGGTCATAACCAACGAGAAAAATTGAAAATCCCAACAATTTGCATATTTAGGGGTTCTTCTCGACCCCATTGTTTCAATACCTCGTAAGAAAAGCATGGGATTCAACGCAGTGCTTTTCTTACAGTTTAATAAAGGAAATGTATGGAAAGCCCACCTCTATCCTAACAACAAGTCCAAACCGGGACTAATGCAGATTGGTTTTCCAAAGTTTCCCAATGTAACATTTAAAAAATTTATATTCAATTATGATATGTATATATTTACTATATTTGTTTTTAGATTTAGGGGATAGTGGTTACACAAAGGAAGAAAAGAAAAACCATTTTCAATGAAGGTCACCACCTGGAATTTCCCATATTGTCAAGGCAACCCAAAGATCAATTTCTAATTAATTGTACAGTATGCAGTCTAATTTTTTCCATTGCAAATAAGGGAAGTTATTGTTCTACACAATAACTCAATTGGTCACAAAAAAACTCAATAAGCGTGCTTCAGCATCAAAAGTTACCAACTTTTTACTTTCTCCACATACGAAGTAAAGAGAAAGTTTTGTTTTCATGAAAATTCAAGATTTCAACAGAAATACGTGTTTTAAGGTCTCCTGAACACGTTTTGACTATTTTCTTGATGATTAAAAAACTTGCACTTGTATCAATGCCAAATTTTATTTTTAGAAAGAGTGCTAGATAATAAAGAGCTGATTAGGTTTTGGCAACAATTGCTCAACCGAAAGTGGATGCTTACTCTAGTCATATTTTGGGTTTTGGCAAATAACTCTTTTAAATCTTCATAAATGTAAATGTTGTTTATTAAAAACTTCATAGATAATGTTATTTTCTATAACTTTTGTTTGGAATATTTTTTCATAGAGTGCATTGTTGAGATATTCTATTTATTTAATATTTGATGAATGTTAAACTGGAATAAAAGTACATATAATGAGAATCCATTAGAGAACCTTTTTAAATCTAGCCGTGATATGTACCCTTGTTTGTAAATAAATAAATTGCTTGTTGGTATTTATTTTGACCAAATATAAATGTTATATTCTTAAACGAAAAAAGTGACATTTTTTCTTTATTAAGAAAATGCTCTTTTGGAATTTTCTAATTCTTTGTTATGCATTATTATACTTTAACAGCATAATTAGTGTTGAGGAATTGCAGAAGAAAGTGAGCAGCTCTGACAAACATGACTAGAGAGTTTTATTAAAAATGTATGCAATTAAAATTTCTTTTTTGTTGCTAATATTGACAAATGGTTAATTTGTAATATAAATTAACCTGTTACCAATGTACATTTTATATATAACGTCTACTTTGCCTGTGAATTCCTAGAAAAAAATTACGCCAAATTTTAATTGTCCTCTTTTCAAAAGATAAAAATCTGGTCCAATCTCATCCACCAGTTTGGTGAATCACAGGGTAACATCATGACGTAGATGATTAAAATAAAATCATTAAATTTGGTCTACCATTACCAACTGAATATACGTACAGTATTTGATTTTTCGCGTTAAAAAAGAGAAAATGTTGTGCTTTATATAAAAGACTACACCTAATAACCGTCATTATAATGGCTGAGTAAAATAATGGAGGTTTTAGTTATAATTGCACCTTTTATTGTATCATATGAGTAGGTAAAATACCAATATTTGAGATTTAATGATATGTAATGTACTTTCCGAGATAATTCCTCTCGATAATTAAAAAAAATTCTATATGCAGAAAAATATTTCTTCAGTACTTAAACATTAATTGAGTGCAATAACAGAGACCCTTTGGATCTTATAGAATTAAACGAATTCAATCCAAAATAGGGAATGATTTAATTTCGCAAAACACTTCACAAATTGAAAGAACTCCGTCCACCCTATTTCGAACACATGGTCGAACATGTCGAAGAAACGATGTCTCGATATATACCATAGATGCGATAGGTACTATCGATACCACATGGATCGAATTGATGATGTTCTCTTGGTGAGGTGGATGTGTATTTGGCCGTCGGCCATAGGTAATGCATAAGTTATACGTTATTTGTTGCTAAAGTTCGCAAATATACTTTGAGATCATTTATTTAATTTATTATTAAGGTAATTTTCTACATTATTTTATTCTAATTTGAAAGATGTATTAGATATTATTGGATGTTCTGATGTACAAGATGCTTGTTTGTCGTGCCTCGTGGCATAGAGGTATGCTTTCGTCCTTACGTGTAACTAGCACCTTACCCACAGCAACTAATAGCCTTTAATGACGGTGGATTTATTATGATTATTATTAGCGCAAGTGACATTTTTGTTTTTTTAGGTTAATTCAAGATGGTGAACAGTCGAGTTCCGTCGGTCCACAGCAAGACTTATGTTACTCCGAGACGTCCCTTCGAAAAGGCTCGTCTCGATCAGGAATTAAAGATCATCGGAGAATATGGATTAAGGAATAAACGAGAAGTATGGAGGGTGAAGTATACTCTGGCAAAGATTCGCAAAGCAGCTCGAGAGTTGCTAACACTGGAAGAGAAAGACCAGCGTCGATTGTTCGAAGGTTAATATGAGGTTGGATGTTATTTGTTGCATGAGCTTTCTTGTCGCAAGTGATGAAATATTTAATGACACCTCTTATCTGAAGATTCTTGATGTTTATAATATAATTGCCTGAAGTGTTTGAAATGCGCCAACTTAAGGGTATTTGGATTTAAGTGGTGCTAACAGTTCGTGTGGTTTTTCAGGTAATGCCCTTCTTCGTCGTTTGGTACGCGTCGGAGTCCTGGATGAGGGACGCATGAAACTCGATTACGTCCTCGGTTTGAAAATCGAAGATTTCCTTGAGCGTAGGTTGCAAACCCAAGTCTTCAAGCTCGGTCTTGCCAAGTCCATCCATCATGCTCGTGTATTGATTAGGCAGAGGCATATAAGGTGAGTTACAATTTAGCGGTAATATCGCAGAGTATTATTAATATCGCCTCGAATGGGCAAGGAAGTTTCGACATGATGGAATCGTTCCTAATCATTCGAGGCTAAATTAAATGCATTGTATAATCCCAGTCTCGGTACATGTTGCCGTTAACTGTTTCATGGCAATGGGACAAAAAAATGACGCATGTTTTGCGTTTGTTGGTTATTTGCCACGTTTCTTGCGAATTGAACCTAAACTAAGTAAGGTTTTGCATATAATGGATTCTTATTTTTGACTTATCCTATACATATGTATATATGTCTTTGGATGAAAAATAATTGAAATGAAATTGCTTAATTTATCGAACATTTGTGAAGATTTCAGTTTTTTAAATGATTCAATTGAGTTTTGCGTTTATTGTGATTTTTATCCACGTGTTCACTTGAATGTTGAATTCACTTAATGTTTATAATATCCTCATTTTCTTGTGTGTACAATACTGGCATAGTGTCTGTATTGGATCGCGATCTCACTGCTGCTATGTCGACGGTAACATCGATGGCGTGTTGCATTTTAAAATCGAGAAAATTGAAATTTAACTAAAAGAATGCGACGCGAAATTGATAAATTCGAACCCAACTTTGGAACAGCTTTGGTATTGTGCTTTGTTAACTTTTATATATTATTTTGATAAATTTGAAAATGAAATTAGTTATAAAAAGTTGGTTATGTCTTATGTATTTATAGCTGGGAAGTTAACTTGGATTATTTTAATTAAAGTTTTTTTTTGTTGGTTATAATAAAAATGTTTGCATCGATAATGGATGAATATCCTGCGTAGAAACCCATTTTCAGTTAATTCATTGAGATCGGAATATAATAAAACATTCTCTTGGTCATTCTGTCTGTAATGCTCAATATCTCAGCTGTTTCTTCAGTCTTCAACCAAATTTGGTAGGATTGCTATACTATAAATTTATAATAAAATGGGCTAATTCATCTAGTAATTCATAAAAGTTAACAGGACAATACCAAAGCTTAGCCCCAACTTAATACAAAGTCTGCCGTTGAAAGATGCAACTGTGTTATGAAGGGACTGGTGAGGCTCAACTCGTGTAATCTTTGACACGTTTTGATTTTTGGCGTGGAGAATTTTGTAAGTAATTAATAGTGGTGTAAATTTTTGCAGTGCCCTTCGGGCGATCAGCTGAATTTTCACGCAGACCACTTGGGTTATGGCACGAAGCCTTACTCTATGTCTGCCTGTTCTGTTTAGGAGCGTTCTCATATCCCGCCATGGTCGGCTGAGTTTTGAGGCTGCCGAGACGTCTTTAAGGTACAGATCCTCAAAACGCAAGGCTCAAATTTTGTTTTATTTTGTCCCAAACGTCAGAATTGGGTTGTTGCAGAAAACTGTGGCATGTTATTTTATGGGAGAGGGGAATGTCTTCCTTGTAGTCAAACCTAGGACTTTTTTCGAGGTTTTTTTTTCATTGTCGCCTTAAGATACAGTAACACCTTGATATACAAATACTCGATTTACTAAGTTTCGCCATAACAAACTTTTTATTTGGACATCTATTTTACATTTGTCATCAGCAATATAACTAACTCAAGCGTAATTGCCTGTCAAATAAGACAGGTATGTGTGGATTAAGTATTAAATTTAATGAACACCATTCTTCCTCCTTTTCTCTCTCCCATTCTCCCTCCCCCCCATAAAAATCACTCATTTGTTAGATAGATTTTGTACGTTGATAAGCTACAGAATCTGTATTTTTTTAAAATAACATGTCAATAAATTAAAACCTGCAAGACTTAAAACTAGAATAAAATCACTTGCCTTAGTTTGCGACCTGCCAAAAATCCTCTCGCTACTCAACGTTTCAGAAACTGCCTTAAAGAATAAATATGGATTACAACAGTTCAGATCGAAAAATAAAAAAATTGAGAAAATGTTTTTGTGCCTGGGATAGGCAAATTTTCAGATTAGTTGGACATCTTAGCACCTTCAGTATGCACCGATGCGTCTTTGGGAGGCTATCTACATGGATGAAGCACCGGTGCATCCTGCATACTCCCCGCTTCGGTTACTTCCTGACCCTCCTAGGAATAAATGCCGTTTTTCAGTGCACCAATTTTTTCGCCTTCTGCAATTAATTTTGTGAAATATCAACTTTATTTTCATAATAGCAGATTCACTGCAGAAATTAGTGTAGAGATTATATTCCGATTTTGTCGGAGAATTTAAGAGAATTCTATAGTTATATTGATTCAAACAAAGATTTATCACCCGGAGAACTGAACTGACGAATTAACGTAATGCGCATTTGCCTAAAATTGCCACGTAGTGTGGAGGCTGCACCGCTCTGTTCTAACTTGTCTTTCAATTGTACCACAAATTAAAATATTATTCCCAACATTTTTATGCACAAATAACAATATAAATGCAAAAAATGGTGCCACAAGTGGAAAGTGTTTCTGGTACCAGGAATTGCAGTAAAGTGTTAAGGATTATGCGTATAAAGGTTTTTCTGCTGAATATTATTGATGTGGAACGTTTTCTGTTAAATTATTCCTCAGGGTACGTAAGCAAGTGGTGAATATCCCCAGCTTCATAGTAAGGTTGGACTCGCAGAAGCACATAGATTTCTCTCTGAAGTCTCCGTTTGGAGGCGGACGACCAGGACGCGTGAAGAGGAAGAACATGCGCAAGGGACAAGGAGGAGCGGCAGCAGAAGAAGACGACGAGTGATCTTTCTGTCTTTGTTGGTGGAGAGGGGATTGTAACAATAAAAACTGCTTTGAATGTGTAGAACACGTTGTTTATTTTCGTCTCGAAACCTGGTTTTCCTTTTTTCTGCGTACTTCATATGCAGCAGGGAAAAAGTATCGTTTTTTTTTGTAAAAAAAATGTCTAATTTGGGATTGAGACAAAGTATAATTTTTGTGATTTATGAAATGTCAGCAGCTTAAAAAAAAACAAGAAATCTTAAGTGTTTCGGGAATGAGATTTTGTTTAAAAAATGTTATTTAATGGAGTTTTTTGACAAAATCTGAATTCGAATACGATTCTTAGTTTTTGAGAGAGAAATTGTTCAAGTGGACCATTTATATTGAACAGCAAAAGGCGATGAATCAATCCTTGATATTTTGTGATGCCATTGTCTGGACCAGATGTGCCACTCTGAGCTGTCAATCTCGTAGAAAGGAGTCAAGAATCATCTTGACTTAATCACTTCACCTTAAAAAATAAATTGTTCATCTATAAAACTTGCATTGAACAACTGTAGTAGTCTTTAACGTTATTGAAGTTCTAATGAAATATTTCTAGTCTTTGTAAGCATTTTCTCCAGAGAAAAATGGATGAGTTCACGAGTTTTGCATTTCAGAATTAAGGACAAATTCTACATAGCTGCTAAAATATTTTGCAATCATAATGGCGTCAATGGATGGCAAATTGTCTGATTTGGCACGAAAAAAGTTCAGCAGGGACTTCTGCTTAAAGGAGGAGATTAACTTGACAGGCCCTAGTCTTAATGGTCTTTAAAGCCATCATTAGCCTCCGAGCTTTGCTTTACTCCATATCTTGCTGAAGACACCAAATGCAGCTTAGGCAGGGATGAGGAGGATATGGTGTCTCTGCAAGCTACATTTCCTTTCTCTCCTCAAGAACCTCCATAGCAATGTTGTCATCCATGGGCATTGTCATGAACTCTTCCTGCAGAGGATTAAGGATGAAATCCAGATCCATGGGCTCGGTAGCAGAGCTTGAATTTACTCCTTGATCTCAGTGACACATTGGGTTCAGTGAATAAAAATTAAGCAACTGCTTAAAGCAAACAGTAAAAGCATAAGCAAATGCTAAAACCATTAGCTTCATATTGAGTGAATAAAAGTTTGATTTTGCTTATAAGCATTTTCTACTCAGTTTTAAGCAAATGCTTAAATTTTACGGAAGAGAGTTCTTTGCAACTCTTCCTTCACTTGTTTTTGTTTACATTTAAAGTTTTACATAGTTGAATTTCAAACTAAAAACAAATATATTGGGTAATATTTTTTTAAACTATTTCTTTTATAACTGAATTCGATAATATCACAAATCATGGGTGTATTTTTATTCAATGATAGTAATTTTATCCAGTCATTTGCCTTTATAGTGATTTTGGACGCCACAAATTTTTCTATCTTACATACAGTTGTGCATTGTATGTGGTGATCTTCCCGACTCCTATTTGAAATTCGGGATCACTTAAGTACCTTAAAAATATTTCTATCTTCTGTTTGGAAGACAGTACCCCGCCACGTTTCTCTTGATATTCTCCGAGTAACAGATTTGAAATATAGGTACTTAACATTTTCTTCAGAGAAACGATATAAATTTTTATAACCGTTGGTTGTTGAAACTTTTCTTGTATTTCTTAACCTTTCGTGTCACCATAAATTACCGTATTTATATTTAGGATCAATTATCATGAAAATAGAGTACTTGGAAATATTTTAGCAAGCCCTTTACCTCTCTTTAAAAATATGCTTATAGCATTAAGCAAAAGCTCGGCTTTATTCACACAATTTTAAGCAAATGCTTAAGAAAATTCCTAAAAATAAGCAAATGCTTATTCTTTCTAGCAAAAGCAAATGCTATTTTTTATTCATCCCAAATTGAGCATTTGCTTAAAAAGTGAAGGAAATCTTAAGCATTTGCTTCTTTTTCATTCACTCGACCCATTGCTCCAGCTCAGCTTCTCTCTCTCACTAGCCCCATTACCTTCACTCTTGATCTTGCAGTGAAAGAAGCAGCTGCTGGTGGTGGGGTCATCGGACCAAGCCTGCACTTGCAGCTTGGAGGTTACCGTATTTATTTGGTTCTGCAGTATACCTCAGCTCATCCAGAATTGGAAGTTGCCACTTTTTCAGCGGGCCGGGTTAGAGCTTAAATCTGAAGTCTTCTATATATTCTGAGGTGCAAGTCTAAATAAGTTTTTCATGGCTAACATTTCAATATTTAAAGTTTTATTATAAAAATTTTCAAAAAATGGACGAATTTGTGTTAAATTTCACGAATTTCTTTTTCGCCTTAGCTTAGTGGGCCGCACAAAAACACTTCGCGGCCTGTAGTTTGGGCAGCACTGAATTAACCCATTATAATCCATAGATGGATTGATGTGCCTGTAAACCAGAAATGCAGAACAGAATTAACATTGTAAAAATGAATGCCATTGAATATAGTAGATTTAAACCGGAAAATGGAATCATCCAAGAATTGTGCACGAAATTTAATACCAAAAAAACGAAATACCATATACACTCGTGTATAGCGCACAGTTTGAAGAACAAATTTTTAGGTACAAGTAGTGGTGTGCATTATACACAGGTAACACTTTTGTACGGTTAAAATAAAAAATGAAAATGTACCAGCCTTGTACTAGATTTTTGCTTTTTGGGTGAATTGAGGAGAAACCACACTAATTATTGATAATCCAGATTATATATTAATTGAATGTATCAAACACTTAATTACTTCCTTACAACTGTATTTCCATCCTCGTCGAATATTCCACATTTCACTATAGTATGTTTCTCGTCTTATGAAGCTTGACCTTCACATAGCAAGTAGCCTATGAGAACCTTTTCCCTCTCCCCTTCTTCCTTTTTCCCTCTCCCCCGTCACCCGCGGCTTTCGAAATGCATGGAAAAACCTAACAGCATTGCCAGATATCCGCTCTTGAAATGGTCTGCTTGCGAATGAAAGGCGAGGCGTCGCAGAAAAACTTACGGTCATTGTTTATTACTACCGGCCATTTTCCATTGCGTTAAAATGATAACAAGGTGCAAAGTGAAAGCGATAAAGAGATCGCAACGGAAGCGTGAACGCCGTAGAGCTGGCAACATAGTCGACTAAGAGCGATGTGAACAGCACGATGGCGAGAGAGAGAATGAGCTTCTCCCCTCTCCGTCGCCCGTTACTCGAGCGTTGATTGGATGCAGAAATAGTCACTCACAGAGGATTTCAAGGTCAAACTTCATAAGACGAGAAACATACTATAGCTAATCAGCTGAGTGCTGTAGTCGCCCAAAAAATCGCCATATAGACTTCCCGCAAAGATTATTTTGAAAACAAAAAAACAGTACAGGCCCTCCCTGGGTTATGTGTTCCACTGCCGGTTACATAACTCGAAATTTGAGTAAGTCGAAAATTACTATGGTTCGTATTAAGTACAAGTGGGGAAATTACACGCAAAAAAACTAAGTTGTATTTTCTTCTAAAGAATAATTGAAAGGCCGATATATAAATCATGTTTTAGCTAGAGGAATTATTAAAGCTACTTGTGGACATGTGTTGTTGTGTAGCATCAGATGAAAATTAAATAACATTATTTAATTTTACTGTGTTAATGTTATGATGTAATTTATTTTTGTATGAGTGCAGATAGAGGCAGCAATTATAGACTCGCTAGAATTAGGTAGATTGTTTAATCGAAATAGATGCATTTATTTGTTTCATTTTTTTCAAATAGGGCTAAATGTCATAACTCGGAAACTGGAGTGAATCTGAGAAAAGTTTATTTACATGTTTGCTCCAAATAACATCCCCAACAACGTCCTAACAGTTGACTATACCTTTTGAATCAGCCTGTATATAATTAATGCTATAGCTTATTTAATACCCACAGAATTCATCTTCCTCATCATCTTTGGCACCAAACAGCTATGTGAAGGTGACCACTTTATGCAATGAAATTTAAGTTTCACTGAATACTGTCATTAAATATCTCTAGTCATTCAATGTTATGTGAATAAGTGTTGTGTAGTTTACAAATCCAAAATAAATTGACATGTTTAAACTGCCTTCAACATTGGACCTTTCAGCCTGAAGCATTTTGCCTTGTAAGCAAATTTCAGCAACTTGGAATTATTAGATTTAAAAAATCAATTTTCCGAGGTTTTTACGTAAAGTCGGATTTGCGTAAGTCGAGTCTTGCGTTACCCGGGATGGGTCTCTATTTATTTATATTACTCTAGTGAATACCTAACATGACAATATAATTCTAAAATTTTGTTCTTGTACCCCTCAAAATCAAGGATGCACGGTATACGAAAAAGTGGATTTTCTGGAAAAAAGTGTGAGTGCACGTTATACTCGAGTATATACGGTAATTAGTTCGTTTTCCAATGAGTAATTGGCACTGATTTCATTTGGAACTCAATAGATATTAATAAAAAATAGTATTTTGCTACCTAATTACCACACTATTTACGCCCGAATAAAGACGATTATCTATCTATCTATCTATTTACGCCAATAAATTATTTTTAAAGCTGAGGTGCAAAGATATGCAAGAAATTTTTCTCAATGCGTTGATATTACTAGGAAGTATGAAATAATCGATAGCTACTCCGTATAACAATATAACCCTTATGGTACTAACAATATTTATTTAAAATTATTAATCTAAACGATATTTATGCAATAATATTTGAAAAAGGAGTTATAAATTACTCAAGGAAAATAAAATTTTATCTTATCTTAAGTAGGGCTGGAAATTAATTGTTGGCAAAAATTATCTGGAAAATACGGTAGAATATAAAGAATTATCACTTGGATTTCAGCTGCTGTATATGCACGTAGATGGTTCTTCATTCTTGTCATCGGGGAAATTTTTAATGACAAGTCACTTCTTTTCACGCGAGGAAGCAGATGACCTCCCAAAACGAAGTGATTTTAAGACTTTCGTCTTACAGTCGTAAGTGCAAAGAAACTAATTGTTTGTTTTTGTTCAAATAAGTTCATGAATAAATTGGCCAAAAAAGGTGAAAGTGGGTTCCCAATGGCTGTCCAATCACGATTGTAAAACTTTTGTTGAATAGGAGGAAATTTTGTTCCATGCAGCGTTTAGAAAGCTTAATTTATTCAACGGATATGTCAGGGGAAACACATATATTAGTAAGCCACTCGTCGAGAAAGTAAGTGTAGTATTTATGGGGATGCTAGGAAAGAGAGATGCGACATCAAAAGAAACTAACGCTTGGGAATCACTAAGTATTAAATTTTTGGCATTTTCAATGAAATCTTCAGCATTTTTTTCGGTAGGATTTTAAATTCATCAACTTTACATTTAAAAAGGAGAAGTGTGGAAATCAATACATGACACAGTAGATCTCAGAAATTCCAGGTTTGTGGACTTAAAGGTAAACAATGTAATATTGAGATGGTAGCATTTGAAACTGTAATTTTACAACGTAAAAACTCTTAGTTTCTGAGTTTTAGGCAGTTTTTTTATGGTGTCCTTTGTAGAGAAGATCATTTTATTAAGATGATTTCTTGTGAGAAGTGAGTAAGGCCCATTTGTTGTTCAACTTTATCAAAATAATCATTATGATTCGTGACATGGTGGCACAGGAATTTTCTTTCTCTGCTTTTAAATAAATAGTCTTTTAATTTTAAATTTTTGATGAGTTTGTAATTGGGACTGGGAAGATGATTTATTGTGTTATTTTCTTCTATACTATATTGACGCCTCGTACTAATGATTGATGATTAACACACACATATATAGGAGGATACTACTGTACGCGTCAAAAAGACGTGCATCTCAACTTTGACGCGCGATCATTTGCGCTACGTTTATTGGAAAGAATATACAAAAATATCATTGGAAAGCTTATTTTATGCTTAATAAGGTTTGATTTTTTAATATTTTTAGACGGAAAATGTAAAATTTTACGGCGAGTTAAACACAGAAACTACCCGTAAAAACCAGCTACGCAGCCAACTTTCGCGAAAGTAGTCATATATAATAATTCATAAACGAATAACTACTGAACAAAATCTTTTGAAATTTAAAACAGTGATGAACTAAGATAAAATAGAGGCAATGCAATAATATTCTAAGCTCTATGTTAATTACAATGGTTTTAATTGGGTTACAACTTTAAAAAGAAACTCGTCAGTGGGGAAAAATGATAGAGGAATTCTGAAAACACTGTTATAAAGAAAGACATAAAGAAATTTTTTTGTAGGAATCAGATTTTTAATAAAGACTTTTAATAAATTTATATAGATATTTTTCTTTGTAGCTATAAGGCGCTTCATTTCCTATGCTGATGTAGGTAGCGACGTTGCCACACCAATCTGGCGTGCGGGATGGCTGAGCGGGATTTAAACTCCTATCTCTTTCTCTCTCTATCTAGCCTCATTGGAGGTTGCTAATGACTCACATAATGAGAAATAAAGAAGGTACAGTGGTACCTCGACATACGAGTTTAATTTGCTCGTATGTCAAATTGCTCGTATCTCAAAGCAATTTTCCCCATTGAAATTAATTGAAATGCCATTAATCCGTTCCAGCTCCCAAAAAACCACCTCAGTCGTTTTTGTTAAGTGTTTTTGAATAAGAAAAATGTATTTACAAGAAGAAACATTTATTTATAAATAACAAATACATATTCTATAAAAACATAATAAAAGAAAAAGTGAAGTGCTTACGGAAGCGCTTAATTTTCGTCACTGGTCTTCGCTTTTTTCGTCACGCTTTGCTCATTTTCACCTGCAGATCGTTTAAAAAAACTGTCCAAGGAGGTTTGTTTCTTCCTCCCTTTCAGGATATTGCGGAAATGTGTTAGGCAAGTTTCGTTGAACAACTCCGATGCACGACCAGTTGCAACTTTTTCGGGGTGATTTTTATCCACGAACTCTACAACTTTCTCCCACATTCCCAAGATCTCCTTTATATCTCTTGTAGAGATAACCTCCTCCATCTCTGGCTCCTCTTCAAAACTAATTTTTCGTTAAACCACCGTATGCTGCTGCGAATGTAGATCGTGTAACTCCTCGGTTGTCAGCTCCTGAGACTGTTCCTCGACGAGTTCGTTCACATCTCTCTCATCCACCTCCAGACCTATGGATTTTCCCAGAGAAACAATCTCCTCTACCACTGACACTTCGGGTTCCAATCCTTCGAAGGCCCTTTCAGCTACAGCCTCAGGCCACAGCTTCTTCCATGAAGAGGTTAAGGTCCTCGTTGTAACACCCAGCCAGGCCTGATCAATAATTCTTAGACATATCACGATGTTAAAGTGGTCCTTCCAGAACTCTCGAAGGGTAAGGTTTGTGTTCTCCGTCACCTCAAAGCAGCGCCGAAAAATGTGCTTGGTGTACAACTTCTTAAAATTAGAAATCACCTGCTGATCCATGGGCTGCAGGATAGGAGTGGTGTTGGGTGGTAGGTAGAGAACCTTTATAAACTTGAACTCTTCGAGTAAATCATCTTCGAGATTTGGTGGGTGAGCAGGGGCATTGTCGAGGACGAGAAGGGCTTGCATGGGTAGGTTGTTTTCCTGTAGATATTTTTTAACAGAAGGGCCAAACACCAGGTTTATCCACTCCACAAAGAATTTCCTGGTGACCCACGCCTTCGGATTTGCCCTCCACATAACTTGCAGTTTTTCTTTTAAAATCTTATGTGACTTAAAGGCTCTGGGATTTTCCGAATGGTATACTAGCAGAGGCTTGATTTTGCAGTCGCCACTCGCATTGGCGTAAAGTGCTAGAGTTAATCTATCCTTCATGGGTTTGTGACCTGTCATCGTCTTCTCCTCTGCCGTTATGTAAGTCCTATTCGGCATCCTTTTCCAGAAAAGCCCTGTCTCGTCACAGTTGAAGACTTGCTGGGGGATGTGTCCTTTGGCTTCTATCAGTTCGGAAAACGTTTTGATGTAAACCTCAGCTGCCTTCACATCCGAACTTGCTGCCTCACCATGCCTGACGACGGAGTGAATGCCGGTCCTTTTCCTAAAGTTGTCAAACCAGCCCCGACTGGCTTTAAACGAGTCTTCCGATTCCTCGTTTGTGGAAGTGTGTGGGATCTGCTTCAGCAAATCACCGTAAATCGCTCGTGCCTTCTCACATATGATGCTTTGTGTTAAGGTTCCTCCTTGAAGCTGCTTCTCTGTCACCCACACCATCAGTAGTTTCTCCATCTTTTCATGGAGAGAGGCTTAGAAATTATTGTAACGCCCTTAGCTAGCGTTATTCCCTTTATCAACTCCTTCTGTTTAAGCACAGTACATATCATTGATGTGCTACGCCCGTACATCCTCGCCAAGTCAATTACTCGCACACCTTGCTCATGTTTTTCTATGATTTCACGCTTTAATTCAATAGACATCATCTTCTTCTTCGGACCCATGGTTATAAAAATAAATGTGATAATGTTTTGTAAATGTACAAAAAGCAAAAAACGCGAACCCAACTTATCAAAAATGCTTCGAAAACGAGGGAAACAAGCACACAGACTGAGGTCTAGTCTGAGGTGGGAGAAACTGTTAGACGCTGCACACGACACCAACATGCGCCCCGCATGTTGGGGTCGTGTGCAGCGGTGTAATGTGCGATTCCTCGTATCTCAAATCTTGCTCTCATCTCAAAGCAAAATATCGCTCGCTCGGCGGCTCGTATCTCAAAACACTCGTATATTAGGGCACTCGTATATCGAGGTACCACTGTACTTGTTTTGTCTAGAGTTTTGTTTTCTTAGTTCATTTAGTGTCTCATCTCACAGTCCAGTTGGTGCCTCGTATTTTCGCTATGCCTCGAAAAAAGCGACTAGCTTTACAACGAATAGAAAATATTAGTAATAACAAATACGGTCTTTTCTCGAGTGATCGAGAAAATAATTTAGAAAGTGAGCCTTTTGTGATTGACAAAAAATTACGTACGTAGCCATGAGAAAAATGTCATTCAAAGTGCTAGAACATTTTTTCAAATGGTCAAAGATGGTGTGATTAAATTTGACCCTAATCAAGTTGTTAAAAATACTGCAATGTGTTGTAATGTTAGTGAAAGGACTGTAGTAAGTAATGAGTGCAAGGAAAATGTGCGTCCTTCAGAAAATTCTCCCAAAAAAAGCAGCGGTAGAGCGCGAATTGTATTAGACGAAATGTTTCAAGGAGTGCTACGAAGAAAAGTGCATAGTTTTTACTTAAGAAAAGAATATCCAATAGTGTCTAATATTCTAATCGAACTGAAATCTGATTTTCCAGACGTGAGTGAATCTACTTTGTTACGGTGGATGAAGATGCTTGGCTTTCGCTTTAAAAAATACAACAGGAAGCCTGTATGCTTTGAAAGTCGCCGAATCCTGGACCAACGTGCAAAGTTTATTCAGGAAACAAAGTCAGCTCGTCAAAGAGGATGGAAAATTATGTATTTGGACGAAACATTTTGTGGAGAAAATCACACACTATCATATGGTTGGCAAGAAAATGTGAATGAAAATAATAATGATATTGACTTTGATCGAGGTGTAATTCAAGAGGTCAATTGCTGGAAAGGTGGCCTTATTACTCCCTCTGGTACCGGAAAAAGAATAATTATTTTGCATATAGGGGGTGAAGATGGTTTTCTCCAGCCTGAAAATGACTGTATGCTCGTGTTCGAGGGAAACAAAAAGGATGGTGACTATCATTCCGAGATGAATGCTCGACACTTTGAAGAGTATTTTAGGAGAATTTTAAATGCGATGGATCATGAAACCGCTATTGTTCTTGACCAAGCCCCGTATCACACCATGCAAGACCCAACAACAAGAAATCCGTCCAAAAGTTGGCGTAAGGACGATATAATAAATTGGCTAATTGAGCATCGCATCGAGCCAGAGGTAGATGATTCCGGCTGGCAAGATACATATGAGTCTTTAACCATTAGCGAACTACTTGAACTCGGCAGACCTCATTTCAAGTCTCACAGATACTTGCTAGATAGCATCATCAAAGAGAGCGGCAAGAGAGTAAAGCTAATTTGGACTCCAGTGGCCCATTGTGAACTCAATCCAATCGAGCTTATATGGGCTTGGGTTAAAAATTACGTGGCGAAGCGCAACAAAACGCACAAAATCAAAGACGTCCTGCAACTGTGCAAGGAGGCACTGCGTAACACCCCGAAGCGCGTGTGGGAAAACGCTGTGAAGCACACTATCAAGGTGGAGGACTTCTACGCCGCCAAAGACCAAGTGCTAAAGAATATCGTGGAACCCTTAATTATCAACCTCGATGAGGATTCCAGCAGCGAGGAAATCATTGAGGACGAAACTTAAGAGGAGATAAGGGGGTTTTTGTGCGGGCCATGGCCGCTTACCGGCGAGGGAGACAAAGGAGACATTTGGCAACATCGCAAAGCGCCCAGAAAGCAACATATACGGTAGTGTGTGTAGATTAAAATTAATTAAACAAAAAAAAAGACGTTAAAACAAAATCTGATTCCTACAACAAATTTTCTTTATGTTTCTCTTTACAACAGTGTTTTCAGAATTCCTCTATCATTTTTCCCCACTGACGAGTTTCTTTTTAAAGTTGTAACCCAATTAAAACCATTGTAATTAACATAGAGCTTAGAATATTATTGCATTGCCTCTATTTTATCTTAGTTCATCACTGTTTTAAATTTCAAAAGATTTTGTTCAGTAGTTATTCGTTTATGAATTATTATATATGACTACTTTCGCGAAAGTTGGCTGCGTAGCTGGTTTTTACGGGTAGTTTCTGTGTTTAACTCGCCGTAAAATTTTACATTTTCCGTGTAAAAATATTAAAGAATCAAACCTTATTAAGCATAAAATAAGCTTTCCAATGGTATTTTTGTATATTCTTTCCAATAAACGTAGCGCAAATGATCGCGCGTCAAAGTTGAGTTGCACGTCTTTTTGACGCGGACAGAATGTCCAGCCAAAACTACAAGAGAGCTGAAAGTTTCTGAATTTACAGAATTTATAGAGACCTCCAGAAAAAGTGAGATCTCTCACCTAAGTGACATGAGTTCGACTCCAGAAATTCTGAATGTTGTGTTTTCCTCCTTAAGAAAAGCATTGCGCCGTATTTGTAAATTAATTTTGGGCACTTGCTGACAAGCTGTGGAAATCAAGGTTTGAGTGTTGCTAGAGAGTCGCAATACCTATTAGGAATTGGTATCATTTTTGCTTAGTGTCCTGAGTTTGACTCCATATGCCCCAAAAAATCTCCCATAAGTTAGCATGGGGAAAAGTTATTCCAGTGTGTAGACCAATCTAAGAAAAATTGCAAGTTGTAATTTTGCACGAATATAGGATTTTGCTCACAAACATCCATAAAATTAAAAATTTCATAATTGTTCATTTTTAGGGGTTGTTTTTACCCCATTTGTAAATTAAAGTTTAATAATTTTTATCTCGGAAACTATTACTCTTAGATACGAACTTCTACAAATATTTTGTAGCAAATCCTATATAGAAAAGATGAAAATCTTGAAAAAACTCAACAAAACGGTCGCTAAAAATGTGCAAATGTTGAAACAAATTTTTGAAGTTTATGTATTTCTGAATGTGCTACAAAGCTGAAATTTTTTAAAAGGTAGAATTTGTAAAAAAACGAAATAGGGATTATAGAAATTTTGATATTTTAATTTGTTTTGCTGCTATAAATTCTTAAATTTAAACAAATAGATAAATGTTTGGGTACTACGGAGTGAGCTATGGAGCTGACATTTTAAAGCAATTTAGAGCTTAGTGCAAATTCACAAATAAACATTTGAATATCTTCATTAAGTTCTTATTGCGGCTGTTAAAACTTTTTAATGTTTAAGCAATTACATAAATATTATTTCACCTCTAGGTGTGCTATAACTTTAAAATATGGCATAAATGCAAATTTAAGGGATTGTTTTACTCCAATACTTTTCCATAAGTAAAGAAAGACAACTGGTGCAGATGTGAAATCTTTTGAATTAAAACTATATTTCCAATAATGATATATCTTTTTGAAAAATTTAATGTTTTTTCAAGGTGAGATGAAATGCTTGCAGAATGCAAGCACCTTCTACTAGTGTATTATATTCCAGTTGTATTTTTCAAGCAGCTCTTACAGGATTTTTGGTAGCATCGTTCAGGTTTTTAATAGATGATAATATCATCAAAAGGGGGTTCTTTTTGAGGGATGCAAAAGTTGTCAAAAGATTTGAGTTCTTGTTTAGTAAATGTTATGGACAATATTGATGCCAGCAAAGTATTTCATGTGGTCACTAAAGCATTTTAGGTTTTGTTCACGTTTTAGAAATATAGCCTGGCATGGAGAGTGCACGATTGTTAGGTCCCTGGCATGGAGTAATCCTTAAACCGGTGTGTGTTTCCTTTTTATTATTTTTATGGTTACTAGGAGGTTTCTCCATTTTGCATTAGTTATAATTAACCGTAACTAATTATGAACTAAAGATTGGTTTCTAGAAATAAACCTCCAAGGCAATTTATCCTCATATGATTATCAAGAATGAAACTTAGGAAAATATGCTTTGGATTTCCAGGAAAGTAATTAGTGAAGAAGCAAATGTTGCTGCCTTGCTATATGAGGGTGTTGCAGTAGGTCAGTTTTTGAGAAAGGTATAGGACACATCCTGCCTATACAGTGATTTGTTTTGGCCCGCCTTATCAGCAAGAGTATTCATTATATATCATATATGATACGATACTTGGATGAAATCTACTTTTAATATAAGCGAATTTCATATTACAGAATTTAAAAAGTTCTCAAAACTTGCTTTTTGATATTTTCACACAGCCCGATCAGTCATTTGAAATGCTGTATGTGGCCTGCACAGTGGATCATGAAGCCTCATGCGACCCTTTCAGTAAAACATTTGGTGACCCTCTGGTATAGGACAATGACAAGTGCCCTAACAGCGGGAATGGGTGGGAAATTTTGTAAGGAAGGTATTCGGTTTATTTGGTAATAACCATTTTACCCATCAAGGCACTATATGCTTTGTGGGCCTCGTGGCCCATTTTCAACCAATTATCCTCCTCTCTACCTGCTATGCTCACTCTCTCCCTCATATAATCTCTGTATCCCTCCTATTATTTCTCCCTCTCTCCCTTCTATTCTCCATCTCTTTCCCAAACCGTCAACAATGCTAATCTTTTTGAAGACGAAAGATTTTCACGTGAAAAGAAAAGTATAAAAAAACTTTTTTAATTTGTACTTTTTTATAAAGCGCAGTGAAAAATATAAAATAAATATTTGGAGCCCAGAAAATATCTGAATCTTAAGGAAAATTTTCATTAAATATAATCATGAGTCTCTTTAGAAAAGATGTATGGCATATGTTTATTAAATTATTCACAACATTATAAATAGTCTGAAAAATACGTTTAATTAACAAATATATTGGTAATTGATAGTAGCTCAATTACTTTGGCTAAGATTAACAAAGGTGAAATACCTTTATTAAATATATTGGTATATAATATATCGATTCTTTAGAGTTCGATTCTCGCAGTCGGCAACGCCGTTTCTGGGGTGCGATATTTGGTTGTAGAACAGTTTTAAAGTTGGGTTGTATAGTAAAAAAATGGAGTTATTTAACCGATTAACTAAATGCAGACTTTGTCTATGTGGTAGTGGGAATTTTGTGCATATATTCAATGTAAACGTTGAGACGACTTACATAGTGGCAGACCTAATCTCGGCTTTGCTTCAGTTCGATGTAAGTGTTGTTTCATGTAGGCTAATCAGACGTCCAGATTTTCTCGGGCATGTCCTCTTTTTAGGGTGTCCTGGGACGTCCGAGCGGGATTTTATTATTATCTTCTATTGCACGTTTTTTATGCTATTTACGTTAATTTTTGGGAAATATTTTTAGAATTAGTAGTAACATTCAAGAATTCGTCTACACAATTTGGGTCGGTATTGCAGTATTTAATGTTAACGTTTTATTCCTAATTATATCGTGCGTTGTTAAATATCATTTTTGATGCTTTACTCGATCATTTTGTTTTAAATTTGTAAATATGTAATAATATAATGTGCCTTGTTATTATTATTTAATTATCAGTTTAACTTTTATTTCGAAGTTAATTGGTAAACTTAGTTTTAGAGTTTATATTTTTGTATATATTATTCAAGATATGTATGAAAAGTTGTATGTTCCTATATATTATTTACCTATTTAGTCTGCATCGCCAGAATTGTTGTTTTGGATCACAAGTCATAATAATGCTTGGAATTTTAAGTATTATTGCATTTTATGATATTTTATGCGTAAATGTTTAAGTAATAAAAACATTTACGTTCGATTATTTACTTGAATAATATTTCTTTTATTGCAGTAGTGTTTTGTGCTTAAAAAATTAAATTTTAAAAGTCTGGGATTTGTTCGGAAAGTAAGATTAAAAATATGGTAACCCTAGTCTCATGTATATTTATATATTCGGGTATTATGGTGGATATTTCTTCAACGTTGTCGAATCCGTTGAATGAACGTGACTGCGTGTTAACTAATTGGGTTTATTAATGACTTAATTATCCCTAAGGACTGCATAACCTTACAGAGGTGGGAGGGTTTGTGTACTCTTACGAACCAAAGAGCTATGCCGGCGGGAGATAATTCTCCTGGTAGGACTATCCAAGCCGGAAAGGTCTGAGGGGAAGAGTCAGACTAAGAAGCAGTCTTGGGGGTTTTACATCCCCCTGTGCAAGGGCAGCAGCTTGCACAGTACCTCTGTAGGTGGTGATCATGTGGATCTGAACAGCTACAGATGGATAATCACTCTGTGAAACTGCGATGAGGAAAGCAAGGGGAAACTACCTCATTATATTTCCCATGATAGGCTGAAAAGCTGAAAATACCTCTATGGATCTTTCTGGGGTAAAATATTCCGGAGGTAAAATATTCCCCCAATCGGATCTCTGGGTGGGGACTACCCTAGGGGATGCACAGAGGAAATGTAACATTAATAAGAAAGCAAGTAGTGAGAAATTAAAAATAGGCATATGGAATGTTAGGACTATGAATTCAGGGGGTAAACTAGAGAACCTAAAAAGGGAAATGAGAAGGAATAATGTAAGTATAGTAGGTCTTAGTGAAGTCCGGTGGGAAGGAGAAGGCGAGATAAATTCAGACGAATTTAAGGTTATTTACTCGGGAGGAGAGAAAAAGGAAAGGGGAGTGGGGATTATAATGAGAAAAGAGATAGCTGAAAGAATTAGCAAGGTAGTGACAGTTAATGATAGATTAATAGCCGTAAAACTTCAGATGGAGCCAGTGGAAATGCTTATAATTCAAGTGTATATGCCAACAACTAATGCTGGCGACGACGAAGTAGATGAAATGTATGAACAGATTATGGAGATATTGGAGGAGGAGGGAAAAGGAAGGGTCACCACCATAGTAATGGGAGATTAGAACAGTGTAGTCGGAGAGGGACAGGAAGATAACATAGTGGGAAAATATGGACTAGGGAAGAGAAATGAAAGAGGGGATAAACTTGTGGAATTCTGCCATAGAAATAGATTGATTGTAACTAATACATGGTTTAAGCCTCACCAGCGGAGACTTTACACATGGAGAAGCCCAGGAGACGATACCAGATAGATTACATACTAGTCAATGACAGATTTAGAAATAGCATTAAAAATGTGAAAACACTACCAGGGGCAGATATCGAATCTGACCACAACCTTTTGGTGGCAAATACACAATGTAGACTGAAGAGCGTTAAGAGAAACCTAAGAGTTAACAAGAAATGGAACTTAGAGGAACTCCTTAAAAACAAGGAGGCTATCATGACTGAGCTGGAGGAAAGGTTGGGAGAGAGAGCTGAAGAAAATAGGAAGAATGTAGATGAGGAGTTGAGATACATCCATAGCAACATTAAAGATGTAATGGAAAAGAAGGTAGGAAAGATAACGGGTGAAAGAAACAAAAAACCCTGGATCACAGCAGCCATGCTGCAAAAAATGGAAGAGCGGAGAAAGTGGAAGAACATAAACACTGAAGAAGGCCAAAGAAAGTACAAGGAGTTAAATAATGCTTTAAGAAGGGAAACAGATAAAGACAGAGAACAGTGGATAAATGAAAAATACGAGAAGATAGTCGAATGTGAAAGAATTTGTAGAACAGACCTCATGTATAGCAAAGCAAGGGAACTATTCAAGAAAAAAGCAAAAAAGATAGGACGTAAAGGAATCATGAACAAAAGTGGTAAAATAGTATCGGAGCCAGACAATGTAAAGAATGTCTGGAAAGAATACATTGAGGTTCTGTATGACAAAGAAGGAAAGCCAGGAAATATTGAATTAAATGAAGAAGAGGATGTGGAAGAAGATCAGCTAGGACCAAGTATTCTCGAGTCTGAAGTTAAAAGAGCAATTGATGACATGAAAAGAAGGAAGGCTGTTGGGAGTGATGATATACCCGTGGAAGTTCTTAAGGTTTTGGGGTCTAAAGCAGTTAAGCAACTCACAAAATTTTTTAACCAAGTATATGATACTGGCATATGGCCTGAAGATTTTTTAGATGTTGTGATGGTACCACTGGAGAAAAAGAACAATGCAAAATGTTGTAAGGATTACAGAACTATTAGTTTAATTTCTCATACAGCTAAAGTTCTAACCAGAATAATAACCAAAAGAATTGAATGTAAAATAGAAAAGGAGCTGCAAGATAATCAGTTTGGTTTTAGAAGAGGAAGGGGGACTAGAGATGCTATAGGATGTATGAGGATGATGATAGAAAGAGCACTAGAAGTCAATAAAGGTATGTATTTTTGTTTTGTAGATTGGGAGAAAGCTTTTGACCGTGTGAAATGGGATAAAATGTTGGGTATTTTAAATAAAATAGGAATAGATTGGAAAGATAAAAGACTGCTTAAAAACCTTTACTTTGATCAAAAGATTAGAGTCAGGGTTGAAGGAGAAGAAATAGAAAGTGCTTCAATAGGGAGGGGAGTGAGGCAGGGTTGTCCTATTTCACCAGCGATATTTAATATTTATGCAGAAACAATAACAGAAGAAGCGTTGATGGAAGAGAAAGGATTTAAGATAGGAGGTGAAAGTATTGCCACCATTAAATACGCAGATGATCAGGGCTTAATAGCAGAAGGCGAGAAAGAGCTTCAGAGGATGACAGACAGACTAGTGGAGGTTTGCCAACAATATGGAATGAAGATCAATGCAGAAAAAACGAAAGTCATGTTTCAAAGGAACATAAAGAATTAAATATAATGGTAAATGGCCAAAAATTGGAACAAGTAAGTAGTTTCAAATATCTCGGCAGTATTTTAGCGCAGGATGGAAGTAGTACACAGGACATCAGAAGTAGGATTGCAATGGCAAAAGCAGCATTTAACGAGAAGAAGGAGCTTCTCACAAGCAAGAAAATAAATTTAGAAACAAGGAAGAAATTAGCAAAATGCTACATATGGAGCATAGCTCTTTATGGTGCAGAGACGTGGACGATAAGGAGAAAGGAGGAAAAATATTTAGAAAGTTTTGAGATGTGGGTATGGAGAAGAATGATGAAAGTGAAATGGACAGAGAGAAAGAGAAACGAAGAAGTATTAGAAATGGTGGGAGAAGAAAGGACGCTAATAAAAACAATCAGGAAAAGAAAAGCAAATTGGATAGGGCACATATTGAGAAGACAGTGTTTACAAAGGACGATCTTAGAAGGAAAAATTAGTGGAAGAAGAGGAAGAGGGAGAAAAAGAATAGGAATATTAGATAATATAAAGCAGGGATATAATACTTATAGAGGTATAAAAGAGGCTTCTAGGGAGAGAGAGAAATGGAGGCAGCGATTCAGTTAAAACCTGTCTTCGGACAGAAGCATGATGATGATGATATCAGTTTTGTTTTGTCATTTTAAGTGGTTAACAATAAGTGTTAGGACTTGTTTTTTTTACAATAACCCGTTGATTATAACAACATAATAGTACCGTAGGTTCGATGTCATCGATAATTGTAAAATTATTTCGGTACTTTCAAACAACCATCTTCAGTTCGACAGCACATAACCACAAACTTTATTTGGGTTTCTTCCTGAATAGGTGAGCCGAGTAGATGGATATCCACCGTTCGTGTGTAGTGCATGTTTGAACAAGTTGACGGAGTTCCAAATATTCAAGGATCAATGCATAGAGTGCAAGGAAACTTATGACCATGGGTATTTGAAACACGAGAATATTTTGGGAGACCCAGAAATCTTAGAGGTGAGAATCCTAATTAAGGCGATTGGTGTTATGCCTTCATATTTAAGAAAATACTTTTTCTTTTATGAAATGTTTTTCGGATGGTTTATTTGAAAGGTGTATTTTATTCAGTAGCCATCCTTAAATTGTAGTTTCTTGTTTGAAATGTTGAATGATCTTAGAAATTGATACAAGTGTGTGTCTTGACCTTCAGTAAATTATGCATGGAATGTAATAAAAGATTCAGGATTTTTTACTGAGAAAAATATGTCGTGTTTTTTTCTCTTATCAATATTCATATACTTGTCTGAATGTGCCCCTTATGCTTTGATTATTTCTTCTAGACCAATCACAGGCCAATTAATCTCAAAGAGGAATTAGGTATACATCACATCACTGAGGTGAGTATTAAAATCTCTATAAATTATTATCTTTATGTTACTTTATATTCATTCACATGGCTTTAAAATTTGGTTTTAAATAATGGGGAACTTGTTGCAAGCAAGTGATCAAAGAGTTTAGAAATATTATATATTTTCTCACTCACAAGGGGAGACTACGTGCCCTGGGTCGTCGATTTCGACGTAACTTTTTTGCCTGGTAGATTACTTAAAATAAGATGACCCATGTATTGGCTTTTGATTGAATGGGCCTTAGTTTTGGCAGAATCTTTTCTTAGGTTTAACTGTGGCTGGATAAAATGCAATAAAAGACCGACAATGTCGAGCAGGTGGGTTGGCTGGGTGGTTACTGCGCTGACTGCCGAATATTTTGTCCTGGGTTCAAATCCCACATCATACCTAGTTTTCTTTTGTTTTAATCTACATTATTATTTTTAATTTTTTGTATTATTATTTATTAATTAACTTTATTATGTTATTATTTATTTATTATATTATTATTTATTTACTTAATTAAAACGATGCACAAGAGCGTATTGGTAGCTATTTCGATGTGAATACCATAAATTAAAAATAATAAAGTGAATTAAAACGAAAAAGAACTAGGTATGACGTGGGATTTGAACCCAGGACAAAATATTCGGAAGTTAGTACTCTAACCCCCCAGACAACCCACCTGCTCGACATTGTCGGCCTATTATTGCATTTTATCTATCCACTGTTAATCCTGCGAAAAGAAAAAAATATTTGCCGAAACTAAGGCCCATTCAATCAAAAGCCGATACATGGGTCTTCTTACTTGAAGTAATCTACCACCCAAAAAAGTTTCGTCGAAATCGATGACCCATGGTACGTAGTCTCCCCTTGTCAGTGGCATAGTTAGGTTCTCTTTCGGCTGGGGCAAGTCACAGAGATGTACCCCCCCCCCTCCCTTTGCTCCCAGTACAGTTTTCCAGACAAATGTAATGTGGAGAATGTGATGAAACCCCTAGCATACTATACTAGCATTTTAATTTGGCATATTCCGTATTTACTCTCATATAAGCTGCACCCTTGTTTTTTGAGACAATCGAGGGGAAAAAATTTCCGAAAATAAGCAGCGCTTCAAATATCGCAATTAGACGTAAAACATTCTGGGTAATAAAGGTAAAATACTCCTTTAGCCAAACAATTAGAGGGTTACAACACCCAATGCATTTCGCCCACAAGGTGGGCATCGTCAGGGGTAAAACCTGTTTCAACAGTGACTGAAAGCCAACTGCCAGGTTTGAAACGGAAAGTATTAAGAAGACAGTCACTGTTGAAACAGGTTTTACCCCTGACGATGCCCACCTTGTGGGGGCGAAATGCATTGGGTGTTGTAACCCTCTAATTGTTTGGCTAAAGGAGTATTTTACCTTTATTAATCTTAGCCAAAGTTATTGAGCTACTATCAATTATTCTGGGTAATTACTACTATATATCATTAACTGTGCACAAATATCAGTAAATATTGGTATTGTTTGTAATAATAAAGTATTTTGGTGAATTATTTGTACCCAATCAGCAATATATTCATTTTGCAGGATACAAAGTACAATAAAATATAAGCGAAGGAAATTCTCCAAAGCCAGTCAAACTGATAAAACCCGGTTAAAAGGCCGGATAAAAACAGATGAATCCGGATAAAAACCCAATACATATTTTGGTTACAAAGTAACCATCATCAGGGGTTAAAAAAGGGGGGGGGCTTGAGAGAGGGCGACTGGAACCAAGTTAGTGGCACTTGAGAGCGTGCCACTAACTTGGTTCCAGCTGGGCATGCGTGCACGGTCAAGAAAACATTATTCGAAAAAATGCGATTTACCAAAGTTATCAGCTGAAAAGAAAAAAAAGGTTTTAGATGGCTGTGTCGAACTTTTAGTTAGAGATTTGATACCTTTTGAGATAGCGTCAGGAGATGGGTTTAAAAATTTGTTAAATAATAATGAAAATGTGTGCAAATCAAAAATGTTATTTTGACTTGGAAGATACGCTACCACATCCAACAACTATTTCGAGAAATCTTAATTCAGTGGCTCAGGAAGCTCGAGAAGAGCTAATTCAAGAAATAAAATCCTACATTAGTACAATAGGGAGTGGGATCACGTTGGACTTGTGGACAGATAATTACGAAAATGTCAGTTATTTAGGGATAACATTACACTATGTAAAGAATGCCATGTTATGCAATCTTGTTCTGTGCACTAAACATATTGATCCTGACGAAAAGAAAACTGGGGAGTATATAAGGAATGAATTGTTGCTAATTTTAAAGCAATAGTGTCTATATTACCTTGAAGAATTTTACTTTTGTCATGACCGTGGAGAAAATATTAAAGCTGCTTTGAAAATTTCCAATAAAATCAATTGTGCAGCACACTTAATAAATAATGTTGTAGATATTTCTATTTCTTCTAATGAAACATCATTTGCTTTTATTCAGAAATGTAGAAAAATTGTGAAATATTATTTTTTAAATCAGGCTTACAAGGTCCGCTGAAATCTACATTGAAAGGAGACGTCAAGACAGAATTCAATCCTTCGTATGATCTCTTCAATACTTGAAAATTGGGAGGTTATTTACGATATTTTAATTGAAAAAAAGAAGAGTGATATGATTTGTGAGGTTGAAAAGAAAGATTTATTAGATTTAGTAGAATACCTCAATCCATTCCAGAAAGCATTGATTGAATTGGAAGGAGAAAAATATCCAACAATATTTTTGGTTTACTTGTGGCATTTGCAAATAAACGATCATTTAGAAATAGGTTCAACAGAATCTAACATCATGAAACTTTTAAAAACTTCAGGTAAAATTTAGCAAATGTGGAAATTCAGCACATTCATAAAATTTGTTTTTCTCCACCCCCTTCTAAAGAGTGTGAAATGTTAAAAACTGAAGAAAAGTATGAAATCTATGAGGAAGTTAAAGTAAGTGTTGATGACATTAAAAAGGAGAAGGGATATGAAATCGAATGCGAGACACCAAATCCGGGTATGCTTGTAGAGCAGCCGATGAAAAGGTGTAAAATGTTAGTTCAGTTTATGGATACAGACACAGTAAATAATCATATTTCTTCAGACGAATTGAATGCATATATTGACTTAAAACTATCTGACGACATAACAAATAATTTTGATCTGATGAAATGGTGGGGTAAGCAAAAGAATTGTTTACCAAATTTAAGTATTTTAGCGAATCATATTTTTTGCAATACCAGCGACCAGTGTTTCATTAGCGAGGTGTTTTTCATTGGTGGGACATGTTGTTAGTAAAAGAAGAAAGTTTAGTTTCCGCAAACGTGGATGATGTCCTATTTTTAAATAGTCATTTTAAATCGCAGGGTATTTTTTTAATTAATGTTTCCTTTTTTCAATTAATTATTTTGTAAACTTTGTAATTTTTGTAAAAATAAATCATAGATACTTTAAATTAGGCTGACCATATTCCAACAAGATGAAAACGGGACATTTCCCGTCATTTATAATTAAAAAACGGGACAAATTTTATTAAAGTGGTGGTTTTTATCACTTTAATAAATGCTTCATTTGAAGGAGTTTGAACAACTCTATAGATAGGAAAATTATGTGTATCTGATTACCTAGATAAAAAAGAAAGGAACAATACTTCATTCGTGTATATAAACTCAGCAGAGGCGTTCTTTATGAATTTTTTTAATCATTTCAAGAACAATTGAGTACCTTTTTAATGCCAAAAATTCTTTTTTCGACGGAAAAATCATTCGCTGTTATGTTAACCCTCATTGTCGTATTTTTCACGAAAAAACTTAATCCTAATGGTAATGTAATTTAGCATGGATTTTTTTATAATCTTTATGACTCTCGATTTTAATACAATAATAAACTAGGCATGAAATGTGGATGATAATTGTTGCAGAATATTTTTATTTCATATATTCTACAGGTAAATATTATTACAAATTGCTTAAAAATATGTAAAAAATAATGGAAATCATCATTTTTTCTCATTTAAATTTTATTGAGAAGTTGAGTCGTAAGTTTAAAGATAGTAGATAGGTTTACCATTAAGCACAGTTAAGCATACGTAACATCTGATTACAAGATACGAGAGTAGAACAGAAGAAGTTCGAAAATCGCATGGGGTAAATTATACGACTGTCCAGATTTAATTCTTAATTTTCTTTAACTATCACTATGTGTATCACAAACTTCATTTACTTGCTGAATGCCATATTATACTAGAGGGCAATACGATCGGGAAAAAGCCAGGCAAAATATTACCTCCGACATCAAGCAACGATACAGACATTTCTTTTCTTGACTAACTCTATTAATTCCGCAGCATCTCCTCTATCATATCTCACAGGCCAGCTATAATAGTTACACTGATTTGTAAGGTGGCAGTAGCCTACAATGCCTACAAGAACACCTAAACACATTGCACAATGTATGCTGTCCTCAACAGGGCCGCTGTGAAACTTGTAGTGATGCATTTCCTTATCTTCTTCTTCTTTATCTAAAGGCTAAGCCTTGTCGCTGCAACCATGAACTCCTGTCCTCTGCCATTCTCTTCAACATCTCGTATTTCTCAACTCCCATCACTGACTCCACATCATCTAGGTATTTCTTTCTTGGTCTGCCTCTTCCTTTCTTCCCTAAAAGTTTCCCCTCCAAGATGTTCACAATTAATCCATTATGTCTAATCACATGGCCTAAAAATTTTGCCTTCCTTTCTTCCATTCCTTTGATCAGTTTCCTTTCTTCTTTTACTTCTTCCAAAACTTCAAGGTTTGTCTTTCTCTCTGTCCAACTTGTCTTTATCAATCTTCTCCATATCCACATTTCTGTCGCTTCCAGACGGGACCTCTCCCTCTTTCCTAACGTCCAACTTTCACTACCATAAAGTAAGGTACTCCAGACAAAAGCTTTTGCAAAGGATTTCCTTACTTCCAAATTCATATGACTGCTTGTCAGTAGGTTCCTTTTGCATTGAAAAGCTTGCTTTGCAAGTGCTATTCTTCTTTTCACTTCCTGTACGCATCGATTATCTTCAGTAATTGTACTAACTAGGTAGCAAAACTGCTTCACCTGCTCAATTTCCTGATTGTCTATTTTGATCTTTGATATTGTCCCTGCATTACTTTTGCCTATAACCATCAATTTGGTTTTCTTGATATTTATCTTTAATTCCCACTGTTTTAACGTGTCCGATAATACTTTCAGCATTTTATTCATTTCTCTTTTTGAATCGCTGAATATTACAATGTCATCTGCAAATCTAATGCAGTGTATTCTAACTCCATTTATTTTTATGCCTTTTGTCTTTTCCTTCATAACTTCTATACTTTCTTCAATGAACATATTAAACAAATATGGAGATAGCGGACATCCTTGTCTTACTCCTTTCCTTATCTTTGCTTCACTCTCTAATCCATTTATATTTATTCTTGTAGTTTGATTTTGATAAAGCATTTCCTTATGTGTAGGCAAAATACGTACTAATACGTGCCCAGACTAAAACGGTTGAGTGGTGAAACACGTAGTACTACGTTTCCTGATGATAAAGTGTTAAGTTTTGCAAATCTTCTGTTTGTTAAGAAGAAGGGGTGAAGAAGTTATTCTTACAATTTTTAGAAAGAAATAGAAACATTGAAAGCTTAAGTGGAATAATAGCATTTTTTACAAATTGTTTTCTTCTAGAATCATCATGTGCCTGTGAGAAAAGAGTTATCAAGAGAGAAAGATGTGGAGGAAGAATGTTCAGGGGATAGAAGTGATGCTCGTTCAGAGGTAAGTGGATGTCATTTTAAGGCATTTGCAAACTCATATCATGTCTTATGTTATTATTGATTGCAGCATAGAAACAGTTTTGAAAAATTAGAGCTGCAATGAAAACTAAATTTCTTGCCGCAAAATCAACATACTTAGAACTCATTTCGAAGTATTCCCTTCAAAACAGTGTCTGTCCAATTGACCTTGGTTCATTTAAAGTACGAATCTCACTCACGTGGGCTGCATCTGGCCCCCGGTGTACATTTCTGTGGCCCGCGAAGGCCCCATTCCCACTCATGTCAAACTAGGATCCGAAAATAATCACGCGCGCGGTGAGCAATAATGTCGTCCGTTGATCCGGATTAGCTGTATCTGGACTAGTGAGGGTTTACTGTAGGTTAAGTAATAATAAATATTTGAAGGAACTGTGAGAAAAATTTATACTTGACAGAGAACGGAAATAAACTCAAATCGTAGCCTTCTGATATTGGATGTAGCCATGAAGCTCCTAAAATTAAGAAAATTAAAAGGAGCATTATTAAGGCGTAACTACGTGTCAACTGTTTACAATAGTCATTGGTAGGTGGTGTGATGGTGGCAGATAGAAAATATAATTTTTTAAATATCTCTTAATGCATTATATGGAAAAATGTTTCAAACATACATTGTAGAAAATCAAATTTCCTACAACTTTTATTCCTATACCTTTTCACATTCATCAACTATTAAAGCAAATATTTCCAAAAAATCTGATGTGGCCACAACATGACTAATAGGTTAGGTAATAATAAATATTTTAAGAAACTGCGAGAAAATTTTACTTTACAAACAGAAATAAACTCAAACCATAGCCTTCTAATATTGAATATAGCAACAAAGCTCCAACAATTAAGAAAAGAAAAAGGAGCGTTACTAAGATGTAACTAAGTGTCAATTGTTAACAGTAGGCGGCGTGGTGGTGGCAGCTAAAAATATAAGATCTCTTAAACAGTGCATTATATGGAAAAATGTTTCAAACGAAGGTTGTAGGAAATCAAATTTTCTACAACTTTTATTCCTTTACATTTTTACGTACATCAAATATTAAAGCAAATATTTCAAAATAACGGATAAGAGACAAGAGTAAACACCCACTTCTGGTTGACCGATTTTTACCAAAAATTAATCAGTTCTTGTGACTTTTATATAAATGTTAAATATAAAATTTTGCGATGACGTGACTAATAGTTTTTGAGTTAGAGCACCCACAAAAAGCTATCACATACACACACGCACACACATCATCGAGAAAATGGTCAAAACGTGTATTTCCGTTGAAATCTCGAAGTCGATTTTTTTCATGAATACAATACTTTCCCCTATACTACGTATATGGAGGAAGTAAAAATGGATGTGGCAAGAGTAAACACCCACTTCCAGTTGACTGATTTTTACCAAAAACTAATCAGTTCTTTTCCCCTTAGTAAAGATGTCAAATATAAAATTTTGCAGTGACCTGATAAATAGTTTTTGTGTTTGAACACCCACGAAATTCTTGCCACAGACACACCCACAGATATCGGCGAGAAAATATTCAAAACGTGTTCAGGGGACCTTAAAACATGTATTTCTGTTGAAATCTTGAATTTGATTTTTTTCATGAAAACAATACTTTCTTTATACTTCGTATATGGAGAAAGTAACAAGTGAAGATATAAAAATGAATTTTTATAACCAACTTTTATATGGTTAATACTTGAATATGAATAATCTATATCTATCTATGGAATAAATTTTTTAAAAATGTTGTGCAAGTTTTATTGACGATGTACTGGAAATTGCGAAAAAATAAAAAAATCAGAAGAAAAAAATATTGGTCCCTATGGGAATCGAACCCTGGCAAAAATATTTGAAATCCAGCTCGTTTCCCCTGCACCAATGCTCTTGGTTAGTTAAGAAAGGACTTTTACCATTCTTATTTTGTTGACTCTCGGATCGCGATTTTCAAAGGGCATTTTCTCGTAAACGACGTCGAGTTGACACCTAGGTAGAAATAGGAGTCCACTATTTTGCATATACTTGCATTCTGCAAAGTCTCAATCTGATGTGTCACACCTTGTGGGCTTCCCTTGTAAGTTCAAAGCGAAGTACGACTTTCTTGTTCATTTTTTGTCACCAGTAAAGTGGTATCCCTGATAGGCTTACGTGATTTATTTTTAGGTCTTTCTTATTTTCTTCGATTGTAAGTCCTTAATATCAAATTTCATAAAAATCAGTTTGGTGTAAGCCGAGAATGAACGTACGGACGGACGGACAAACCGATGCTAATAGGCACTTATGCTGGAAGCGAAATGTGCCTAATATTAATGCCAAAATAGTCATCAATCAAGGGGTGTGCCTTCCTCGGGATTTCTTTTATAGTACAGCTAGTCCTCGTACAATGTCGGGGTTACGTTCTTAAAAATCGCGATTTTGTACCGAACAACATTGTGCGAAGCTATTTTTCCTCCAAGGAATAACTAAAAAAAGCTCAGTTTGGTTTCCCGCCCTCCTTTTCCTCATATTACAACACCATTTAAGTATTTTATTAAGTATATAATGTACAATGTGCATGATAAATATATATTGTAATTGTAATAAATAAGTCCTTAAAAATAAATTACTTCATACGAAAAGCATTATTGGTGGTGACTGAGAGGCATGCATGCCCCTGTTGCCCTGGTGACGGAGGAGCCTGTATGCTCCCTTCCTCCAATTCGTCTTCCTTCTCAACTTACTCTCTCTTTTCTTGTGACGTCGAAGGTTGCAAGGATGGCTTCCATCTGTGAACGCTGACGAAAAAGGAATCTAGAGTTGATAGCTTAGTGGCCTTTTTTTCCTTGTAGATAATTGAGATGAAAAGAGCATTATTAATGTCCCAAATGATCTTTGAACTTCGTTCTCTATTAGGATCTAGGTCTGCTAACATTTGTGGTCCTTGTTTGATGTTGATTCGATGCCGCTCCTTTCCCATGTTTATTTTGATGTCTTTCTTAATCCTATCGTGATCCAGACAGGAATAAATGTTTGATACAAAGTAAGTTTCTAACATTGTTGCTTGAAAATATCATAAAAATGAAGCTTACTTTCTTATGAAAGAATAGCTTAAAACTCAATTTGTAGATAAAAATGACACAAAAAAATAAAATTATAAGAATGGGATCCTTTCCCTTTTCCCAAAACATAACACAAGACAAAACCCAAATAATCCATACGACTTCAGCTACTGAAGATGAGAGCTTAGCTCTTGTAATACATATTTAACGAGTATTCCAGAGTTTTTCCAAGTGATTGTGCATGTGTGTGAGCTTTTTTCTTTTCCTTTAGGCTATTTTTTGACAACAGGTCCCTGTAGGTCGTCGTCCTGCAAACTTGTTTCATTTTAATTTTTTTCCATTTTCTCTTATTGACGTGAGGGTGATCATCTGGATGACTTTACGGTTCAGGAGTTTTTAATATTGATTCCATTCTGTATACTGTAGTCTCTAAATCCCATTTTTGACCAATGTTAGCATAGACTCTTTCACATTAATTGCATCATAATTCAGAACTCGGCAAATCCCGGCTGCCAGGACACCATGGTGCCTAAGATTTTCATGCTGACACCTAGATATTGTATATGTATGCTGTGGTTAGGTTACGGTTATACTGTAGTCACATACTGTAGTTGTATAGTATTGTTGGGCTTAGCAGTAGGAGCAGCAAAATATGTATCTTTCGGAAGCATTTGAATTCATGAAAATAAGTGAAAATATATTATTCGTGTTCGTAAAGTACATGTCTTCAGAATATCATTAGACTTTTTCAGATGCATAAGGCTCATTTTATTATGTTCTGCCGCATAATGTGACAGAAATAAATGTGTATGGCTTAATTAGTATAGCAGATTCATATCTAAATTATTAAACATTTATTTTTCTGATGATGATAAAAAATATCTGCCAACATTATGTAATGTCCATGCTGGCTCCTATGTTTTGGAACTGGCATCTAGATTTTTAGAAAATCTGTCTAACATGAAAGTGAAATACATCTGAACCAGTCAAGTTGTTTCTGAGGATAGAAATGAAAATGGCACGTTACAACCATGAGCAGAAATCATATTTTCCAACCTGGGATCATCCTGTCCCCATACTCTTGTGGTTTGAGAAGACTGGCCAAGTCAATGCTCTGTCATTCAGAAGGAAAGTTAAGGAGTTTACTCCCTTGTTGATCTTCATAAAGAGTACGCTGACATCCTTACCAGGTTTCCTTCCTACCTTGTGTTTTAGGTGTGGAAGAGGTTAAGCATATAATATTCCAAGAGGTTTATTAGCCAGAAAAACAGACAAACAAAGATATTAGGAGTAAAAGTTAATTGATCACGTTTTGTAGCCCTGAAAATTTACTTTAGAGGACGCTTGAGGTGACTACTGTCGGAAATGTTGAGAAGATATAAAAGGGAAATAGATATTTGGGTATTTTGCTTTGCCTGTGATGTGAATTCAATGTTGAAATTTTTTATTTCTCATTGTCCATTATGGGACAATTCCACAAAATCACACCAGTTACTGTCAATTTTATTTTAATTTCTTTTTCAGATTTGCATAAGTCCCGTGAAACTGGAGTTTGAAGAAAATGAATATCAAAATGCTGAGGTAATTATATTTTAACTAGTGTATTGCCTGTCATATGACGGATAAATAATAATATTCCCTCTTGCTGTCCCTTTCGCTTTCTGTCTCCTTCCCTCGGTTTCCAGCCCTCTGTCTCCTTCCATCTGTGTCCTTCCCTCTGTCTCCTTCACTCTGTCTCCCTCCCTATGTCACTCTCCCTCTTTCTCCCTCCCTCTGTCTCACTCCTCCCCACCCATTCCATCAATCCCTCCCCTCTCCCTCTACCCCTACCCTAAGGGTTAAATGTAAAAATGGACCTTATGGTCTAAATTTCGCCCGAATAAAGACGATTATCTATCTATCTACCCCTTCCCAGCTTCCATCACAATTCCCCAAACCTCCCCTACCACTCCCTCACCCCTCCCCCATCTCCCCCTTCCCTCTCCCCCTTCCCTCTCCCCCTCCCATCTCCCCCTCCCATCTCCCCCTCCCATCTCCCCCTCCCATCTCCCCCTCCCATCTCCCCCTCCCCTCTCCCCCATCTCCCTCCCCCTCCCCTCTCCTCTTCCCTCCACTCTTCCCACCTTTCACTCCCCTTCTCCTTCCACCTTGGTACAAAGAATATGCTGGTGCACTGATAGCTTCAACTCAATGACTATCGAGGGGTTCAGCTGCCAACTGAACTGGATCTGTTCTCACCTCAGACACTTTTCATATACAATGTAACATGTGCTCCTAATGTGTCTACAATGTAACAAGTATCTTGTATCTCTTAAACAGACATGTGGAATGTACAGTGCTTTTTGGAAACATGAGTTTTATCGTCTTTTAAAATCACTAGTACTCAAGTATAATGCGTGGAATACTTTTAAAATTTCTTTTTTTGGAAAAAAAACATCGCGTTATGTTCGGGACAATACGGTAGTTACTTTCTGATATAATAATAATAATAAGTGAATTTTGATGAGCAACTAAGCATAGGGAACTGATTCTGTGAACCTATTCATAAACTGGCATCTATTACTTGTTACAGAATGTTTATGCAGTACATGTTGCACTGATTTAATTTGTTGAAATAATGCATTTGTTGATAAATATGAATGTAAGTTTGCTTTAAAATAACATTTCCCTTTGACAGCTCCCTGCTGTTACAAGACAAATGTCAGATGTTTGTGAATCAGACAGTGGAACGACAAATCCGAAGGAAACCTCAAATTCGATCGCGTGTGGAAATAAATCTCCAGCCAATGTATTTGCTCAGGTGAGTCTTTTTTTTATTCATCCATAAAATGAATTGGATTAGGATCTGCTCATTGCATTGATGGAATTCCTAAATTATTGGTAGAATAAATTCTACCTTGACGTTTTTGAGAAAAAATTCGCCACTGTATTCGGTTTTTCTGTTCGTCCAACCATCTATCCCAGTGGTTCCCAAACTATGTTTGTCTAAGACCCAAAATAATTTGAAATCACATTCGCCTTGTGTCCCAAAATGTACCGGTATCTACTCAGCACCCCAGAAAATTGCCATAGATTTATTAGTGTCATATCAAATAGAAAGAAAAATTGTGGACGTAATCACTCTATTTCTTTCAAATTTATATTTTTTCTGAATGAATTTCAATTTTTGAAATGGATGCATGAAAACAAAATGGGACCATTGAATCAAGGCATTCCTTCACTGAAATTTTTGGAAAGTTTTCAAGTTTATTTAGAACAAAGAAATCTGCAAGCACTAATGTACTTGAAATTAATAAAAATATAAACATTGCTGTTTGCTTGGCTGATTGTTAGTGCAAGCCCCTCGTCTTTAGTGTTTCACCTTCATGATCAGATGATCCAATCTTGGTTTAATATTGATGAAGAGAGTGCAGTGCAGATCATGCTGAGGATCAAGTGTATTTCTTGCCATTCTTGGTAGTCCTTTACATTTATTCTCGGTGGCGTAGAAAATTTACAGTTTTTCACTTTGGGACCGGGGATCATCCACGATCACTGTCAAATCCAAGGAGGGACCCAGGGTGGATTTTCACCCTTTGTGGAGAAAATTATTAAAATTTTATCTCATTTATTTAATACTAAAAAATGTTATTCATCCCTTAAATAGAAAATATGATGATGATTGGTGAAACGTAACATCAAGAGTTAATTTCGACCAATCACAAAACAAAAGCACTGTGGAATGATATTTGTTCTTTTAAGTGCATAAACGAGGCCAAATGAGAAGACAAGAAGAACCGTTTGGAATTAATTTTAAAATATAATATTGGATACGCAGAGCTGAAGATTTTGTGCGTACAATTATGTTGCATTCCAGTGTCTACTATGAGTGCTGAACACTCGTTTAGCATAATTAATAGACTCATGACGAAGTTAAGAAATAGAATGGATCAGGAAACTACAGAGCTACATGAAAATTGCCATCAGGAGACTTATAGAGTTGTCAATTACATTATGTATGGAAGCCGTGTAGTATGATATAAACACACCTGTTAAAAGTAGATTGACAGGGACCTCGCAGAGGTCAATTCCGTGGACCCTCATTATTGAGCGAGATCCTTCAAGTTCTTGTCTGTGCGAACTCTTCCTCAACTTCTGTGCTCACTCTTTCCAGTGGAGTATTCCCTGACCACAGGGATGGTTAAGCACGAATTAATCAAAACTTTTTAAATGCATTTCTGATGAGAGTACCTCTCTGTTTAATACTGTACATAGTTTCCCGACTATGCATGTCTTTTAAATGGCTTTCTATGGAAAATATTAAGGATGTTGATATTTTTTTGCTTAGTGGTACTAACCCAGTATCGACATTTCTTACAGAGGAGGATACTAATATTAAGGCACTTCCAGATGAGCTGGAGTTTCGAAATTTTTTTCTTAGGTAGGATTTTGTGCAAAACCGACGAGAAAAAACGAAAATCTTGAAAAAGTGCAACAATGCGGCCGCTAAAAATTCGCAATTGTTTAAACAATTTTTCAAAGTTTATGTATTTCTGAATGTTCTACAGAGCTGAATTTTTTTTGTAGATAGGATTTGTAAAAAAACAAAATAGGGAATATAGAAATTCTGATATTTTAATTTGTTTGACATCTAAAAATTCTTAAAGTTTAAACAAATAGATAACTGTTTAGGTACTACCATTATATATTTATAGTGTGGTAAGGTGATTGCTATTAACAAAATACTAATTACCATATTTGTCCTAATATAACGTGACAATAAATGTTTTCAAAGCTTTTATAGAAAAAAATTAAAAAAAAAACAAATTTTTTAGGTTTTTCTGTATTCCACATCTAAAATTTGTAAATGTATTACATAGTATTACACGTAAATTATTCGTAAACAAATATGCACTAAAGAAAAGAAGGAACACAGTGACACAGAGCCACAAATCATTGAATACTGAGAGGTTGTGGCTGGAGAATACAAACGTGAAGATCTGGCAGTGACTGACCTTGGTCTATTGCTGCCTCAGACGGATTTATGCATCTAAAATTTGTAAATGTATTACATTGTTTTTCAAAAATAAATATTTGCATTTTTATTACAATATAATGTGTATGCTTATATATGTCTATAATGTTATGAATATCTTATATCTCATAAACGCACGCGTGGTGAATAAAATTTGATATTTCCTTGGCATCACTACTGGTATTTCAGTTCTTAGACATTATAATAAGCCATTAATATTTATCTTTTTTGACATGATTGCCTAAATCTTAACGAGTGCCCCTGCCTTGCGTATAGGCACGCACGATGTGTGCATCTTTCCACTCTTTTGGTTGATGTTGTTAAGATTGAAGTTATAGTGGTATGCTAATTTTTCTTACTTAAGAATCTTGTGTAAAATTCTCTACCTGTGTCATTTTGGGTAGGCACTTGATGCAGCACTCCCAACCAGAGAGGATAATCCATCGTCATCTGAGTTTCCTGTGTGTAGCTTAAGGAGTGTGCGAAGGAGGAAGTGGGAGAGAGAGTTGAATATCGATGAACAGCAGCAGAACACGGAAAGGAAGGCAGATGAAGAGAAGGAAGGAGAGAAGGGCCTGAGGGTATACAAGTGTCACCATTGTGGACAAGAATCCTCAAGTAAGATGACTTTAAATAAACACCTGAAGATGCATGGGAAGGAGAGACCTTTCATGTGTTCCACATGTGGGAAGATGTTTCTGCAGAAGCACCACATAGCGCAGCATCAGAAGACGCATGAAAACAAGGATTTTGAATGCAAGAAGTGTGGGAAGAAGTTCCATAGGAGGTTCGACCTGATGCGGCATCTGATGGTTCATGGCAGACGAAGTATGTTTCAATGCACAAGCTGTGATAAGGGCTTCTATAGAAAGTATCAGCTGGAAGGTCATCAATCTACGCATGATGGGGAGAAAACGTGGGAATGCAAGGTGTGCAAGAAGGAATTTGAGAAGTTTAAGGATTTTTTTCAGCATTGCAGGTCTCATTTGCTGAAGAAGAAGTTGATTTGCGACATATGCGGATGTAAGTTTGCTAAGAAAAGTAGTTTAAGGAGTCATGTGATGAGACATATGGAGGTGAAGCCACATGAGTGCGGCATTTGTGAAAGGCGGTTCCTAAGACCTGATGCACTCAATAGGCACATGAAGGTGCATACTGGTGAAGGGATGTTCTCTTGTGATGTGTGCGGAAAGAGTTACACCCAAAAGGAGAACCTTGTCATTCACAATAGAATCCACACAGGAGAACGTCCATACTCTTGCAAATTTTGTGACAAGGCATTTAAGAGCAATGTTGAATTGTTTAGACATATGCCTTCGCATTCAAAGGAGAAGACATTTTCGTGCGATCTGTGTCCTAAGATGTTCTCATTCAAAACTAATGTTAGTAGGCATCGAAAAAAAACTCATTCCAAAGATTCGTCATATATCTGAAATGATTGTTTTTGCTGTTATTGTGGAAATTATCCTATAAATCACAATTTATATTTTAAATGTGGGACATGAGTCCAATCAAGTCCACCTGGTAAGACCCTACCTTATGGCTATTTTATTAGTTTTATTTATAGAATACCAATAGGTACTTTTTTGTTTCAAAGGATTTCTTACATAAACTGAACTTTTTAAAACAAGAAACATGAATAGGAGAATTTGGAATCCTAGGAGTGCAACACAGCATCTGATTATCCACAGTGGACAATAGATTTACTAATGAACATGCAGCAACGGGAGGTTCTACAGTAAGTTCTAAGTGGATGTTCACCAATGTGGGTCTAATGGGGAGAGGGTGTGGGGGTTTTATGAATGCAGGATGGGTTTTGAGAAGTGAAAGGATTTGGTGCAGAATCCCGTTTCATCTGTGGTAGAGCAATTTGATGGTGGCATTTGTTTCTGTAATCTATGTTAATAGTGAGGAGACATAATGAATTACATTAGGGCAAAACTGTATGAGTGGTGTGTATGTTGGAGGCAGTTATCAGGGAACTATGATCTCAGTTTGTCAATAAAATTGCATAAATATTTAAAACTCCTGAGCTGTAAATTAAGCCAGAGAGCACTCGCACGTCAATAAGAAAAAAAGGAAAATTAAAATTATACTTACAAGTTTGCAGGACGATGATACATGATACATACGACTTCAGCTACTGAAGATGAGGCCATAGCTCTCGAAATACGTATCTAGCGAGTTTCCCAGAGATTTCCAGAGTGATTGTGCGTGTGTATGTTCCTTTTCTTCATTTTAGGCTAGTTTTTGACAACAGGTCCCTGTAGGCCATCATCGTCCTGCAAACTTGTAAGTATAATTTTAATTTTCCTTTTTTTCTTATTGACGTGTGAGTGCTCTCTGGGTTAATTTACGGTTTAGGAGTTTTAAAGTTTTATTCCATTCTGTACACCGTAGTCTCCAATTCCATTTTCAATAAAATTGCACACGGACAGGAATGTTTGCTTGGGTTTTGTCTGCATAAAGGTACCTGCAAAACTTGTATGACGAGACATTTAAGGAAAAGGGGCAAATGATTTATCATGATAAATTGCACTTGAAGGACAAAGCCTTTTTTGAGTTATCTGTATCAGATGATGTACATCTAAAAATACCCGAAAAACTTGTGCGACAAGATATTTATGGAAAAGGGGCAAATTATTTATCATGATGAATAGCACTTGAAGTTTAAAGCCTTTTTTGAGTTATCTGTATCCGAAGATGTACATCAAATGCCAATCGATGCAGGAGTACATCCAAAGTTGCAAAGTCCCTGATTTATTTGTCTTGATTATTAGTGACAAAGAGATCTTATAGATGTCACTATAATTGCTTGTGTAAAATATATGTTCATAAAAGTGAAAGATTTTATTCATCAATAAAGATAAAATTCTATCAGTACTTCATAATATTTCAAGTAGACATAGCAGCTCAAGGGAACAAAAATATATATATATTTAATATTCTATGTGGACAATTTTAGAGGAAGCAAACTTTGACAACTTCACGGTAGTAGCTTCTTGATGTTTGTAAATATATATAAAATTCCTATTAGAGACATTCCTTGGTTCTTATTTATAAACTTTTGGAGCATATGGGAAATCCTCGATTTATGTTCAGTATGCATTCCTGGGAAATGCAAGTTAAAATGAAACCATGTATACTGAAACCAGATTTTCATTGGCCATAATAATTCACATATATAATGGTGATACATTCTTGGGAAATATTTTGTGCCAATAGTCGAAGATAATATCAGGATCTTTCTGATGAGGTTAATAATCTAACAAGCACCCAATATCAACAGTCTGCTCTTCAGCTTCAAAACTGCATAACACCTCTAATTTAACATCCAAATTGATAGTTTTACCATCACCGTCTTCTATTATAATATGCATATTCATTTTCCAAGCTTTACATGTAATCTAGCAAACAGGTTGTAGTTCAACTTTCTCCCACAGACTGCTGATAGCATGTCCTTCCAAACCTTGTCTTGCTTAAAAAATTGTTTTCTACTGAGACAAGTTTGTACTATATAGTATTTATGGCGCTATTTGGAAGTTCTGTAGGAGTTATTGTTTTCATTTGTGCTCCAGGATTGTAGCCCATCAGGTAAATATTTCTATAAAAATGTTAAATTTGGATTTACAGAGATGTATTTCATTACCATTATTCCTTATTTATATGTTTTTGTTTTATTTCTGCATAAAATATACTCGTGTTAAAGGGTTTCTGTTTGTGTTTAGATTTTAATATCAGTTCTTTATCGCAATGCCATTCAGGCAGATAATTAGTTTTGTAATTAAGCAAAATGATAGGCCAACTGCAAAACCAAAGAAAAAAGTTGCTTGTAAATTTTATCATTTATCGGATTATCTGAACATCTGAAAGTTTAAAATTCATAAACAAAATTCGTGACATTTTATGGTCTATATTTCTGGTCATTGCGACAATGGTTTATTGTTGCATTCCATTCTGCAATAGTAAAAGTGGTAAAGTCAAAGGCATTTCACGAATTTTTTGTCATTCAAGAACGGAGGGAGAAATGGCAGAAAGCAATATCTAGGACAAATTTCACTCCCAATTTTAGATCAAGGTCCTCTGTTGTTTACATTTTACAGTCATTATTTTCCTGGGTTGAAAATAGAGAGACTAAACAACGACATCATTCTGAGTGTTTTTGACAAGTACCATAGTCATAAAGTGCCTACTATGAATTTGCTAAGGAGACCAATGGTGGGAAATCCCATTCCGACTGGTAGAAAGAAAAGAAACTCTATGACAGTCCCGAAATCTCGGATGCAGAAGACAATGTTTTGGATAAAGAAACATGCTGCTCTGTAGAAGTTCAAATGTTATGATATCCAAACAGAATATGCCTCTGGAGTGGCATAGAAAAGGAAATTAAGACAAACTGTGGCAGGCCAACAAACAAATTAAGAAACTAAAAAGTTTCTTGGAAGAAAGCAAAACTAAGTTGCAGACATGAAAACAAATATTGTGATGCTCTTACAGACATGCTCCAAGTTCATGAAGCTGATCCATCTGATCTCAAGAGGAATATCCTTCTAGATCAGATCTTAAATTTCCAGAAAAAGTCCCCAAGGTGATCTGAGAGTACAATGCACAATTTGGCAGTAGGTATCTCCAAAGGGGTGTAAATTTGATAGAAATTTCATTCTTAATTTACCTAGCAAACCCTCACTATCTCGATACTTAGGAAACGTATCAGGTGAGACTGGAGTGATGTTGTTGATAAAAGAGGGGCTACATCTGGAGTGTGAACAGCTCAATGAAGCAGAGATATGCTCATTGATTGTTGATGAAATGTCTATTGAGCAGCAGTTGCGGTATGATAGAAAGCCTGACTTTTTTGACGAAGACGACACTTCAAAGCATGTTGCTAATATTAGAAATGTCAGCAAGAGTGACTTGAATAATGAGCATAACAACTGAGAAGACAGAATAACAAAAAGTTTTGGTGAACAATCTTCTTTGTTTACTCATCTATGAAATATCAACAAAATAGACTATCTACAGCATTTTTTTCCTCCAAGAGACTTTCAATAACCCATCTTAATACTCTAAAACTTGCAGTGGTGAAAGGAATTGAGAACTGTGGTTTCATGGTTTTACATCTGGTAAGCGACAATCACAAAATAAATGTCAACATGATGAAAAGGCTATCTAATGCAAAGACTGTTAAGCCAAGGATCTGTCCTCCTGTGAATCCTGAATGACCTCCTTTCCTGGCCATTGATCAGGGCTACATAATTAAGAATGTAAGAAATGCTCTCCTAGACAAGGTTATGTTTGACAGTGATGAAGAAATGTGGACTACATATAAAAAACTTACAAATGAAATTACAAAACCAATTCATTGCCTCACATGGAAGCATGTTAATCCCAATACTTTTGAGAAAATAAATGTCAAATGTGCTATAGAAATTTTCTCTACGGAAGTCATCACAGCTTAGAATACCTAAAAGACAACAGGCAGCTTGAAAAGTCATGGGAATTTGCAGATTCAGGAACGTGGAAAAGTGGGCTGAGATTCATGATACAAGCAGTACCAGTTTAAAGTCTAAACATCCAGAAAAAATGCATTTCTTTGTTATGGATGATGGACTATTTCAATGGCTGAAGTACCTTAAAGGTATAAAGGAAGCAGGTGATAGGAATGGAAAGGGGTTTATTAGTAAGGAAACATGATGCAATTCTGCTGATGTCTTCTGCAGTAGGATGAGTGAAGTATCTTCTACAATCTGGTTTCCACTTTCCACTAACAAGGGTGTTAGGAGAAAAAAATGTTAGAATTTCTGATGGATAAAACACCCTGGTCGAGGCCACAGAAATTCCAGATACAGCAAGGATCATACTTCTGCATCTAGAGAAACCTCCATGTGAGTAACATAAAACTGTATCACTGCATTATTTGCTTGTGAAAATTAGAATTTTGGTAAAATTAATCAATTGTGTTTAAAAAATTTGACTTATTTCATTCGTGTGGCAGCTTTAAGCTATGTTGGAGGATTCATAGTATGAAAAATTGTAAAGGGAATCAAATGTAAATTTTGTGTTGATCTAATGTCAAGCTCTAAATGCAGATCCTCACTAATGGATTTGATATGTAAGAGAGACAATAACAATCAGATGATTTATCCTTCTCATCTAATCCTTTGGATATTGAAAATAATTCAGGAGTTCATTTAGAAAGCATCTGTGTATTCTCTAGCATTAGTGAAACCATTACAATAACTATTTTACCAGTTCTGAGCAATTTTACAAATATGAAGTGTTCCCAAGATGACCATTCAAAGGCCTTAAGTGAAGTTATCTGCTAAACTGTTGTACCCCTTTATTTAAAGAATTTATAAAAGCTACGACAGAATGCTTTGAGCATGTGAAGTACTTAAATGCTAAACCACATAATTGGAAGATTCTGCATCTTTGATCGATGAAGAAGGTGAGAAGCTCACAATAGAAATGATGCATGGTGATTTTTCATATTAATTTTTCACTCAGGACTGGCTAAAGTAGCTAATTTTATAGGAAAGAAATCTTTAGAATACTGCCCTTATAAACATTCTTTTTAACTGTAGAATAAATACTTTGAAGTAATTTTTCATAATTTCTTGGCTTTCATTGTATTTTCCCAAATCATTTGTTTTCAGTGGTTAATACATATTTTGAACTATATTTATCAATGTGTTTATCAAATTGTTTTTTCAACGTTGAGGATATGCTAAGAGTGCCACATGGAGGAAAGTTGAACTAAGGTGATTTCATGTTTTAGCATGAGTGGCAAGGCATATTCGTATAGTATAGTATTGTGATGGTTTTACAAAACATCTTTCCTGAAGTACTTTCTGCACGTCTTTCAGCCATATTTAAGGGTTTTGCCCTATTTGGCGAATTAAAAAATTGGCCATACTTCGGAGCACACTCAAAATCAAACAATGGGCAGACCATTGAGCTTTCTTGGTGGAACAAGTGATGCCAATGAGAAAAATTGACTCGATTCATGTTCTGATCTGTTTGGTGTTACAATTTAATAGATTTTGTAGACGTCATCAAAGAAGAAATGTATACATATTTCTTCTGTGATGATGGTGCCTCTTCCATGTAATGAGAGTGCAGGCTGCTCATTCAGGCATTTCTGTTGGCTCACATATCTCCTCCCTTTACTCTGCCTTCGCCTGTTTCTACACTACAATCAATGTAGCTTACAGCTACAAAACCGATACATCCTGTAACAATTTTAAGGATGAAAATGGGTATTTCGCTTAAATATTAAGACGACATGCAAAACTATTTTTCAATTAGGTAAATTTCATTAATCATCTCATCATGCTGTCATTTGTAACAGCACGAAATGATGTTAAATCAAAATAAAAAAAAGTTAAGAGGGGAAAGGTGATAGAAATAATGTAGAGAATGACTTTCATGTTAAATGAGCCAATATTGTCAGAGGACAAGAGAGGCTAACTTGGCAAATGCAATGTAGACACTTGCTCTTGTTTGCTGAATAATTTGCAAACAAATTTAACAAATTTTGTGGAAAGAGATACACTAGGTAGGCCTTAAAGTAAGATAATTTATTTATAAGTATTTCACAGTGATGCTTTTAGTAAACCTTTTATCATTGAGAATTCCTTTAGGAATGTGTGAGAATCCATTTAGCTACATTAAGGAAATTAAGTTGATATTCAGCATCATTGTAGATAGGTCCTGCAGCATAATGTTGTGCTGTGGGATGGAGGGAACATTTGGCATTGACGTTATATCAAAATGGCGTAAAGTGGGATGACATAAATTGAGGACTTACTGTACTGTCAATGATTATCTCGAGATCCTTTTGAATCTTTACCGTAGATAGTGCTTGGTCAACATCGCCCATTTCTCATTCTTGATTTTTGTTGTTTTTATTGAGGTTGTTGTCTGGTGCAGATAAAATGACTTTGTTTTTCCATAATGTGGAAACTAGATGGTGATAAATTACAATTTTTGGATACTTACATTTTTTCACCATATTCTTACTCGAATAATATCAGCTTTTTCTGGAATAGGCAGACATTTTCATTTATTTATGGACAGGTTACTCATTGAAGCTTAAAATCTCTGCTGATTTTTGTGACCAAAGCCTCTCATTTTTTCATGCTTGGTTGTGATGACTATTCCTGCCATTACTGACTTATACATAGTTAGGGCTATCACCTTATGAGTATTCCAAAACCAGGGAGCAAAAAAATTATATTAAGTACTTATATGAATAATTGGAAAAATTGGAACAAGTAAGTAGTTTCAAATATCTCGGCAGTATTTTAGCGCAGGATGGAAGTAGTACACAGGACATCAGAAGTAGGATTGCAATGGCAAAAGCAGCATTTAACGAGAAGAAGGAGCTTCTCACAAGCAAGAAAATAAATTTAGAAACAAGGAAGAAATTAGCAAAATGCTACATATGGAGCATAGCTCTTTATGGTGCAGAGACGTGGACGGTAAGGAGAAAGGAGGAAAAATATTTAGAAAGTTTTGAGATGTGGGTATGGAGAAGAATGATGAAAGTGAAATGGACAGAGAGGAAGAGAAACGAAGAAGTATTAGAAATGGTGGGAGAAGAAAGGACGCTAATAAAAACAATCAGGAAAAGAAAAGCAAATGGGATAGGGCACATATTGAGAAGACAGTGTTTACAAAGGACGATCTTAGAAGGAAAAATTAGTGGAAGAAGAGGAAGAGGGAGAAAAAGAATAGGAATATTAGATAATATAAAGCAGGGATATAATACTTATAGAGGTATAAAAGAGGCTTCTAGGGAGAGAGAGAAATGGAGGCAGCGATTCAGTTAAAACCTGTCTTCAGACAGAAGCATGATGATGATGATGAATGATGTGAATAATATATTTAAACTAGTGATAGAACAAAAAATACAAAAAGTTGTTTAAATAAGACAGTATTGTGCATAGAAATAATAAATAGAATTTTGAAATATTTTTACTTTCTCCATACATAGTATAGGGGAAAGTATTTTTTTCATGAAAAAATCAACATTTCAATGGAGAATGTGAATGCTTTAATTCTAAAACTATTAATCAGGTCAATTCAAAATTTTATATATGACATTTTTGTTAAAGAGACAAGCAAAATTGAAGGAACTCCTAGCCATACATATAAGGGACATGGCTTGATTAGTTTTTGCTAAAAATGGGTCAACTGTAAGTGGGTGTTGTTTAACATTTGCTTTATTATTTGATGAATGTAAAAAAGTATTGGAATAAAAATTGTAGGAAATTTAATGTTTTACAATGATTGTTCAAAACATTTTTGCATATAATGCATTGTTTAACACTAGAAGCACCAGACCTCTGTATATCAAAAAGTGCTGGAAAGGGTCATTATCACCACTTGGTTTTTTGTAGGTTCTAGGGTTTAGATGCATTAATTCTCATTCAATATCATTTTTTAAAAGTAAATATCACTTTATTGGCAGCTATAAAATTTATTAAACACAAATAAGGTAAGTACTTGTACCAACTATGTTGTTATTTTAATGGTTGAGTATTACAAATATGTCCAAGTCAATGCATGAAATTACAGTTTATAGTATTTAATATCAAAGATTGGTATTAGTAGTAATTTCTGTTTCTTCCTGTGAAATAAAATTAATTACCCTTGTACAGAACACATGTAATCACCTTGTCTGATCTTGCTGTACACTTACCACAGGTAAACATGTTGCACCTCAAACACGTCGCACAGGTTTTGTTGCCTTTGCATTTTGAAATCTGGCACTGTTGTTTTCTATTTTATGGAACATGAGTGGAAGGCGTGCTGGCACAGGAGCACATGGGGCTTCACTTTTTCTTGTTCTCCGGTACTCCTCACAGAGTTCTTTTGCTAGCTTAAAAATGAATTTTTTGCCTCCACCTCTGTGCAGAGTTTGATGTGTCGGAGAATGGATTCATCAATAAAAAGATGCCATGCTATCATTCCTCACATTGCATTTAGGATGTGGTGATGGTCCGGGGTTTACTCTCAACAGATTTTGACTGCTATTCTACCCATCATGTTGAGGCCACTGGGTATCACTTCCACTACATCTGATCATCCCTTCCCAACAACCTTGTTCCAACCACAAGGGCTATGGCCCATCTTCTTTCTCATCCACAAGCATCGGCATTCTTTTCCTCCTCGTTCTCTTCCCTGTCCTCTACCTCGCCCACATCCTCTTTCTTGAGTCGGGCCTTGTATGATATCTATGTTAAGTAGAGGATCAATATGACTACAGTAGAAAGAATTTCTGTGTGAGACCATATGATGTCCCCATGACTAAAAATTATGACATGTGAGTAAAATGTAGCTGCATAGAAAGATAACTACGTGCGAAGATTCATCCTGTGTGAGGTTCTGTTGAGAAACTTCTACCTATGCATCATTATCTAACACATCGCTACTACTCTCAGAATTTTTACTTGAACTACTACCGGCTAGATAATCATTGCCATCAGAATCAGGGGGCACAGGGTCAGGACCATCAACATCAGACTCATTTTCTGACAGGTCTTGCTATGCCTGAACTATCTCTTCGGGAATAATGCTGCATCGCCAGGCTATTGCTTGTCATTGCTGAGCAGCCACTCCTATATATCACAAGTTCTCAGCACAACTGAAAATGCTGGAAGGTGTAGATGACTGTAATGAACAGAACATATCATGACTTGCGAATGAGGGTAACACATTGTGTCGGAATTTGAAGCAGAGGTGCTTGTGGTATGAGCAGTGTTTTCATGCAAGCTGTAAGCAGAAGGGTTACAAGGAGTATCCTTATTAGATAATGGGTTAAAGTGTAAATGTTAAGCAAACGAGTGTGAAAATTTTACCCTTCACGAAGTCTATTCACATTAATCAGAAATAAAACCTTTTCAAATGAGAACTTATAACAGGACATTAATTTGAGTATATAAGAACAGCAGTCAAAATAACCACTTGGTGCTTTTAGGTATATGAGGTAATATTTCAGAAATCAATTAAGCAATGCCATTAACCTAATTTTTGGGAGTAAAACTTCATAAATGAGTAAAAGTCACAAAATAGTAACTTTCTGTGACTATTAATTTGTGCAGGGGGATCATTTGAAATTAAAAAATTGTCAGACTATTCCAGCATTTCTAGAGTTAAGAAAGATTTTAAAAACTAATATTTTAGCTGCCATCGCCACATCACCTATTGGCGACTATTCTAAAAACGTGACAATTAGTTACGTCTTTGCAATGCTCCTTTTTATTTTCTTATCAGAAGGCTATGATGTGAGATTGTTTCTGTTCTTTGTAGTCTTTCAATTTTTCTTGTGGTCCCTTAAAATATTTATCATCATTTAACCTATTATGAATTTTTAGAAATATTACAGGTTTGGTGAAAGGTATGTGGTGGTCACAGATTTTTATTAAATGAAATAATTAGACAAAGAAGTAGTTCTGGAAAGAATTAATCTGCCTACTTTTCTTTCAATATAATTTTAATATATAACAAGTAGTGGTGCACACAGGTTTCTTGTGATACAGAAGCGATTTTCATCAAATTTGCCATAGTATAATCATTTACTAATGTATTTGCTCTGATATCAGAAAATTATTTCTCCTTATGTTGTGGTAGCCCTGCTTTTTTCCATTCTAAACATATTCATTTTGTTTTCCCATTCTCTACTTGCCCTTCGCATGAAATTTCTATGAAATCCGTTCGGCCAATACCTTTGAAATTCATAGTTACAGAAAAATTCTAACCCTGATAATGTGGTAGCCCTGTTTAGTCAACCCAGTTGAAATAAATGCATTGGTTATTTATTTTTATGAAGATTAAATGTACTATTTTTGGTTAAATTCCATTAGAAATGTATAAAAGAAATATTTAACTTTTTATTGTGGATGCCCTGCTCCACAGCTCTGCTTTAACCCCTCAACGCCATCCCACGTACTAAGCTAAACTACGTATTTAATTTTTTTCCATTAGATATCATGAAGGAAACAAATGCAAATTTTAGCCTTTATTGCCTGGCTTTTAAATCGCATTTGTAACCTCAGCTGGCCAGATTTTATCTTGGCCTTTAAATTACTCTTTGCAGACCTTTGCATTTATTTTATTTTCTCTTTTACTAGCAATGATATAAGAACAAAATAAAGTTATTGATTTTAAGTATTTTTTATTGAAAAAGTATAAAAACAATTCACAAAAAAAAACAAATAAATAAATATTTATAATGTTTATGCATATAAAATTTTTTTCACTCATCGTAGTTTCAAATTATAATGTAGTCTCTGTGATATTCTTTAAAACAAGAGTAAAACACAATCCTACATCGCACTTCGAGCATTGATAAACCATACGATTCTCTTTGCCATGCAGCGAACACACTGCACCTTGACTTGGTTCCTTTGTCGACCCAATGCTCATTATCTTTCATTTCCAGGCGACCTACGTTTGTTGACACGGGATGGCATTCCTCAAGAGTGGTGTAGGGCATTCCTTTCTCCCAGCCACATCCAAAAGATTCCTAATGAGAGCCAATCTGTGTGTTCAGTCTTTCGTAATATTCGGAGCCTCATCACTTCTCAATCCATTTGCCCCACCTGTAAATGCATAGGCACCTGGGAAAATGCCCTTTTGTCGATTTTCGACCCATTTCATTGCCTGAATTCTGACAGATTTATCTTTCTCATCATCATCCTGTTCATTGTCCTCGCTACCATCTGTCTCATATGGATCTTAGTCACTGTCTGCAGCTCGTTTACAATGTGTAAACTTCCGTTTCAGATCCATTGCACGAAAGGAAGGGTAACTACAATAAAATAGGGCACCTTAGTGTAAATATATACTAATAACAATAAAGCAGAAATAAAAAAATACTTGCACATCGTGAAAAACTGTAGAACTGAATGAAATGCTACTCCAAAGATAGAAAAAAATACGTATTATTTCTGTCGGGAAAGGCACGAAAAAAGAGAACGTGAACCACATCAGAATTTTTATTGTGCTTACGCCTCAAATTGCATAGTGAACTCGATACAAGGACACAGCATCGCAGCGAAGGTCCAGGAAGAGCCGAGCCCAGCAGAGAGGATAAACAGAGACAGATTCATAAGGGAAATTTGTTTACCAGTCAAGAACGAGATAATTAAACGCATGAATCACATTCCCATGCCTCTTCTTCTCATGCCATTCCCATGCTACTCCTATCCCTTCGAGGAGCGAATAATAAAAAAGGAAAAGATCATAGGGAATTAGTGCTCTTTCGTAAAAAAATATCTGTGTGTTTTTTCCTAGGCCAGAAAAGGCACAATAAAATAGAAAGTGAACCACAGCAGTATTTTTATTATGCTTACACCTCAAAGATGTGTGGTGAACTCAATACTAAGGATGCAGCGAATCACGAATCACATTCCCAGACCTCTTGGATGGCGTTCCAAGTAGTGATGACGTCTTCAGAATGCCAAATCCCTTCGAGGAGCATATGAAAAGGAAAATGAGACTTTTTAGCGGGAACTTAAGTTCCCTTTTGGATGATCAAGGTTGACTAGCTAAAAAAATATTTTTTTAAAATCAAGAATGGTAATTAAGGTTATATTTGCGAAAATTTCGTAAAATTTTCTTCTAAAATAACAGATATAAATTTTTAAACGAATGTGAGCAAATTCACCAAAATTATTTACCGTAAATACCCACGTATAATGCGCACACTCGTATAACGTGCAGGAGGGTTTTCAGCCTCATAATCTTGATTTTTCTATGTACCCGCGTATAGTGCGCACCGATTTTTTAGCGTTACCGTTCCAGAATAAAGTTGATGGTTTAACGTGTTCTAAAGCAATGATCCAATTATTGATATTATGTATTGGTAACATAATGAAGGTGCGAAATGAAATTTTCGAATAACGTTCCAAAAGAACATCAGCTAACTCAATCATTACATATTTTATGTTTACTTACAAGATGATATTAGGACATACACAATAAATCGAATTATATTAATTTCATAGTATGGCATATGACATTCTTTGACCTAATAAAATGGAATGACGATAATCCTATGTTTTTTACATACGTTTTCGTCACGCCTGAGGTGGACGGGTTCGCCCAACCTTCAGTTTTACCCTTATTAGAACACTCTGGAGAACGTGAACACGACAGCAAATAACCATAATTAACTACAGACTCAAAGAATCAAGAATAAATCACGTATGAATGCTGAGAGAAAGGTAGGGAACGATAACTTTATTTAGTTCTACAAAAAGCATCAACTCCCAGCATACTCAAAAGGCATCAGCTGCCATTGTTTCTAATTGTAAGTAGTACCAGTGCCTCACCACCAGGCCGGGCGCTGGTGTAGGGTGACGTCATGTGTAAGATGATGATTCCGATAACAACATACTGAATTCATTCTTTTCATATCTAATTAATTTATGTTTATAGAATTAGTTAATAAATTTTTACTATTATCTATCTCACTTTTCGTAAAAATCACCAATAAAATTAAGAGGATACCCGGGCAGTAATTACTGTACCAAAATTGTGGAAATATGAGGTCAAATGAAAATAGGAAGATTATATACCCTCATATAACACGCATCCTAATTTTTAACTCGTATATTTCGAAAAAAAAGTGCGCATTATACGGTACTTTGGTAAATTCTAAGCTTGTAATTAGTAAAAAGGTAACAACAGAAATCTTCCAATAGAATGAATATGAGTCTTTCATAACGATTTATTGTATCATTTCCCAGAATTTTAAGAAAATACATTCCTGCGTCCTATACATGGGAACATTGAAAATTCTCTGGATTTGATGTTGAAAACCTCTGCATTCTATACATGGGTTTTTATGCTAATTGAAATGGATGAAGATTTTCTGAAACAAATGCAGTAGATCATCGATTATCCAGCACCCTAAGGGGAAAGGGATATCCAGATTCTTAAAAACACTGGATAATCACGTAAAAATTTTTATACAACTTATTTTTGAACATTTTTTTCAACATTTTATTTGCAGCTTCAGAATGATTGTGTATTGGATTATATAAACTGCACAATGTGGTGGTGATATGGGATATGTTTCTGCTGGATCATCGAATAAGTGGCAAGCGGTAAAGGCTATATTCTCCCTCAACCAAGGCATTGCTTTGTCAGTATTTTAGCTAATCAGCCATACTCGGATTACAAAAAAAGAATTTTTGATTACCAAATAAAGGTTGCAAAAAATTGAACTACACAAACAACACTGATTGCTGATGAATCCTCAAGAATAATCGGTACCCAAATATCTCAAAGAAAGAAAATACATGGAGGACAATAGGGAATAAATTTCCTTCGGAAGAAATGTGCAAATAAAAGGCCATTAAAATCATTCACTAGTTGCGGATGTATAAGTGAGAGAAAAACTGTCACGGTATGGATGAAGCGATAATTACATACAATTCTGTTATGTAAAAGTCAGTATGTATGATTTTCATGTTTTATCAGGATTCACAAAAAATATGGGTAAACGAGTATTACATATAACTGGGTTATGTATAACCCAGGTCTTGCTGTAGTACTCGCAATCATCCCAAAACATTTTGACATCAAATGGTGCACTATCTGATACCGTCTTTGATGTGATTCTCCGGCAAACACTGAATTACTCGCAGTTTTAGCCGGATCGGCCAGGGCCACTGGATAATGTTGGAAGTTGGATAATCAATCGCTGAATAATCAATGATCTACTGTATAGAGGTTTTTGTTAGTAATTAAGATGTTTTAGCATGAAATCAGTCTCTTCAGTTTAAAAATGGTTCTAATTGCTCTAGTGTATTAAACCATTATGTAAATAAAAACGAATGTAAATTTCTTATAGAAAATTTTACCTGTTACAGCATCATCAGGTACTGATGCTATAACTGGTGAAAATGGTTGGAATAAATTTGTCTATTGGTAATCTACAACATTAGATTTTATTAACATTATAAAAACTTTCCACAAAGTGGCTGAAGTGTTGTTGTTTGGATTGAAGTTAAAGTTAAATGTTAATTTTTCTCACTTAAGAATATTTTGTGAAATTCTTAACCTGTATCATTTTCATTAGGCACTTGATGTAACAGTCCATCCCAGAGAGGATAATCCTTCGCCATCCAAGATGACTGTGTGTAACATAAGGAGTGTGCGATGGAGGAAGAGCGAGAGACAGTTGAAGCAGCTGCAGAATGCAGAAAAGATGGCAGAGGAAGAGAAATTAGAGAATGAGAGCCATAAGGTATACAAGTGTTGTCATTGTGGAAGAGAATACTCCAGTAAAGCAATTTTGAATCGACACATGAAGACCCACAATACAGAGAAACTTTTCATGTGTTCCACATGTGGGAAGTGGTTTCTCCTGGAGTCTTACTTAGAACGGCATCGGAAGATGCACAAAAAGAAGATGAATTTTAAATGCAAGGAGTGTGGAAAGAAGTTCTGTAAGAACTTTGCCTTGGAGCGGCATCTGACAGTGCACAGTAGACAAAAGATGTTTCAGTGCAAATGCTGTGATAAAGGCTTCCACAAAAAGTATGAGCTGGAGGATCACCAATCTACACACGATGGGGAGTGAGTTTGGGAATGCAAGGATTCATCTACATCTACAGTTTACCCTGCAAGCTACCGCAAGGGTGTGTGGCAGGGGGTGCATTAACGCCGAGGGGAAAACTGCAAAATTAGGTCTGGGTTTATGCCCCTACGCGAGGTTACTTTTGATCACAAGTTTTATTCTGTTCAGCTATCGTTCTAGGAAAAAATGAGCCTTTGTATCTCTCCGTCCTAGAGGCTATCTCTCTTATTTTATGAGGATGGTCCATTCTACCAATATAGGTGGGAGTTTTTATTATTTCTTTGACGTCGCTGGAGAAAGTACACGTTCTAAATCTTTCAAGAAGTTTTAACCTAGCACGTAATCGGCGCTCAGCTAGTGATTCCCATCCTAAGTCCTGCATCAAGCCTGTAACGCTTTTATTTCTATCATAACAATTTTTGACGAATCTAGCAGCTTTTTGCTGCACTTTCTCTAACTCGGCGATTAATCCTTTCTCGTACGGATCCCATATGCTCGACGCATACTCTAGTAGCGGTCTTACTAAAGAAAAGTAAATGTCTCTTTGACTTTTTCTTCGCTTTTACCTACTATCCGTTTGATGAATCCTAGTTTCTGCTTAGCTTTCCCGGATATATTTCGTGTGTGTGTGTCCCACAAGAGGTTACTTGTTAAAATGACGCCTAAGTATTTGACGGATTTGGCTAATTTTAGATGTACGCCTTCTATTCTGTAATTCATTCAATTCAATTTCTTTGTTTCTCCAGAATCTCATGACGGAACACTTACCTAAGTTCAGCTCTAACTGCCACTCTTTACACCACCCGAGAATTGCGTGTAGGTCGTTAGAAAGTAATGCTTGATCAACAGGACTGTTAATCTCTCTGTAAACTACCGTATCATTCACGAATAACTTGATTTTACTTGTAAATCTAAGTCATTTATGTATATAAGGAATAATAGGGGACCGATGACACTTCCCTGTGGAACGCCGGAGACCACGCTGACCGAATCTGATTTAAATCCATCTATGACTACTATTTGTTCCCGGTCATTGAGAAAGTCCCTGATCCACTCGATTATCTTTCAATTTATTCCACAGGCTTGTAATTTTTTCAATAACTTACTATGAGGGACTTTATCGAATGCCTTCGTGAAGTCAAGAAAAACCGCATCTAGCTGGGTCTTTCGATCACCGGATCGTAGTATATCATGTGCAAACAGAGCGAGCTGAGATAGTGCAAGAAGGGTTATGAGAAGTTTGAGGGTTTGTTGCAGCATTGCAATTCTCATATGGGGGAGTTGCTGTGTGATGTATGTGGACAGAAAGAGGGTTATGGAGGAGACATGTAATGGGTCATATGGGAGTGAAGCCAAATGAGCGCAGTGTTTGTGGAAGGCAGTTCTCAAGACCGTATACACTCAGAAGGCATATGATGGTGCATACTGGCATAGGGATGTTATCTTGTGACGTGTGCAGAAGAGTTTCCCACAAAAGGAGAAACTTGTCAGTCACAATAGAATCCACACTGGAGAATGTCCTTCCTCTTGCAATTTGTGTGGTAAGGCATTTAAGAGCAATTGGGATTTGCATAGCCGTATGCCAATGCACTCCAAGGAGAAGCCATTTTCATGCGATCTGTGTCCTAAGATGTTCTCCGACAAAAGAAGCCTTAATAATCATCACAAAACTCGTTCATCAGGTGCAAAATATGTCTGATATATTTCGTTTTGCTATTATGAAAATTATTCTATAAATCTGTATATATTTTAAAAGTGGGACATGAGTACAGTCAAGTCTACCTGACCAGACCCTGCCTGATGGCTATTTTACTAGTTCTCTTTAGAGCAGCGTTGCCCAATTTTAATTTGCTACGGAACCCTTGCAACTCGAAAGAGCCGTTGCGGAACCCCAAACAGTTATTTTGTTTAAAAGGTAAAAATTAAAGCACAAATAAGAAAAGATAAAAATACGATAGCTTATGTGATCAACATTTTGTTTATTTTCATATGTAAAAAAAACAAAAATAATTTATATGGACAAAACATTTATTATAAACCAATAGATGCACAAAAGATAAAACTGAATTTTGTATACAATACGTTAGCAATTTTCAATGTGAAGAATGAGTTTTCTTCTTATTTTGGCAAATTCTTTTTATATTTGGTTGAACGCTGAAAAGTTGAATTCGCATATCAGGCATGGCATCTAGTCGGTTTCTGTATTTTGTTTTTGTTGCTGTGTATTTCGAGAACGCAGATCCCCATAAGTATGTGCTCGCGAATGGTAATAACTCTCGAATTGCCCGTCTTGATAGGTTTGAATATTCATGATATAAGCTGCCCCAAAAGCAAGATCCCATCAAGCATAAATGCTTTGACAACCAAGATATACCAAGTTGTTTTAAATTCCAGGTCTGGGCTCATTATTATAATTCTAAAGAAATGATCCGGTCCATAGTTTTCCCCTTCTGAAGACTTTCGAATTTGCATCTTGTTCTTCTCGCGGAACCCCGGTTTACGCTTCGCAGAACCCGTGTTCCGTGGAACACCATTTGGGAAACACTGCTTTAGTGAATAGCAATAGTTACTTGATATTTTTAGAAGAATTTCTCACATAAACTTTTAAAAACAGAAGATCCAAGAAAAGAAGGAGAATATGGAATGTAAAAAGAGCCGTTAGATGTTTTGTATGAGGCAACACAATGCAGCATCTGATGATGCACAGCAGACAAACACTACCAATATGCATACAGCAATGAGAGTTTCTACATAAATTTCAAGGTGAAGTATCACCTATGTGCAAAGTGGGGAGAGAATGTGGAGATTCCAAGAGTGCAGAAAGGGTTTTGAGAAACAGAAGGATTTGGTGCAGAATCTCGTCTCATTTAGGGTAGAGGAATTTGATGTGTGGCATTTGTGTATGGAATTTGATTTTAATAGGGGTTTTGGGAGATAATGTGAATTACATTAGGGTGAAACTGTATTAGTGGCATGTATTTTGAAAGTGGTTCTCAAGTAGCTATGTCCTCAGTTTGTAAATAAAACTACATGGAAGAAGGAATGTTACAGTATGTTGTGTCCACACAAAGATGGCTAATAAATTTGTATGACAAGATATTTAAGGAAAAGGGGCAATTGATTTTTAATGAGGAATTATAATTGAAGGAAAAGCTTCTTTCGAGGATGTTCTCTAATTGTCAATTTTAAAAACTTGCAAGTTTCCTAGTATGCAAACTGTGCATGAATTATTTGTTAATATTATTAGCCACATCAGGATCTTATAAATGTCACTTTAATTGCTTGTGTAAAAGTGCATAATAACACATAAGTTCACTTCCTTACTCTAGTTACAATGAATAAAAAAGTAAAAAATCCAATGTGCCCACCACATGACTTTCTCTATACTTGTAATACATATTTCTAAAAATTCCTAGTAGGTTAAATGATAATAATGATATTAAGGAACTCAGAGAAAAATTCAACGACTAAAAAGAAAAGAAATAAACTCAAACCATAGCCTTTTGATATAGCCAGGAAAATTGCACATGATTAATTTTTCAACTGAATAATTTTCACAATGGACAATATTTTAAATCATTTTTCACAAAACTCCCATTTGTTGCTATGTATAATGAAATATTGTTTACTGTTGGCAGTGTTCGAGACACTATCGTAAAATCAAAAAAATTATCAGCAACAGAAACAGAACTGACATATTGGCATTCACTATACTGAACAAAAAATCAGATTAATAAAAAAATCTGATGTGGCCACCACATGACTTTCTCCATACCTGTAATATTTATAAATTTTCCAACTGGGTTAAATAATAATAAATATTTTAAGGAACTAAGAAAAATTAAAAGACGTTACAAAGAACGTTTAAACTCAAAGCATAGCCTTCTGGTATTGGATATAGCCACGAAGCTCCTACTAAGAAAATAAAAAGGAGCATTACTAATTGTAAGATGTAACTAAGCATAAAGTGTAGAAAGATCTGATGCTTTCCTGGCAAATCGATGCAGTGAAGAGTTCCCAGGTTTCCAGCCAAGTGAGTATGGTGTCAACCGACGTTTCGGCACCTTCCTCATGTGACATCTTCAGGGGTCTCCTGAGTGCCGTACCATTATTTCGTCATGGTGAATTTTTCTCGGGTTTCCAACCGGGTTGTCTCGGAGATTTCTTCCGACGTTTCGGCGACTAGCTCTGTCGCCATCTTCAGGGATCCTGAGTGCCAAGGATATTTCTGTGGAGGTTTATATACCTGCCGGGGGATGACAGCAGGTCGGTGATTGGCTGTTGTATGGAGCAGTCCTATTGGCTGGCTCTCGTTGGTGATTGGTTGTTGCATTGTGTGGTCCTATTGGCTGAGCGCTCGTTGGCTAATTGGGCTATCATAGGGTCCCATGCCTTGCTGAGAAGGAATCCATTGTCTCGGTTGATGTTATTGCGGTTCAGGCGGATTTCGATGGCTTCCTTCACTACGCGGTCCCAATAGCCATTAGCTCTCGAAATCCTTTTGGTGTCCTTGAATTGTATGCGGTGGTCCGAGGACAGGCTGTGTTCGGCCACCACAGACTTCTCCGGGTAATTAAGTCTGATGTAGCGAGCGTGTTCCTTTACTCTGGTTTCAATTTTTTCATGGTGGACTTTGAAGAAAAAGCCCTAAACTCAGCACCGTTACGACCTAAGTGCTTTTTCCGATATATCGATGACACCTTCCTGATATGGCCCCATGGACGTGAAGCCCTGATGGAATTCCAAAATCACCTGAATAGACAACATCCCAGCATCCAATTCACGATGGAGATGGAGAGAGAGGGCTGCCTTCCCTTCCTGGATTTACTCATACGCCGAAAACCGGACGGGAGTCTAAGTCATAGTGTGTATAGGAAACCCACACACACAGACCTTTACTTAAACGGGAACAGCGGATGCATCTTAAATGTTCTTTGATCCACATTTCTATTGTCCGTCCCATTTGGCCGATGTACTGCTTGCCGCACGAGCAAGGGATTTTATAAACTCTGGCTGTTTTGAGGCCTAGTTGGTCCTTGTTCTGTGGTAGGAAGCTCTGGATTTTTGGCGGCGGTTTTTGTGCCACCCGGGTGCCTAGAATCCTCGAGATCCTCCCAAAAATTGTTGACAGGAAGGGTATACATGCCGTGGCTACCGGTTTTTCTTCTGGCTTTTTCTTCGCTTTCCTGGAAACGGCCCTTTTCAGGGCCATGCCGATTTCCCGTTCTCCGTGGCCGTTCTGTCGGAACGAGAGGTGTAGGTTCCTGATTTCTGTCCCAAAATCGCGGAACGCCATAGGCCGACCCAACAGCCAATGGGGAACGAGCCTCCAATACCCGGTCAGTATATATACAAGGAGGAAATAATGGTACGGCACTCAGGAGACCCCTGAAGATGGCACTTGAGGAAGGTGCCGAAACGTCGGTTGACACCATACTCACCTGGCTGGAAACCCGGGAACTCTTCACCGTAGGCATAAAGTGTTTACTATAGTTGCCGTTAGGTGGTATGGTGGTGGCAGCTAAAGATTCATTTTTAAAATATCTCTAAAACAATGCATTATATGGAAAAATGTTTTTGAGCAATCATTTTAGAAAATATAAATTTCCTACAAATTTTATTCCAGTACCTTTTTACATTCATTAAATATCAACCTTTTCAGTCTATGCAACAATATATTGTCATTTGCTTCCTAAGCAAGAAGTGCCAACATTGATAATTCATGGACCATGCTGAGTCAACGTAAACTTGTATTAGTTCCACAAATGATAGATGGCAGGAGATGACGATGTTAATAGAAATAGAAGATCACTTAGTTAATGTATCTTCTATTCTTTTTGGTCCACGTTGATTATTTATCGAGCTTTGATTTTTTCAATTTTGTGAAATATTAACTCAATTCTTTCAAGATGGCTTCTACAAGCAAAGATAATTTCACTGTTAGAATTGGGAATGATGAATTTGTTAGATAAACCCATTAAGTGATGACAAATTATTTAGAAAAGGAATATTTTGAGATTTTAGAAGATATATGTGAATTTTAAATAGTTTTTTTTTTCAAATGTAAAATCAGCAAAATATTTTTTAATTTTAAAAATAAAGGTTATGGATATATAGTTTTATAGAATGTTATGTTTTATATAACGTTTCTGCAATTGCTGAAAGAAACAAAAATATGAATAGAATGAATGTGATTTTTTGTCGAGACTGATAAAAAATACTAAAATTGTATTTATGCAAATAATATTTTTCTGTATTTTCATTTCTTAATATTTTTGTGGTATTTTGCAATGTTTTACCTGGATGTATTGTCTTTATAAAAATAGTTAAATGTATGTTCTAGTGAAAAGGATAAATTACCTCATGCTTTATTTAATGTGTAGTTGATTTTTCATTTTTTATTAAAATTTTTAAATAAAAAATCTCAAGGTGAACCTTAATATAATTAATATCTGTAATCATTTGTGCAAGTACCTACTGAAAGAATCAGGCAAGAATACAAATAAATAGCATGTATGTGATTTTTTTTAGAGATTGTTGCAAAATTAATGAAATAGCCATTGCACTTTTGGGCATACCCACCAAAATCGGCATGACACTCAAAGCATCCAAGCAAATATTTCAAAAACTGAAAGTGACCAGAGTTTGGCTGATTTCTACTGTAAATTAATCAGTTCTTGTGCCTTGAACAGACATGTCAGATATAAAATTTTGCATTAATCTAATTAATAGTTTTTGAGTTCGAGTGCCCACAAACTTCTGGTCAAAGAGACGCCCACAAATATCATCGAGAAAATAGTCAAAATGTATTCAGGGGACCTTAAAACATGTATTTCAGTTGAAATCTCGAAATTGATTTTTTTAAAACAATGCTTTCTCTATATTTCATATATGGAGAAAGTAAAAACAGATGAGTAGAGTAAACAACCACTTCCGGTTGACTGCTCTTACCTAAATTCTAATCAGTTATTTACTTTCTAATATAAATGCTAAATATGATATTTTGTGTTGATTGGATTATTAGTTTTTGAGTTAAGAGCACCAACGAAATGTCGGTCACAGATGCTTTCGATGTTGACCCAATCAGACAATTGTCTCTGCCCTCTGTGTTTCACTGCCATTTATTGTTGTTTTTGCACATTTTCATCCGGTTTTGAGGTGGGGAAGTATTATCATTATCTTGTCCTTGTTACTCATTTATTTTGATCGTTACTTTTGTTGTTATTACTGTTTTTTTTTTGCTTGCTCTTCCAAGTTTGTTTGGGCGATTGTCTTTTGTTTTTCGCCGAGATCTCGCTCTTGCCTTCCCAGACATTGAGACCTTATCATCGGGGTTGTTCCTCCACTCCGGTGGAACTTGGTGGTTGGTTGACCATGAGTGGTTGGGAGGGAGAGAGGAGGCCTCATTGCCTCTCCTCTTCAGGTCTTGCCTTTCCTCCTGCCCTTGAGTCTGGAGTGACGTTGAGGCGATCCTTTTCTGACTTATTTAGTTCTGTGCCTATTTTATATTCCATTCTATGAGCGGTTTACCTGTTGGTGGCCCGTGGTCCCATTGCTCCCACATCTACCTTGTTGACATTTTACCATCCCCAAGAATCAGTATTTGTCTTGAAGCGCCAAAATACACTCCATTTCTGAAAGCATATTACCTGTTGGTGGTCCCATTGCTCCCACATCTACCTCGTTGACATCTTATCATCCCTAAGACTCCGTATTTGTCTTTAAGTGCCAAAATGGCAAACTTATCATTGAATCCTCAAGATTAACCCCTGATTGTGCTCTTAAGGTGAAAGGTCTTTCTCCTTACGCTGCCACACCTCAAAGCACATCTGTTCCCCAACCCTCTCCTGCACCTTCTTTTTCCCTTCAACTTTCCCTTGCAACCAAACTGTACCACTCTCTCCCGTGTCTGACTCTCCTTGCTGCAAAGAAGGCCAAACCTTCTCCAATAGCCATCCTCCCTTACTTCCCACTGAGGCATGGAAGCATCCCTCAAACTGTCCTACTTCGACAACTTTGGCAAACCTTCCTGCCACTCCCCGACCTGGTCTTTCCATGGGAACCCCAATGGAACCCCGCTGCTTTCCCAACCCTCTTCTTTCTTCCCCTGTGAGCTATGCCAGAATTGCAGAAGGAAAATCAAATGTCACCCCCAGACCAATGGAAACGGACTCTCCGAAGAATATCTTCATGTTCGTGACGAAAAAGGTGATGCCATCCTCCAGTATACCAACGAAGAAGACAGGAATCATCCTGCTAGCACTACCGAGCACCTCCATCCACGATTATGTCTTTGCTGTAAGAGATGCCCTTGGAGGAGGAGAGGCCATAGCGCATGCCTTAAGATTGTCAAACAACAGGATCTGCCTCGATCTAATAACTGAGGAACTGGTAGATACTTTTCTGTTGTGCCATGGGGGAGTGAAGGTCAAAGACCAATATGTCCCTGCTAGATGGATTATGACAAAAGTCGGTTGACTCGTCATTTCGAACATACTGCTCGAGTTCTTTGACCCCAAACTCATCTATCTTCTAAGTCAGGTGATGAGAATCGTCAGCCCCATTCAGACTATCTGTTGGAATGAAGCGCAAGGGGTTTAATCGCATTGGAAGCTGGAGGAGGCAGGTCTACGTCATCTGCAGAGGGGGTCTTGAAATCCCTGACTCCATTGTCATTGACTTCGGGAATACCCACACAGGATATTCCTGAACTTTGACGATTCCAAATGTTTTTGGTGCAAGGTGGTAGGGCACCAATCCAAAACCTCTCCTTCAGTGAACAATACGGCTTTGCCGCCTGCCTCTTCTACCCCTATCCCAGATCTTCTGCCTTCAGGCGAGAACCCCCCTCCATCGCTCCCATCTTCCCGATCCAACAGCCAGCCTCCGCTTCTGGTCGGTAATGAGAATGAAGGAAATTATTCAGCCTCCATCCCCATTTCTCTGGCTTCTAACCTCCTGCTTGAATCTTCCTCCTCATCTTCTGGTTCATCTGTCGTGAGTGCAGCATCTGCCATTGTGCGTACTCAAGGGATGAGCCTGGTGCTCTGTCTCAGGCAGGCCCACCTCCATACATAAGACACGGAGACTTCTGAGAAGACCTTGCCCCAGAGGAAGTGCACTTCGAAAGAAGACAAGGAGTTGCAGTACATTGTGCACTATGCGAGGGTAAGCCTTCCCTCGCTGAGGTGCCTTGGGACATGCTTTTGCAGTTCCTGAAGTATGTCAAGGGCATTAATGTCAGGCCTGGCCAGGAAGTCATTCGAAGACCTCTTTCTTATCATGAACACCTTGATTGCTCTGAATACCCATAAATCCCTCAAAAGAATGGCACTTAGGTTGTACATACATTGGCTTTTTCGAGCCTTCGAGCAGGGCGATCTGACTGACTAGATCATAATATTTTAGCCTTTTTATCTTTTATATTAATTAATTTATTTATTTATACTCTTATTTGTCCATATTTATAATTGCTGGTGAGAGGAGAGAATGGACCTTCTTGTTACTGAATGTCTGCTCCATCCATAGTGGGCTCAACTCATGGCCTTTTTAAGAGTTTGATCTCTAGATATATCCTTCCATCAGGAGACTAATTCGATGGCAAACCTCCCGGAGTACTACATACATTTCAATGGCCCCAGAATGCCTAGAACCAGCACAGCAGTATTTGTAAAACACTCTACATACGGTTGTATTGCATGACGTAATCACCTTCGATTGTCACTTCCAGGAAATCGACCTGCAGTTTGAGGATCTTCCCGGCACAGTGCTCTGGCTGGTGTTTTTATGGACCACACAATGAACCGGTGGCAGTGGAGGCCGTGGTGACCCTCAACTCATCACTGTATACATGACATGGAGGATGCATGTATGGTGATAGTGGGAGACTGCAACGTTGTGCTATCCCCCTTGAGGGACAGGTCTTCTGGTGTAAAATGTCATGCGCATTTCGCTTTGGCCCTAGAGGGCTTGTTGGAGCGCCATCTGCTGGTAGATGTTTGGAGAGAGATGCATTCCCATTGATCTGGACACTTTTCATGGATGTGGGACTGGTGATTCCAGTGTGAGATGACAGATTTTACTTGTCCAGTTCTAAGCTACAGGCAGTCCAGACATTCACCTGTTGGAATCCTCCGATCATAAAGCAGTCATGATGCATCTAACTCTTGCAGACCATGCACCACACACCTCACTGTGGCATTTTGACTGTAGGCTGCTACATTTGGATGACTAGGTCACTCACACAAAGACCATAATTGCTACATTCCTTGATCATTTCCATGGTTCCTCTCTAAGGTGGGAAAGACTCAAGGACGTGCTTAAATTTCACATGATGTTGTACAAGCATGTCCTATGCAATGCATTGTCCTCTGAAGTTGAGGAGGAATGGTACAGAATGGAGGGAGAGATAATATTTCAGCAGCTTGGGTGGTTCAACTGGCTGCCAACAACAAGCCTGCTGCAGCACATCTGGCACGTTGGGAGGATATATGCAGGCTTAGGAACCTGAAAGAAATTAATGCCAAAGGCACTTTGCTGAATGAGCCTAGCTCCATCCATGAATTTGTCTTGTGCTACTTCTCCGGAATATATGCCAACATCAGAGGGAATGAAGATTGCCTTGATGTACCAGAGGGACTGGGGTGATGTCCTTCAAATGTTGGAACTGGAGAAACACTTCCTTGATTCACTGATGATGGCATATGACTCCACTGAGGCATTGGGACAACAGCCATAATAAAGCACCTGGTCTTGACGGACTCACTACTGAGTTTTACTTAGCATTCTGGAGGCTTTTGAAAAGTCCTTTGCCGGAGATGGTCAAGGGCAGATTCTGCAGAGGGTGATTGCTGCTATCGATCACAATGGCAGTGATCACTCAGATAGACAAGGGGGTGATGACTGGTCGATGGGTAACTGGAGACCTATATCCCTGCTGAACACAGACTATAAGAGAAGGCACTTTCCATGAGGTTTTCCTTGGAGGTAGCCTTCGTGATCTCTCCAGAACAAGGCTACTGCATTCCAGAATGAATCATATTTGATAACATCACTCTTGTGAGAGACACCATCCTACTAGAAAATGATCCTTCAGCATTGCTTTCCCTTGATCAGCAAAATGCCTTCAACAGGGTCTTACATAGGCCTGTTTTGCACCATGCAGGATATAGGGTTTGGCCATACCATCATCGAGAGAATGTGCACCACTTATAATGGTGCGAGGGGCTTGGTTGTTGTCTGGCCAGCTCTACTGAATATCAATAGAGCCCTTGCTCTCCATGCTGAAGAGAGAGCTACAAGGGATTCATCTCCCCTTGCCAGCCAAGACTGCCCTCACCATCAGCACTTATGCCGATGACGTATGTGTCTTCCTTGGTGAGGAAGATGATTTCATCCAAGTCTCACTCCTTTGAGAGGTATGCACACAAGTCCAGCCCTCTCCTGAACAACACAAAGAACAAAGGACTATGTATGGGGAGCTGGAGAAACCATCCAGATGCACCATTGGGCTTCATTTGGTCAAGTGCCTCGGCACACAATAACTCTCAAAAGGAGAGAGATGAAAAAAATGCTATGCTCACAGAGAAAATAATGGCAGGTCTAAACAAGTGGAAGCTGAGGGTGACAATGATGTCCTTAAGAGGTCATGTCCTCATGGTCAATAAATTTATTGCCCCGCAGATATTGCATATCCTCTGGGTCTACATCCTACCTAGTGGTTTCCTGCATTGTCTGCAGAGCAGACTGGTGGACTTTGTCTGGAATGGGGGCAGGCACTGGACTGACTCAGCCACCCTCTGCACCACTTGCTGAAGGAGGTTTGGGCCTGGTAAATGTCATCCTGAATACACAAACTTTACGTTTCTTGTTTTCACAGTGTTTCCTTTTCAGTCCTCCAGAGAGTCCTTGGAGGATCCTTGCAGCCAACTGCCTGGCAGACAACAGGAGAGAGGGTTAACCCCTTAATATATTTTATGGACAAGATCAATTCCGGAAGTCCAATAATATCAGAGCCTTCTACAATTCAGTAGTTCAGGTGTGGAAGGCCCTCAAACCGAGAGTGAAGGAGAACAGGAACAGAAGGCCTTTCCCAACCAGATGGACCCCTCTGTTCCAAAATTTATTGTCTGTAGCCAGAAATTTAAAACCTACAAGATCTTGCCCTTAGCCAAATGCACCATTTAAGGGGAATTATTATATGAATTGATAGGAGTAAAATGGCCTATGAAGGGCACATATACTGGCTGTGCCATTAACTGGCTGGGTGTCACGGATTATCCCTCACTCGAGTGTGATGCCAATGTTGCATGGAGACTAGGCATGGGAGATTGGCTGACATGCACTTCCTTGATGGTAGCAGGACCAGGGCATGTGTGGAGTGCCTTGGGTGCCAAAGGGTGAAGGGAGATGAATGGGAGAAAGAATGGGAGTGATAGAGAGAATGGGAGGGAAGAGAGAGGATGTGAGGAAGGAATAGATGGAGGGGGGAGAATGGAAGCAAGAGAGAGGGAGAGAATGGGGGAAGAAAGTGAGAATGGGAAGAAGTGAAAGACAGTGAGATAGGGAGAGAGATTGGGAGGAAGGAAGAGACCTAGAAAAGTCCGATGCTTTCCTGGCGAATCGATGCGGTGAAGAGTTCCTGGGTTTCCAGCCAGGTGAATATGGTGTCAACCGACGTTTCGGCACCTTCCTCATGTGCCATCTTCAGGGGTCTCCTGAGTGCCGTACCATTATTTTGTCCTTGTAGATATACTGACCGGGTATTGGAGGCTCATTCCCCATTGGCTGTTGGGTTGGCCTATGGCATTCTGCGATTTTGGGGAGTATTGGATTCCACACCCTGCTGAGTGGGAATCCCGTGTCCCTGTTAACGTCGTTTTTCTCGATTCTGATTTCAATGGCTTCTTTCACTAGCCTATCCCAAAAACCGTTGGCCTTGGCAATCACTTTGGCCTCCGCAAAGTTAATTCGATGGGCTGTGGATATGCTGTGCTCTGCGACTGCCGACTTTTCCGGCTGATTTAGGCGGATGCATCTTGGATGTTCTTTGATCCTCGTTTCTATTGTCCGTCTCGTTTGGCCGATGTACTGCTTGCCGCACGAGCAAGGGATTTTATAAACTCTGGCTGTTTTGAGGAAGGTGCCGAAACGTCGGTTGACACCATATTCACCTGGGTGGAAACCCAGGAACTCTTCACCGCAAGGAAGAGATAGGTAGAGAGAATGTAAGCAAGAGAGAGGAAGGGAGAATGGGGGAAGGAAGTGAGAAGAGAGAGAGAATGGGAGGAAGGGAGTGGTAGAGAGAATGGAAGAGAGAGGGAGATGTAGATAGATGTAACTAAGTATCAATTGTTTACAGTAGTTGCCGGGTTGTGTGGTGGTGTCAGTTAAAAAATATAATTTATTAAATATCTCTTAAACAATGCATTATATAGGTAAATGTTTCAAACAAGGTTGTAGAAAATTAAATTTCTTACATTTATTCCCATACTTTTTACATTAATCAAATATTAAAGCACGTTAAAAATACAGATAAGTGACAATAGTAAACACACACTTTTGGTTGACCGACTTCTACCAAAAACTAATCAACTTGTTATTTTAACAGAAATGTCAAATATAAAATTCCGTGTTCTGATTAAGCGGCCAAAAAATTTCTATCACATACACATATCATCAAAATGGTCAAAATGTGTTCAGGGGACCTCAAAACATATTCCTGTTGAAATCTCAAAATTGATTTTTTTTATGAAAACTACTTTCCCCTGTACTATGCATGGAGAAAGTAAAAAACAATTTTAATGAATCCAGATGTATTTATTTACCCTTTTTGACTTTCAAGAAAGAAAATGGCACCAAAGAAAAAGGTTGCACAATTATCTTGAATTTCCAAAAAGTAGCACATGACAAATTTCTTTTGCACATACTTCATGAAAAATTAGTTGGAACATTGGTCACTATTGAGGCTGTTAATCTGACATTGGCAGACAGGAAATGAATATGAAAAATTAAGCAATGACCCATGTTTTTGGCTGTCAAGTTTATGTAACCATGACAATGCTCACATTTCCCCTTAATTTTTATTCTAGCGGTCATGCTTGTTATATTTGGTGAAAACTAAAGAGGAATAGCCTGCTGTGGTTGCTTAAAAGTGGACAGGCCCTGGTTTGCCCTGGCTTTAATATACTCCTGGTGATTTTAAGGACAATTAAAGTTATTTTGTAATTGAGTATATTGTTAAATAACATGTGTCATTTTTGATAGGCTTGTAAAATAAGAGTCCGAACCATAGTGGAGAATTCATCATCAGCTGAGATGCCTGCACCTAGCTTTAGGAGCTTGCGAAAGAGGAAGGGAGAGACACGGTCAAACATTGGAGAGCAGCAGCGGAAGATGCAAAGGGAGGAAGAGGAACTGATGGAAAAGGGAAAGGATATGAGCAAGAAGGTATATTTGTGCCACCATTGGGTGTAAGAATACTCATGTGATTGTGCAAGCATCTCTCACTTAGTGCTATTACTTGGTTCCTTAAGAACAGAGCACTAACTGAAACCACATTAAGCAAGGGAATTTTGTGGAACACAATACTTGAGGAATTGTAATTTAATTCGACATATGAAACTACATGATGGAGAAATCTTTCGTGTGATTTGCACGTCATCATCATCATGCTTCTGTCCGAAGACAGGTTTTAACTGAATCGCTGCCTCCATTTCTCTCTCTCCCTAGAAGCCTCTTTTATACCTCTATAAGTATTATATCCCTGCTTTATATTATCTAATATTCCTATTCTTTTTCTCCCTCTTCCTCTTCTTCCACTAATTTTTCCTTCTAAGATCGTCCTTTGTAAACACTGTCTTCTCAATATGTGCCCTATCCAATTTGCTTTTCTTTTCCTGATTGTTTTTATTAGCGTCCTTTCTTCTCCCACCATTTCTAATACTTCTTCGTTTCTCTTCCTCTCTGTCCATTTCACTTTCATCATTCTTCTCCATACCCACATCTCAAAACTTTCTAAATATTTTTCTTCCTTTCTCCTTACCGTCCACGTCTCTGCACCATAAAGAGCTATGCTCCATATGTAGCATTTTGCTAATTTCTTCCTTGTTTCTAAATTTATTTTCTTGCTTGTGAGAAGCTCCTTCTTCTCGTTAAATGCTGCTTTTGCCATTGCAATCCTACTTCTGATGTCCTGTGTACTACTTCCATTTTGTGCTAAAATACTGCCGAGATATTTGAAACTACTTACTTGTTCCAATTTTTGGCCATTTACCATTATATTTAATTCTTTATGTTCCTTTGAAACCACCATGACTTTCGTTTTTTCAGCATTGATCTTCATTCCATATTGTTGGCCAACCTCCACTAGTCTGTCTGTCTTCCTCTGAAGCTCTTTCTCACCTTCTGCTATTAAGCCCTGATCATCTGCGTATTTAATGGTGGTAATACTTTTGCACGTAGAAAGATTTTATTGTTCTGTTTTAATAACAGAGTGACAGTCAAGACAGTGACCATAGTGCTGTCAATGATGGGAAATGGTACTACCAAATTTATTTTTCATGTTATCTTATGAGAAATAGAAATAATCTACTGGAGTTATACCTGGGTTTTTGTTTATGACAATCTTGAGGAAAAATGCAGAGCTAATACAAAATTTGGTTTACCTGACTGAAGAAACAGCTGAGATATTGAGCATTATTTAAAAATTGACCAAGAGATGAGGGGGTTTTATAAGGTTTAATGGGGACATGATTAAAATCATTTCTGGCTTATTGTAGTACTTACTCTGTGGAATTTGATTTTATTACATTTAACTTAGTTACTATAAACAATTTTTATACTCATTTGGATAAATGCATTGACGTATAATTGAGGTAAAGTAATTGATTTCAAATAATAGACTAGAAAACATAGTCTGCAAGAATGATTTGAATTGTTTTTCAAATGTGCTGGTGGTAGTGATATTTTAAAAGTTATTTAGGTTCTGTTCTAATTACTGGGTGGTCAAGAGAGTGACAGTAGCACTGGTACTACTATGGCATAACAACATCCTCGGGTTGGGCTGGTTTAATTAATTAGTTTGTTTCCTTTCCACATTTACTATATTCCTCCCTGTCACGTTGATGCCTCTAAAGTATCAAAGTGCTGCTATTTAGAGAAGAAGCTAGCATGAGGTTTTTGCCGGAATGTGTAGTGAACTATTTACTAAGTCAGGGTTCCCAACATTTTCCATATGGCAAGCACTAAGTTGTATTCTGGTATATCAAGCAAGCAGCAGGCTATATCCCAGAATATCAAGTGAGCAGCACTATACATTTGCAAAAAATAATAATGACCATAAATAGTAAAATTAAACCAATGTCAATATTATTATTGGTGTACTTTTATTTGTTTCTAAAGAAAGCAATTAAATATATTAAATTACCGTAAATACCCGCGTATAATGTGCACTTTTTTTGAAATATTTGAGTTAAAAATTAGGATGCGTGTTATACGAGGGTATATAATCTTCCTATTTTCATTTGACCCCATATTTCCACAATTTCAGCACAGTAATTACTGCCCGGGTATCCTCAAATTTTTATTGGTGATTTTTGCGAAAAGTAAGATAGATAATAGTAAAAATTTATTAACTTATTCTATTAACATAAATTAATTAGATATGAAAAGAATGAATTCAGTATTTATTGATTTTAAAAGCCAAGAAATTCTTCTTCGATGTTGTTATCGGAATCGTCATCTTACGCATGACGTCACCCTAAACCGGCACCCTTTCTGGTGGTGAGGTACTGGTACTACTTACAATTAGAAACAATGGCAGCTGATGCCTTTGAGTATGCTGGAAGTTGATGCTTCTTGTAGAACTAAATAAAATTATCATTCCCTACCTTTCTCTCAGCATTCATACATGATTTATTCTGTATTCTTAGAGTCTGTAGTTCATTATGGTTATTTGCTATCGTGTTTCCATGCTCCAGAGTGTTCTAATAAGGGTAAAACTGAAGGTTGGGCGAACCTGTCCACCTCAGGCGTGACAAAAACATATGTAAAAAACATAGGATTATCGTCATTCCATTTTATTAGGTCAAAGAATGTCATATGCCATACTATAAAATTAATATAATTTGATTTATTATGTCCTAATATCACCTTGTAAGTAAACATAAAATATGTAATGATTGAGTTAGCTGACGTTCTTTTGGAACGTTATTCGAAAATTTCATTTCGCACTTTCATTATGTTATCAATACATAATACCAATAATTCGATCATTGCTTTAGAACACGTTAAACCATCTACTTTATTCTGGAACGGTAACGCTAAAAAAATCGGTGCGCACTATACGCGGGTATATAGAAAAATCATAGATTACGAGGCTGAAAACCCCCCTGCGCGATATACGAGGGTGTGCACTATACGTGGGTATTTACGGTAATGATGCTAGGAAGTGTTACAGAAGTGCACAACCCAGCTGCCAAAGAGCACCAGGTTGGGAACTCCTAAACTTAATTGTAGTTCATCGTCCCCTTGCTATATTGCCTTTTATGGTGCCACTGCTCTGTAGTAGCACCATTTCCACAGTAGTACCATTTCTTGCCATTGAACAGTACCAGATTTTTTCTCCAGAAACCATACCTCTTACAGGAACAGAAGATGCAGAAAAATAAGGATTTTGAATGTAATGTGTGTATGAAGAAGTACCGTTGGAAACAAGGCCTGTTGCGGCATTTCATGGTGCACAGCAGAAAGAAGCTGAAGCTGCATGCATGCGATCGCTGTGATAAGAGCTTCGACAGAAAGTGTGACCTGGAGAATCACCGGTCTGTGCACGATGGGGAGAGGGTTTGGGAATGCAAGGAGTGCAAGAAGGGGTTTGAGAAATGGAAGGATTTGCTGCAGCATTGCAAGTCTCATTCAAAGGAGAATTTGATTTGTGAAATATGCGGGTTGAAAAGGAACCGCAAATATAATTTGAAAAGACACTTAATGAGTCATATGGGAATGAAGCCGAATGAGTGCAGCATTTGTGGAAGGAGGTTTTTGGAAAGGTATGTACTCAAGAGTCACATGAGACTTCACACAGGTGAAGGGATGTTTTCCTGTGATGTGTGCGGAAAGAGTTACACACAAAAGTCTTACCTTGTTATACACAATAGATGCCACACAGGAGAACGTCCTTACTCGTGCAAGTTGTGTAACAAAGCATTTATATCAAAAGTGCAATTGGTTGTTCATGGAGCATCACATTCAAACAAGAAGCCATTTTCATGTGATTTATGTCCTAAGGTGTTTGCCTGCAAATCATACCTTAACAAACATCAAAGAATGCATTCCAAGGATGCAAAATGTACCTGAAAAGTTTATTTTGATTACAGAAATCCCTCCATATTTGTGGGGGTTATGTTCCTGAAAAATGCTCTGAATATAGAAACTGCAAATATAGATACTAAAGGATTATGGGATCAATGGGGTTAGGGGAACAGCTACCCCAATTTTTTATAGTATTAACATTATTATTGTTTTTAAAAATTATATTTAGTATTAATAAGCATAGTTCTGGAATCTTTACTTCTTGACATGGATTTAAGAAAAAATATGTGGTAGTCGTAAGAATGCAACCAACGTTTTATTCCCACAATTTTAAGGGAAAGTTGCAAAAATAATTCGAGTAAATATGGTGGTTCATTTCCAATTTAATGCATTCATAAAAAACAATGAATAAATGACTCATACCTTTAATATCAGTGTTGATGTCTCTTTAATGGTAATGATAATTGCAGCATTGGAAATGTTAGTTGGACAAGGTTCCCTCCTGTGGACCATCCGTTGGTGATCCAACAGATGAATGAGTACAACTTTGAGCGTTGGCAGTGCTACTTTCAGAGACATCATTTGAGATTCACTCAAAGTAGCATGTGATTGGCTCCTGCTTCAACTTTTTGTGAAAGCCTTTGTAAACCTCTCTATAGGGATTTAGTAAATCTTCCATACTTCTCTTAAATTTAATGCTTTGTTCCATGACTGGACCAACATCAAACACTATCCATAAGTTCAGATGCCTGTTTCATTATCCCTGCCAATGTTTTCAAATTCAACTTATAATAATAATTTATAATATTTTTATTTTTTAATCACTTAGTAATTGTGTAAATTTTTAATGTCTTTATACCATATTTTAGGAATTTGTGTTCATTAAATATTTTTAACAAATTAAATTTTTATTGTAATAATAAATATATATTAACATTTTAATTCATGTCTTGTGGTAAAAATAGTTTGAGACACAAATTTTAAGAACAAACAACTCAAATACTGAATAATTAACGTATTTTCTAATCGATTTGGGATTTGATTCACCTCAATTGCAACTTAAATGCCTACCTCCAGTTTCGAAAAATTAAATACCCATACGAGTGGTTAATAAAATATAAGCTATACGATATAAAACAATGAAGAAAACAAATTAAAAAGTGTTAATAAACCATATAAGATTAGGGGAATGCCCGTTGAAATCCAACAGCAGAGTTTTCTTGCAACTTTTTTCCAATACTTTCTTTATATTCATCAAACCTTGAAGTAAATATTTCAAAAACATCTGATTTGTCTAGCACATGACTTCCTCCATAACAATGTAATGTCCTCTCATAAATTTTTTACATTCTGAAACTCACGTCCACTTTATGTCTGCCGTTGGCATACCAAATGCAAAGCATCATATTTAAATTGTAGTAGATATGTTTAATTTGTATCAGTCTTGTTTACATTATATTACTAGACACCTTAATTGGTGCCTATATGACTTTGTGTTTCATATTATGCACGAAACCGCCCAGCTGTAGTCATTTTTTTCAACTTGACACGCGATTGCCTACCCCGCTGTAATCACTTCCCTTCCGCCAAAGTGGAACCATTGGTCTGTGGGAGCAATTTTAAGAAATTTGACCGTAAATTTTTAAAGTATTGTAGTAATTAATTAAATACAATGTATTACTTTATGCAATAATAAATATTTTAACAGACATATACTTGACATCTGGGTGTTTCATGGTGCATTTAAAATAGGGGTGTATTCTCACCTTAAATCCTCATACTCCATTTAAGACGATACCTAATATTTTTAATGGCATTTTTGTGAAAAAACCTCGTCTTCCTTTCGGGTAAATACGGTTTTGTTTTTCCATTGGCATACATGTTTTGTATAGAATGGAAATCTAATATAATAAACTCCTTTCTCTGTATGTTCATGTCTTTCATCCCAATTGAATCATTAGTTATGTGGATATTCATCAGTTACCTTTTTTGGCCTGACACCCAGACAGACACTCAATTTTTGTGTAGCATAAAATGGTTTCAATAATTTGTTTTTGTCCCTCATGGTAAATAGAATTAAAGAAACAAGATATTTAATAAGGCTTTCATTGTTGACAATGTTATTGTGCAATATGCCATAAGTGATTGAATAGGAGCACTGGCAACTATTTACAATTTCTACATTTCATCCAGCTGTAATTCAAGCCCAGGTGACTATTTAAGCTCTGACATTACTATATTATGAAAAAATTAAAATCGGTTTTAAAATTCGTACCTGACTTGTCAATAACTGCGCTACCATTAGAACCAGCAGTTGATCAGTCACTAGCATCTTGATCAATGCCACTTACAAGCTGATCACTTAACCTTTTATGGCCTGACGGGACATTTAAGTCCCACTACTCATAAGAACATGTAACACTTAACCCCTCAAGTCCAGAGGACGTTTATGTAAATCCTATCCCAGATGCAGAAGGAGATTGTTTTGGCTATGCAGGTATGAAAAAAAAGCATTCACAAAATTTCAACTCTCTATCTATAATAATAAAAGAAGCTGTCTGTATGCGTGTGTGTCTGTGGCAGACATAACTTTTCAGAAAACAAATCTAGGAGCTTCAAAATTTTGCATGCAGAGGGGTGGCTAGCGCGTTTGGCTCCCAATGCTAGGGTCGCGGGTTCGAGTCCCGCCTTGGTCATGGTCGTCGTCTATTGTTACCGTTTCCACTGTAAAATGGCTGGCAGAGCTGTATACTGAATAAATAAAATAAAATTGAATAAATAAAAAATGGCAAAAATAATTGAAATTGGCAGATGGGGGCCTGAGGTATCCCTATGGAATTATCAGTCCAAATTTTGCTTTCTTGAAGATATCTCAGCAACCAATTGACCGATTTTGATGAATTCTCCATCAATGTCAGTGTCTTGATAATACACATTTTTAAGCCAAAAATGGATGAAATCGGCCAATGGGATCAAGGATCGTAATATAAGGAATGGTCCAAATTTCACAGGTTCGAGGGATCACCATGCAACGGTTGATCCAAATTTCAGTTTTTTAAAGATATCTCGGCACCAAACAGCCGATTTCGATGAATCCTTCTCCAATATCGATGTGACACATATTTGAGCCGAAAATGGATAAAATCAATCCACAGGGTCAAAAGGGCCAGTCCAGATTTTGGTTTTTAAAAATATCTTGGCAACGAATTGACTGACCTTCGCTAATATCGATGTTTTGGTAAGATACATTTTTGAGCTGTAAATGAAACGTGTGAACGAGTTTTACTTTTTCTCAACCATCTATTGATAATTAGAAGTTTATCCTTTTTTCATAATTTTATTTATGAGTTCCTAACATTCTGAATAGCTCTATAACTATTATGCAGCTTCAGGTTGGTCATGCGAGTTACGGTGCCAAATATAGTTTCAAATGGTGCGCAGGGTCGAGGGATCCCCATGGAATGTGCCAGAACTTTGATTTCTCAGGGGGGAGAGGAGAAGGGAGGTGTCAAATTTGAATCTATATTTAATTTGTTCTTACCAACTGGTCACTTACCTCGAGGGTACCTTGAGTTTGGTTGAAAATATTAACGAGTGATATGTGCATGAAAAATTTTAAACTCTAAACCTGGGTCAATACCAGTGTAATTATCTTGTGATAAATAACAAGTACAATAGAATTTGATGAAAAAATATTATTCTTAAGGCCTAAAATTTCTCTTGAAATATGCCAAGATTTTTAAGATGAAATAATTTTCAGCATGACAAAAAATAAATAAAGCTAGCAACGATGGTTGACGTACCAACATGTTTGATGGTGACGTGAAGTTTTTCCTCGATGTGATGTAATGACACGTCAGACAGCACTGAGTGGTCAAACAAATTCAAAGAAACTGATGATCCTCTGATATTTTATTGCTTTAAAGTGTCCTCCATTCCTAATTGTAGGGGAGGAGCACATGGAACTCGTTTAGGTAAAACGATGAGGAATGTTTTTGAAAAACATCCCTTCCAGGAGGCCATTACCGCTTGGACATGAAGCAGTAGTTTTGTTTTTGAGATTTGTCCATATATGGCAAGGTGTTTTGTTGTGAGAAGTTTGTAATTTTATTGTGAAGGTCTAAAGATACTTATTGAATTGAACATGGACTATTTTAAGCAAAATTCATGCAACTATTCACAATTTTGTCTGGAACTTCTCAGTTTCTATATTAATGTCTAAGAATGAGAAATTTAATCATAATACACGGGTAGTAAGTTACCCATTTACAAAGATATATAAAACATATAATAGCACAAATAAAATAAATATAGTAAAATGTTACATTAAATCAAATACATATATTCATTGAAGTTGTAGTTACAAAACAGTAATAAACTTATTGCATTTGATATAAAATATAACCACCAAAGCACACAAATATTACCTAAATTCATGAATTGCCTTAATTTGTTTAACAGTAGTTTCAAAAATCTCTATAAAACTATAAGATAAAAATAGGTTACCTAAACGTTGAAGACGGTTTATTGGTGAGTGGTATATATATATATGAAATGACAATTATTCAAAATCTAGGAACATTTCCTAATGATATAAGCAATTAAGTATTCATAAGTACATAAATTTGTTAATTTAGGCCATAAAGGGTTAACTCCAGTTGGTCCTCGTCTGCTGATGGAGTTGCTATTAAAACCATATTCTCCCAAGCAGTCTGCAGTACAACTCTTCCATCTGCTCAAGGTTGATCGATGTGAAAGAAATGCATTAAGCTATCTTCGGTGCTGTTGGATTTGATCATTAATGCACAGGACTTGGAGGTACGTGTAATGATGTCAGTCTTCCATATCTTCTTCACTCACAAAACCAGCAGTTGGCGTGATGGTGGCTTAAAATTTGCAGTCTTAATATATAACATGTTGCATAGGTCTTCCATCCATAAATCACTATTATCTTTTTGCTTTTTTTAAAAGGTTGGGAGGATGTTTGCATGATGTCCTTGCTATTGTAATAAAGGCTGTCAACTTTATCAAAACAAGTGCAGTTCAAGATCTTCTTTTCCGACAACTTTGTGAGGAAAATGAAGATTTTGAATGCCTACTAATGCATACAGAGGTCTGATGGTTATCAAAAGGTAATTGCCTTCGGCGTTTTACTGAACTTTGGGACAGTGTTGTATTATTTCTAAGTGATAAGCAGCTTGGAGAACAGATCGTTGCTGCTAAATGTGACACATTTTATCTATCTGATATATTTGAAAATCTGAATTTGTTGAACAAACAGTTACAAGGAAAAAACTGTAATCTTATATCTTGCAAAGAGGCCATTACTGCTTTCCTTGGAAAACTAAAGTTATTTTGGAGTAATATTGGATGTTGTGAGTTCATACAATTTCCATCACTGGCCACTCTTGTCAATGAAATTCATGATTATGATATTGCTGTATATGTTGAGCATTTGAAGAATTTGTACAGTGATATGCAATGTCGGTTCAGCGACCTGCTAGAGATGAATATTCCAGATTGGGTGGTGAATCCGTCTGGTGTCAATGTGGTTGATGCTGACATCACATTACAAGAATGTCTGGTTGAGTTGCAGAGTAATATAACAGCTCAAGCTAGATTAAAAAACGGCAAACAGAATTTCTGGATAAGTAGCGAAATTGCAAATAAGTTTCCACAACGAAAACACTTCTACCAACCTACCCAACCCGATGGGGGTGATTTAAATGTTCCTTCTTATTCAAATTACCCTTCCCTGGCTACTCAGGGCTACTACTCCACGTAATTCCTAATCTTGACATTTTCAGCGTCTTGTATTTCCATATCTCGCCCTCAGATGGGCGCTGCGGAGGCGGAGCAGCGTTAATCCCCAAGTACCTAAAATAAAATCTCAAATATAATTTATTTGTTATTTATCATAAAATCACTCAAGCAAACATTATTAGTAGTTTGCGCACGTTTTCATAAACAACTTAATTTATAAACTTTATGAAAGTTATGGCAATGAAGATGAACTGCTGTCATAAACTTCTATCAGATTGTCTACACCTTCATCTTCTGAAATTGCAGAATATGAAATTCTCGAGGTTGAAAAGACGAAGAAGTTGGACAAAAAAGAGAAATTTGTTTTGCTTCTCGTTTCTTAGAATCATAGAGCACACGATAACATTGGATTGCCTCATCAATGCGAGTTCTACATTGCCTATTCCTTTCCCGATTTTGGTCGTTCTCATCCAAAATTGTAGTAAAATCATCAACTGCAGCAAAGAGCTCCAATTTCTTCATGTCAAATGTTTTTGGTGGCGTCTCATCTTTTTTCCTTTTGCTCTTCCCGGGACAAATGTGCGTCGAGTTGAATCAACTCTTCATTGGTTAGCTCTTCACTGTGCAATTGTAACAAATCTTCCACATCATTGTCGTTTACTCCTTCAAAACCTATTTCGTTTGCCAGATCCACGTTGTCCTTTTGAATATCGGAGCTGTCCCTTGCCCATCCCTTGTTTACTGAAATATATGAATTTATCTCCCGCGTCATCACATAGCGCGTCTTTGGTTTGCGAAAAATTTCCTTGTAAAATCGTAAACTGTTCGTAAATAGAAATATAGGTATAAATATCGAAAATTCGTAAATCGAGGGATGGGTGTACATATATCTGTTATTTGCAGTTCAGTTCTCAGATTTGACAGCGCCACAGCGCTGCTTCCGGCGTGCAATGTTTGGATTGTGAAGAATTGTAATGGCTGTTGTGCAGCTGGTGGTTTAGCGTAAAAATATGGATTTAACCAATGGTTTAACTAAGTGTAGGCTCTGTTTATACGGTAGTGGCAATTTTGTTCATATTTTCAATGTGACCGATGAGAAGAATTACATAGTGGCGGACCTAATCTTGGATTTGCTTCAATTCGAAGTAAGTTGTTCCATGTTTTTTCGAGTTTCGCTTGGTATGTTGATTTACATAAGGATATTGTGATGGATAATTCTTGTACGCTGCCGAATCCATAGAAAGAACGGCACTGCTACGTGACTGTACTAATTATACAAATCAGGTCATTTTGAATACGTAAATTAGAGCGAAATTATAATGTACTATGTAGTTTTAAGTGTTTAAGTATTAGGCTCTCATGTTTTACGGTAAACTGTTGATTATTGTAACATAATTGGTTAGTTTTGATTGAGTATTGCGCATAAATAATTATAAATTGTATTGTGTGGTATAATTTTTACGTAATTGATTTCTATGCGATCGCAAAAAATCTTAGTACCGTAAGTTCAAGGCGACCGAGAACTATAAAATTATTTCGGTACTTTCAAACAACCATCTCGAGATAGACAGAACGTAACTACGTAATTAACTATGGATTTCATTCTGAATAGGTGAGCCTGGAAGATGGATATCCATCATTTGTGTGCGGTGCATGTTTCAACAAGTTGACGGAGTTTCAAATATTCAAGGAACAATGCATAGCATGCAAGGATACTTACGACCATGGATACTTGGAACCCGAGACTATTTTGGGAGACACAGAAATCTTAGAGGTGAGAAACCTAATTGAATCGATCTGTGTTATGCTTTGATATTTAAGAAAATACTTTTTCGTTTATGAAGTGTTTTTCGGATGGTTTATTTGAAGGGTATATATTTCTGTCATTCAATATCCAACCTTAAATTGTAATTTCTATTGGGAAATGTTGGTTAAAATAATAATAATAAATTTATTTAAAATGATCTAGGTTTCGTTGCAATGCAACATTGTCAGGTGAAAAAAATTCAAAGCCGGTAGCAATTTATAGTAATAGATACAATGGGTGGGTGGGAGAGGGTGTGTTGGGGAGAATAAAGAAAAGAATTGTGGAGCGAACATCATTGGAGGAAAGGGGTGAACTTATGTTAGTGGGAAGGGGAGGGGAAGAAATCGGTTGAGCTCAGTGATGTCCAGCAAGTTGGATAATGAGAAGACAATGGGGATAATTGGTAGGAATAATTAGATTAGTGGGAGGTCAAGAAGTGGAGAATGAAAAGGATACAAAATATCATTTAAAAATTCACAGTTTTTTGAAGCCACACACTGTATACTTTCAAATTGTTCCAGAATAATAATAATAATAATTTTATTTGCCCGTGGATCATTATACCAAATGAAACATAATATAAGGCACGTCATGTCATATGCATATAGCAATAACATATTCATAAAAGCATTACAATGAAGATGGAAGAGATGAACATTCAAATTTTCAGGGTAACAGTACATAGTGCACAAATAAAAAACATTAGAACAAGGGTACAGCTATAAAATAATAATATAATAATAATAAAAAAATGCCAGTATCGTCAGGACTGCATAAACTCACAGAATAAAAACATTTATCAAGCCTGGGTCCCTTTCTTTCATAACGCAGGATTGTGGTAATCAAGTCGCCGTTGTGTCCATGTTCTAATAGATGTTTGGCAAAGAGAGAGGTTGTTTTACTGTTTATGAAGCAGGAATGATTTTCTTTGATTCTTTCTTTGAATTTTCGTGCCGTTTGTCCTATATAAACCGCAGTACAATCTCCACAATGTAATTTGTAAATTCAACCTTTTTCCAAATTTTTAATTTTGTCTTTAGCACGGCATAAAAGGTTTTTTAAAGCTTGATCTATTGTAAAAAGTGGCTCTTAATTTTATTTTTGGGATTTAATCTGTTAATTTTAAGGGGTATATTACCAATATATTACCAATTACATAGTCTTCACTGTTGTGGTTTCAAATCGCCAACAGGGATGGTACCGTATATTTGTTTCATGGCTAGTTGGGATCGTTTCCTCTCGTATAATCTGTCAATTAATTTTATAGGGTAGCTGTTGTTGACTGCTATTTGTTTAATTTTGTTTAATAATTTGAAGTTCTTTCCTGACGTTGAAATGAAATACAGCAATTTTTTGTGAGAAATGGTGTCTTGAATTGAAGTGAATGATTTGGTCGGTGTACGTCTTTCCTGAAAATAGCAAAATCTAAATTTCTGTTTACCTTTGATATGGTGAGGTCTAGAAAGTTTAGGGACCTGTTGATCTCTGTCTCACATGTGAATTTTATTGCTTTATTAAAAGAATTCAAGAAATTTAGGAAGATATCCAGTTGCCTCGATTACGCAGACCACACACAAAAAATATCATCAACATAACGAAACCAACAGAAAACGTTTTTGACAATAGGATTCTCTGAAGAGAATAGATTACTTTCAAAATTGTCCATGTAAATGTCTGCAAGTAGTGGGGACAAAGGAGAGCCCATGGCTAGGCCATCTAATTGTTTATAAAAACTTCCATTAAACTTGAAATAGTTTTGAGAAATGCACATTTTAATTTGGGGACTCAATTAACTGGTTATTGGAACAGGAACACCTTTCTTGATGAGTGTAATTTCAGCTAACTCCACAGCTTCTTTGGTGGGAACACTGGTGAAAAGATTACACACATCTAGGGTGCACTTTGGAGGGAGAACTTCTTGTGATAAGGTGTTTGCTAATTAGACATTAGGGATTTGCATCAATACCGATTTTTGCATTCGCATCAAAACTTTACCCTCTGCATATTTTCCTGTATCCGATAGTTATATGTTGTCTGCTTTCAACGACAATGAGTTACAGGACAAATGTAATTTGAGTCCATAAATCAGCCTATGAGACCAATATTTGCTGTCCCCGGAGAGGTACTGCTCTTAAGGTAGTGCCTTTCCTGCATACCCCCTAGGGATGGCCCTGCACTCATCTTCTTAGTTGGCACCTTCAAAAGACCTTTGCGTTCTGTCGTCTGACTAAAACTGTGTGTAAATGATGTATAGGAGGAATGAGTCACGCACTTGTTTACAGATGACAAAGTATAAGAAACGAGGCTACGGACAGTGGCCATCTTGAGAAGGGGCCCGGATTGTAAAAACAACCAAAATTTGAATGCAAATAATTCGGCTCAATAGCCACGAGGGCACATATTATTTCACAAATTGAATTTAATCATCATATACTCTTAATGTAAAAAATTGAATGAAATCAGACAGTTACACTTCATGAATGTTCCTTGTAAGCTTAATCTCAAAAGGTTAAGCTTTTACATTAATTTTCTATCAAACATTGTTCTTAATGCAGTTTTGACAATAATTTAAGTGATAATGCACTGAAAATACCAAGGAAAGCAATGCCAGTAACCTTGGTAACCTCCTTTTGAAAAGTAAAAAAATCGGGAAAAATTCCTCTACAATCTTACAATCGGAGGAAATGAAAATTAGTTAAGTGAATAGACGATAACAATTACATAAACAATAACATTCTTTTCTGCACAAAATAGTACAAATTCTGCAATGATATCTCCATTCTGACAAGGGGAAACTACGTACCTTGGGTCGTCGATTTCGATGAAACTTTTTTGGGTGGGGGGATAATTTCTTTCATCATAGTGACATTTTTCTCTAAAATAATGATAGGTGGTACCACTACATATCAATATTTGCACATTTGTGACTTAGGGAAGGGATGAAGTTGGCCAATCAACGCTTTCAAAGCGAAAACATCTGCAAATCCTGCTATTTTGAAAATACGAATGTTAAGGCAAGGATTCCAAAGAGTGAACAAAAAGAATTGAGTTACTGAGGCATATGTATCAAGGAACTCTCCGTAAAACAATCAGATCAAGTGAGGGCATTAATTGTTACCTATACTTACTGCCGGCGGTGATATTTTCATTTGCTAATTTTTTGGGTGCAATTATAGTCCTCCCCATACTTTTCTTACTAAGGTTTTTGCCAAAAAGGGGGGCTATATTCAGAGTAATACGGTACTTCTTGATGTACAATATTTTGAGTGAAAACCTTTGGGCATGGTGTTAATTTTCTCTGATTGTGACAATCTATTACCATGAATTTAATGTGAGGTTAATTTTAGTGTTGAGAATCTTTTGGCAATTGATGAAATTACTCAAACGATTTCTGAAGAAAATAGAAAGATTAAATATAATTAAGCATTAATTTATTATGTGAAATAATTTTTCCAAATTATTTTTTCGCTAGAATGGGCATGCGCCTATGAGTGAAGAAATATCATCAGTGATAGTCGTGAAAGAAGAATGTTTGGAGGAAGAAAGTGATGTTTATTCGGAGGTGAGTGGCATACTATTCATAATGTGTTTCTCGATCATTTTTATGCAGTCACAAATTCATATCTTTATCATTGTTGATTGCAGTGTACGAATAGTTTTGAAAAATTCGAGTTTTGATCAAAAATGAATTTAGTATGTATTTGGCCCGCAGGCCGTAGTTTGGGCACCACTGCTTTAGGTGATAGTTAAAAATTCCGTGTGAACCTCTTCTCCGAATAACACTTTTGAGAAATTTGGGGGCACCAACACCATGGAGCCCCGAGGAATAAAAATCATTAGCTACTTAAAAGAAAATTCTTTCCCGAGCGAAGCTGGGTAACTCCAGCTAGTTTGTAAAATATAATCTATGAAAGTCAGAAAAAAACAGTATCTATGGCTTCAATATCCCAAAAAATATCCAAAAATTGATGCTTGGACCAAAATGGTCACCCCTTGCTATTTCAAGGGTTATTAAAGAGCTTAATTTTAGTTTTACAAATCTTTCGTCAATTAGGTGGACGGATGAAGTAGTTAAACAATTTCCGAGAGAAATATAAACACTGAGTAAAATTAATTATGTGAAATAATTATTTTTTGCTAGAATCGGCATGTGGCTGCCGGGGAAGAAGTATCAACGGAGGTAGTTGTGAAAGAGGAATGTTTGGAGAAGGAGAGGAGGGATGTTCCTTCAGTGGTAAGTGGCACGCTATGCACAATGCGTTTCTCTGCCATTTTTATGCGGTTACAAATTCATGTTGTTATGCCCCTTATGTCGTTATTAATTGCAGTTTACGAATAGTTTTGAAAAGTGGAGTTTTGATCAAAAATGAATGTACTGTATTTACCCGAATCCAAGGCTCTCAAAACAGAAAAAAGATTTTACGACCTAATTTCTCACTGGCTGTATTAGGTGTATATTTCGAACACACGCATTCAGTATAGGTATACTAGTTTGTTCATTAATTGAAATGGTTCGTTACAATGTTTTATTTGAGAAAAACAATTTTTAAAATGTATTTTTAAAAAATGATACTATATTAATCGAAATCTGGATCGTAAGTTTGAAATGAAAAATTTTAGTAGATAAAGTTATTTTATGTTATGTTTCATTTGTTTCAGAAAACGTCAATTAAATGCATAAGCGTAATTCTTACAGTTTTACGACAGCTCGTTGCAGTCAGTTTGTCGCGAGTCAGTTTATCGCATGGAAAGTTTGTCTCGTGTCAAAACATCGCACGACAAAATAATCACGCGTCAATTCATTGCTCCCGTCTGTGCAGCAGTCATGGTGTCTTAACTTCCAATTTGTCTTGCGATGAATTTATCGAGAAATGAATTGATGCGTGATGAGTTTGTCATGCCATGTACTACCACAGTATGAGTTTGTCGTGTAACAAATTAAAGCACGATGAATTGACTACAATTTATTCATGGTATACCACTTCGTACTCGAATTTAAGACGACCTTCATTTTTTGCAAGCTGCGATTTGGAAAAAACCCGTCTTGGATTCAGATAAATGCGGTAATTATTTGTTATCTTCCATGATTAGTGAAAACATCTTTAAACAGCTTAATTTTATTTTTGCATATCTTTTACTCATAAGTGGAGAGATAAAGAAGTTACTCGGATAATTTCTGAAAAAAATAGAAACAATAGTTGCTTATGTGAAATAACAGTTCTCTACATTTTTTTTGCTAGACTTGGCATGTGCCAGCAAAGGAAGAAATTTCGTCGGAGGTAGTTGTGAAAGAAGAATGCTTTGAGGATGAAAGTGGTGTTTATTCAGAGGTGAGTGGCACACTATGTACAAAGTTCTAAAATTTAATTTTGGATTCCTGTGGTTAATGACAGTAAAAATGAAAATGGAGAAATCCCCTTATAGCCATTAAAATAACAATTAAAAGTGAAGCACACAAATGTACACCAGTTTAGGGTACTCTACTCTATGCCAGGGACCAAACACTCATGCAATCTCATGCACTCGCGGTTTAGGGGAACTATTTCAATCCAGGGACCCTTGTTTACACATGCACAAATCACGCATGCAAATAAACCACAAAGTGTAAGTAAGTTCTTTTTTAAATAACGCCTAAATATGCATTTCGGAATCGGTGATTCTATCCTCAGTAGGTCGATTGTAAAGATGATGAATTGTGGGAAGTGGAGAGTGTGTGTGTGTATATATATATATATATATTATATATATATATATATATATATATATATATATATATATATATATATATATATATAATGATATGTCGCGGTAAATTTAGTGATATTTAATTGTTGCTTGAGGGATGCCACTTAACAAGATACAAGTATGTTTGTTAAAGTAATAATGTTAAGTGAAAGTTCTAATTGATGGATGCAGTACAAAATCACAATTGGGCGATGAATTTTAATAACAACAATAACTTAACCCTTAGTTAGTCGCGTGAAAAAAGTCCCGTAATTAGTCGCGTGGGGTCAATATGACCCCAAAATGATTACTTAACACTTTGTGGTCCGCTCACGTATTAGTACGTGTTTTTGTCACCAGTATCAGGTGGCCGCTCACGTATTAATACGTGTTCATCTAGTCTCCGATTTTTCACGCCACGGTGGATTTATTTGGAACTATTAGGAGCTATTGCTTTGATCGTATTCAGTCTAGAAGCTTTACACATTGTTTTGGTGAAAGTGTAAGGTGTTTTATGAGAGATATTACAGTTTTTTAACCTGTGACATTTATTGTTACCATTACGCAATCATGGCTGCTGAGAACAGAAGGGGAATGTGCAAAAATGAAATTTTAAACGAAGTTTTTGCCGATAATTTGTCTGATGTCCCAAGTTGTGAAGGAACTGATGGAAGTTCTGAGGAAAACGATAATGAAATGCCAAGTGACAGTGATGAAGATATAATAATTACCAAGAAAACTGTTCGTGCTCTACCTTTGCAGTATTCCAGCGATTCTGAAGTTGATGACAGTAATGGTGTGACTAACACGACGAGTGGCGATGTTTTATTTTGGTCGGACAACGACATTATTCCTGCTTTAGAAACATTTGCTGGCACACCAGGTGTGAAAATTACTCCACATGATCCAAAAAATGTGAGTGACGTAGTTAGTTTGTTTATTGGGGATGAACTCTTTTCAATGATGGTGGAGGAATCAAATCGTTATCATGAGCAAAATGCCCATAAATACAAAGAATCACCTAAAAGTTTGAAGTGGCACGATATAACCATTGGAGAAATGAAAAAATTTTTAGGTTTGGTTATCCTTATGGGGCAGGTGCACAAAGACAGAATAAGTGATTACTGGACACTGGACCCTCTAACAGAAACTCCTATATTTTCAAAGGTAATGAGTAGAAACAGGTTTCGCCAAATATGGCAGGCATGGCATTTTTCAAATAATGAAGATGTCCCAGAAAATTCAGGGAGGATATTCAAGGTTTTACCAGTTTTGAACAACCTTCTAGAGAAATTTGCAAGTGTCTACAAACCTAGGCAGGAACTGTCACTTGACGAGGGCGACTATCTTTTCGTACATACAACCCTGCCAAGCTGACAAAATATGGAATATTAGCGCGTATGGTATGTGAAGCGATCACTGGATATATTTGCAATTTGCAAATTTATACCGGTGAGGGTAATAAGTTGGAAGATACAATTCTGTCAGTTTTAGGGCCAAATACAGGCTTGTGGCACCATGTTTACATGGATAACTATTATAATAGTGTAAGCATTGCCGAAAAACTTCTCCAAAACAGAACAAGAATCTGTGGCACAGTCAGAATAAATAGAGGTCTTCCTGAATGTCTGAAATCCGTGAAACTACAGAAAGGCCAGTCAGCATTCCGAAGAAAAAAAGATGTTCTCGTGCAAATTTGGAAAGACAAGCGGGAGGTTCGCATGATCTCTACCATTCATTCTTCACGGCTCCTAGAATCTGAGAAGAGGGACAGAAAAACTGGAGAGAGAATAAGGAAGCCGGAGTCCATCTTGGAATACAACAAGTATATGAAGGGAGTAGACCATGCGGACCAATATCTTTCATATTGCACAATAATGAGAAAGACCACGAAGTGGTCAAAGAAGACAGTACTGTATTTGTTGAACTGTGCCCTATTCAATTCTTTTAGGGTGTATGTAGAGCTCAATGGAAAACAAATTATGTATAAAAAATTCCTGCATGAAGTAGCCAGAAACTGGGTGAGCCCATCTCAGACACACGAGCCCATCTCATACACACGAGAGAAAAACATTCACATTTCTCCTACAAGGCGTGCACCTAAGATGGACCCACCAGGAAGACTTTCAATGGACATGAAAAAGCATAAAGTAGAGAAAATAGTTAGTGCTGGGAGCAAGAAAATTCCTCAGAGACCATGTAGAGTATGTGCAGCCAAGAAAAAGAGAAGTGAAACCCGCTTTATTTGTGGATTTTGTTATGTTCCACTCCATAGAGGGACATGTTTTGAACAATACCACACTCTAATTGATTACTCTGGTATATAATCTCTATGCATTTAAAATTTCATTAAAATATATCCAGTAGTTCAGGAGTTGTGTGTGTTTTATTGAATGTTTATACCATTCATGCAGTGGCACAGAAAATGGCCGGCCCCAAGGGCTGGTAAATTTAAAGGGCACCGGCACACAAAGTGTTAAGATAAGCAATAATATATTAATTTATTAATATTTTACTGGAAATAAAATCAATCTTACATTATAATACAATTATTTATTTATAATTTTTACAATAAATATTGATTGAAATAACTTAAAATATTTTTTTGTATTTTCTAATCACTTTCCCTCTCCCCACATTCAATGCACTTCATTATCATATGGTCTTTGCAAGTAAAAGCTCCACAATTTCCACATCTAGTGGACACTTTATTGTCCTTATTTCTTGGGCAATGTTCGCATCTTCCTCTTGATAGTCCCGATCCCGGTGATGGACCTTCCTCCGCAAGTCCCTGTTGAGTGCATATGCGCTTTCGGAGATGCCTAGATATAAACTTACTCTGAGACCTCAAAATCTGTAGATCCTTTATTAATTCCTTCGATAATGATTTCAAGAAATTTCGCTTTGTCATTTACTTTTGAACTTTTTGTTTATAAACAATAAAGGCATTTATGGCAGAAACGTTCAGCAAATGAAAAAACACAGCTAACGGCCATCTTTTCGTTCTTCTGCCAACATTATAAGCAGCGCAGAGCTGATCGCATGTATCTATGCCACCTTTTGTTGCATTGTCGCATGAAGGTTGCGTTGAGGGCTTTATTAGGGATAGGACTATTTTTGCGGAGATCACTCACACTTGTGGGTTAGACATTGGTCGCGGCACGGTCGCTTTCCGGCCCCCACCTACAGCATGAAGTAGTTTATGGCTGCCCCCAACTAGCAGAAAGATTCAAGCTCATTTCTGCTGTCACCGAGGTTTGCCCTCGATGGGGCTTGGGACAAAAGTTGCCTCCTCGAGCGTCCTCCCCTATAAGTGTGAACGTACTTGGGACTTCTCCATAGAAACCCCAAATGAAAGTAGGATTTTTATATTTTGGTCTAAAACGTCCCAACCGTGACCGTCATGCGACCGGTAGGAGATCCAAAAACTTTGAAGATTGCCGATCTCATTCGTGTTCGTGCTTATTCCGAAAAATAAGGGAGAAACTCGTGCTAAAAAGGGTGAGCGGTAATAAAAGGCAAACCGCTTTCTTTTATCCTTTTTGCACATGGGTACTAAGAGCTTCATCCAATGAGGGTGATAAAAAATCTGCCAAAAGTCGCTAGAAAGATGTTTCATTTTTGAGAGTATTTCACAGTAAATGACGCAAGCATGTGATAAATAATTACTGTACAGAAAAGGGAATAATATGGATGTAATTCAATTATAAAATCTAGAAAATAGTTTCAAAAATCATGCATCGGTCTTGATAGAATACGTGGAATTCTGCGTCAAAGAAGTCATCCTCGAGTCAATTCTTCGACAGCAATTTCTAGAGAGACCACATGCGTTTGTTTGTGACTTTTATTGCGGGTGGAAAACTATGGGAAGAAAACGGTTGCATGTGTGCAGCCGAAGTAAAAAAACACCCGGAGAATTTCGAAAAGAGGGAAAAGGGTACATTGGAGGGGGGAGATGGGAGGAAGAGGGGTAACCGACCTATAGTGAAAATTAGTGAAGTAGAAATGTATCATAAGAGAACTAGTGTTAAAACAATGAAATACTGCTTATCAGGAAAATTATTTGTATTTCTGATGTGATAATAATAATCTGTATTGCGTTTAACCCTTCTAGACCAAACAGGTAGAGAGATGTCAAAATAAAAGCAACTTATTTAACCTCATATATACATAACAAATGGATACACACCAAAATAGCACATTAAAATAGTTTAATTTTCTCAATATTTACAATATTTATACTATATATATATATATATATATATATATATATATATATATATATATATATATATATATATATATATAATTTCAAAAATAACAAATTTAAAAAAAAACAAAAATGCTAATTTCTCTTCTAGAATGTCAGTGTCGAAGGTAGAACAAGTTTGGGTTAGATTGACAATACATTTTAGATATTGACGAAAAAACATTGCTTGGGGTCATATTGACCCCACGCGACTAATTAAGGGTTAATCAGATTAAAATCCATCCAGTGGTCTATGACAGCGGTGCCCAAACTACGGCCCACGGGCCAAATGCGGCCCACGAAGTGTTTTTGTTCAGCCCGCGAAGCTAAGGCAAAAAATCAATTCGAAAAATTTAACACAAATTCATACATTTTTTGAAAGTTTTCATAATAAAACTTTCAATATTGAAATGTTAGCCATGAAAACCTTATTTAGACATGATTTTCACTTAATGGCATCTCAGAATATATAGAAAATTTCCGATTTAAACTCTAATCCGGTCCGCTGAAGAATTGACAACTTCCAATGCGGCCCGCCAAGGGATTCGCAACCATTGATGTGGCCCACCATTAGAAAAGTTTGGGCACCTCTGGTCTAGGAGATGAAAGTTATAACAGATGGACAGATAAGACACGATGCCCATAAAGCATTCTTTTAGTACTGCTTCGCTGATAAAGAGCTCCTAAAAATCAGTCTGCACTTACTGTTCTTCTGTTTGTTGTAAAAAAATGTGTACGATAGTATTTCATGTGTGTTCATCTGTCATTTTTGGCAGGCAGCCATAGTAGTCTTATAATATTTCTAAAATAAGAAATAAAACACCTTAGGTAATTTGATCTCTGATTCTTCCTTTGTTCATTCGAAGGAAGTAGAAACATGAAACACTTACGTGATATGATTTTTTTTAAATTTAAATTTGTCTAGACTCAGCGTGTAGCTGCAAGTGAAGAGTTACCAACGGGGATGGTTATGAAGGAAGAATGTTTGGAGGACGAATGTGACGCTCATTCAGAGGTACGTGGCAACTTAGAGTGATGTGTTTGATTCTCATGTTTGATTCTAATTTGAACACAATTACAAATTCATCCCATTCTCTGGTTTCATTATTGATTGCAGTATACAAATATAATTATATATTACTGTTCACAATACTGACACTAATCAGCACACTTATCCCCAAAATGGAATAATAGGCTGTCACAGAAACAAATACCGTATATACTCGTGTATAGTTTGCGTTTTTAAGACCAAATTTTTGTGCAAAAAATTGGGGGTCGAACTATACGCGACTTAACTTCTATGATATAGATTAAAATGAGTTTATTTCATCTTGTTCAACTATCATTCATAACTTTTATTAAAGGTTCTATGGGTAATACGTCTATTAATTTTCGTTATATAAGCTTAATTTTCGTCTATTTTCTAGAAATTCTGCCACCATTTGTATGTCACATCTTGTAGTTAAAAAGTAATAAATATTTTTCTTCTCAAGATCGTGCAATAGGTTTACGATGTTTACAGTTTATTATTATTATATTATTATTATGATACTAAAAGCTGTTGAAAACCAAGATCGTTCTATATACCTCGATTGTGAGCTTCGAGATATCGAAACGAAAAATGTCGATCCTGATGTAAATCTAGGGTAAAAGAGTAAGTAGAAAGCTAGGGTCGAATTATACATGAGATATATGAAAAATCTAATTTTTTCGCCGAGAAATCAGAGGTCGAACTATACACGAGTATATACGGTATACATTATTAATAATTAATATTGATAATTATAATAATATATACATATGCAACATGAATTCTGAGGACACATTTTCATTATTATGCTTTAATACATGCTCTCTCACAGTGATTACAATTTCGGTGCATTTGCAATGTTTTAGTTCCATATATACATATCTAGAATAAGTAATTTTAGGTATATTAAGACCGCAATGGCTACATGGAAAAACGGAAGCAGACGGGAGAAGAGAATCAGAGTTTTCATAAGCTTGGTCCTAAATGGCCATAACTAGAGAAGGAAATGATGGATAGTAGGAAATAGGAAGTTTGGTATCAGTCAAAATTGTTATGTATGAGACAAAAAGAGTTTGCGGAAGAAAAGGAACTAGTTGATTATTGTTATTATCTTTGCATTGAATTTATTATTTATCCCATTAAATTAAAATCTCATCTTGCATTTAAACTTAAGTAAGTACTGTCAGTGAAGGATACCTATATGTGCGACGTGTATGATGCACTCCCACAGCTTAGTTAACCCTCAAGTAGGTGTGCTGGCACAGACTGCAGCAATGCATTTTGAAATGCTGGCATATTATATATATATATATATATATATATATATATATATATATATATATATATATATATATATATATATATATCATTATATATATCATTATATATAGACGTTTCTTACAGAGGAGGAGGAGGATATAACATACATATAGGAGGATACTAATGTTTAGGCACTTCCAGATGAGCTGGAGATTCGAAATTTTTTTCTTAGGTAGGATTTTGTGCAAAACCGACTAGAAAAAAACGAAAATCTTGAAAAAGTGCAACAATGCGGCCGCTAAAAATTTGCAATTGTTTAAACAAATTTTCAAGGTTTATGTATTTTCGTATGTTCTATGGAGCTGAAATTTTTTAGAGATAGAAATTATAAAAAAAACGAAATAGGGATTATACAAATTTTGATATTTTGATTTGTTTGGCCGTTAAAAATTCTTAAAGTTTAAACAAATAGGTAAATGTTTAGATACTGTGGTGCAAGTTAGAGAGCTGAAATTTTCAAGTTAATTAGAGTTTAGTCTGTTTAAACGAATAAACATTTCATTGTATCTATGAAATTCTTATTGCGGCCGTTAAAAATTATTTAAATTTAAACAATTAGATAAATGTTATTTCACTTCTAAATGTGCTAAAAATGTAAAATTTGGCATAAATGTGAGGTGTTATTAACGCAATGCGGAAAACGTATAATATTTATAAAATATGCAAAAATTAGCAATTGTTTTACCCCATTATTGTTCCATAAGGAAAAAAAGAAATTTGGTCCCTAGGAGAAATCTTTTGAATTAAAGAAGAAATTTTTCCCATGATGAAATATCTCTCTAAAAAAATTAATGTTTTTTTCAAGGTGAGGTGAAATGCTTGCAGTATGCAAGCACCTTCTATATATATATATATATATAATGTCAGTGTAACTTCCAGAATCATTGGCAGAAATTTCATCAGAATCGGTAACATCGGAATATAGGTCCATTTTTACAACTGAAAAGGGCAGGACAAACATAATTTATTACATTTGCAAAATACATATATTTTATACGGAGCAGATAAAAAAATGATTAGAATAATTCAAAAGGAACCCGCACAAAATGAAACTGAAGACTTGGGGGAGGCTAATTACCCTATAAAAGGGAAACACTATCTGTAAGAGAGAATCACGAGTCTACATCGTTCACAGCCAAAATTTGTTAGCAGAGAAATCATTCGCTTCATATGTAGAAACAATCACTAAAAGTAAAGAGGATAAAACAATGCAAATTTCTAGTAATTATCATGAATAATAAATGCGTGTGATAAATAGCCAATAAAAGCAAGCAAAGTAACAGCACAGAAATTACATGAGGTGGCATCGTTTACCAACAAAATGTGCTTGGAATAATCATTTCTTATTATGTAACGGTATTCACTACACGGATTATGGATGATAAAGTAACATACAAGAACATACAGAATAACCCTGAAGGATTCGATAAAACGCAAAAAAATAACTGCAAGAGAAAGATGAAGGTAGTGTACTAGAAGAGACTTTGAAGCTGATAAATCAAACTATTTTTTAAAAAACATTAGAGAATAATATACATACACTAATAACTCGAAATAAAGGAACTGAAAAAATAAAATAAACTAGACGGGAAACCAATGAAACATAACCTTCCCGTGGCAGAAGGATCAGAGATGTAATAAAAAGTGAGAAATAATATAAAAAATGGCAGAAGAGGACACTACCATCAATACAGCTATCGCATTCTCGTGAGTGATGTCCGAACTACGTGATAAGTTAAGTAAAAGAGGGCGAGCCACACTGGCAAATATATAAAATGTAAGCGAAGGAAATTCTCCAAAGCCAGTCAAACTGATAAAACCCGGTTGAGAGCGTGCCACTGGTCTTGGTTTCAGTCGCCCTCTCCCAAGTCCCCCTTCCCCCCCTTTTTTAACCCCTGATGATGGTTACTTTGTAGCCGAAATACGTATTGGGTTTTTATCCGGTTTTTATCCGGGTTCATCTGTTTTTATCCGGCCTTTTAACCGGGTTTTATTAGTTTGACTGGCTTTGGAGAATTTCCTTTGCTTACGTGATAAGGAAAAATACAGGAAAATCCCAAAAGGCTAATCTCGTAGAATGCCCGTAACTGATAGGGGAAAATCATTTTGGGTATAGCACATCTGCCCGTACATAATATGGGCAAATCAGACAATGGGTTAAACCACTTTGTAAATGTTTCACCTGTCATTCCCTCTTGGTAATTGACTTTTTCTGTACCAGAAGAATAGCATGCAGTTAGTTATGAACCTTCGCGAATTACCCGCATGAAAAAGAATTAACCTTCCACCTTTTCCTACTTCTGTACCAGAAGAATAGCATGCAGTTAGTTATGAACCTTCGCGAATTACCCGCATGAAAAAGAATTAACCTTCCACCTTTTCCTACTGGCACAGAAACTGGCAGTTTCATCTGACCATGCTCAGCTAATTGTGTGACCAGCTTTCACCCCAACAAAATGATTTTTTCAAATTTTACTTTGTTTACAGCACATAAAAATCGACCATGCCAAGCAACAACATCACGATGTTCAAGCAATAATTTTCTCGCACTATATTTCTTCCATTTAAATCCAAGGTTTGCAAGCACTATTCTCAATGAAAATTCACTTCCTTGAAATAAATTTGCTTCCTTTAATGTCTTGAAAAGTACTTCACAGGTTGGGAACTCTTTCCTTCTGTAATAATCGATAATCGTAGATATGTCTACGAATAGCATCCTCTAGAAATGTTTATGTTGGTAATTCTGCACTCTACTTTCCTCTTCTTACCGGGATTTACCAATACCTTGGTCAATGGAATTGAGGTTCTTTCCTTCAAAATTCTTTTTACCAATCTCACTCACTCTTACAGCACTCACAGTTCTCTGAAGGACTTTGTCCAGTGAGAAAAACAGGCTCCCATTTCATAGTTATTGTTATACATACAGTTTCAGCGACATGTCATCATAACGCTGACATTATCAATGGTATGTTTTAACACATTTTTAACAAACTTCCTGATTAGGTGGAAGGTTGAAATTTCACAGGAATGTTTGATTCAGATATAATAATTAAATGGCGAAAAAATATGAAAAAAGACCCGGATTCTACTCCAGGGAGGCGATTTCCATTTCCCGTGAGATAACACGTAAAAAGCGACTTTTTCAAGTGCAGGCTTTTATTCTTTTGGAAATTAAAATTAGAAAGAATTGATGTATGATCTTTGAATATGAACTATGTTTTAGGAATATTGATGAAGTGTCTTATTCTATTCATCTTTTTCCGCCTACCATTCAAAATCTCTCGTACATTTAAATCACATATTTTGGGAAAATATCGGCTTTTAAACGGGATGTTGTCTAGCCAACCATGTCATTGTTGAACTGCGAGATTCAATTGTTGTCTCAACCCACATATGTGTAATATATACGAGTACATAGATTGCCTTAAATCATCGTAGGATTTTTCATGAAATTACATAATCCTAATGGGACTGGGATTTAGTTTGGATTATTTTGCTTATCTAAACGACTATATAGATGTAGGATAAAAGAGAGGGGGATGTGGGGAGGGAGATGGGAAGGAAGTGATATAGAATGGAAGGTATAGGGAGGTAGGATAGGATAGGAGGTATAGGATTAGTCCATTTTTTCAGAGGAGGAGAGAGAGAGAAAGGAGGAGGGAGCGAGGATGGGAGGGAGGGAGAGAATTTGGGAGGGAGGAAGATGGGAGTGAGGAAGAAAGAAAAGGAGGAAGAATGGGAAGTCCCTTAAATTTAATACTTAATCCATGCATATCCGTCATATTTGATGGGCAATTATGCTAGTTCGAAATAATTTCGAACATTAACTATTACAGTAACCTCTCGATTTATGCGGTTTTTATATATGCATTTTCGGAATAATTCAGTTGTTATTTTAACCCCTTAATGTCATCATACATGCAGGGCACCAACCCTATTAATGTCACATACCGTCAACATACGTGCTCTGCACTGACCCTTTGTGTTTGGCTTAATTTTTCTTTTGCCTGATCAAATATTACAGTATCTGTTTTTTGTCTATATATTCTAATAGAGTAAGGTTTGGCATTTATTTACATTTATTTCCAAGTCTCTCAAACCTATGATGAGACAAACTTCAATCATTTGCTAAATCACGCATGGTGGAATGCACGTTCCAAAACTGTCATATCATCTCCGTGTAAACCCTGTTAATGGTGCCCCGCTTGCATTTGGGCTTCCCTTTTGGGAAGTTTTCAAGAGAATAGCTGACGCCTCTTCTTCAATGAGTTCCCTCGCAAGAGGAAGGTGAAACTGCCCATGCATCATTTTCCTCCCCCCTGGGCATGGTAAAATTGAACACTGACCTTGATGAGGTGGAAGATGAGCTTCTTCATACACTTCCAACGTCTTGGGCCGTGGAGAGGTTGGAGTCGGGGAGTTGGAAATGGGCTAGGCTAATGCTCTCACCCTATTTTCTGTTTTCTTTCGGTGTGAGGTGTCGCATGATATAAGCTATATGGCTCCGCCCAGAAAAAAGAGAAAAATTGTGCTCTCCTTGGAAAAGATTCACAGTTCCTACATTGCGTTTCAAACACCAAGAAAAGGTTCCTCACCGCATTGAAAAGCAAGTTTTAGAAGGAGAAACACTGTCAAATTGAAAATTCCATCGCAAAATTCAATGTAGATTATGTATTTAACAAGTAGGGATGTGCATGGGTGTCCCGTGGTACATAAGTGCGTTTCGTCAACTTCGCCATAGTGTAATCATATATTAATGTATTTGCTTAGAAATCAGAAAATTATTTTTCCTTATTTGGTAGTAGCCCTGCTTTATAGATACGCTGGAAACCTGTTCATTTCATTTTACCATTCTATACTCGGTTCAGCTAAAAACTTCCAAACTCATAGTTATAGAAAAAGTCTAACCTTGATATTATGGTAGCCCTGTTTAGTCCACTCGGTTGAAATATGTTTTGTTTATTTATTTATTTATATGAAGATTATATGTACCATATTGGATTAAAATTCATACTGCCATATCTATAAAAATATAATTTTACTTTTTATTGAGGTAGACCTGCTTTTTATCTCCGCTTTAAACATCTTGATTTCATTATGGTATGTTGTACAAATTTTATATACAGAATTTAATTGAAATCTGTTTGGCCAATTCCTTCCAAATCTGTAATTACTGAAAGAATTTAATTTGTAAGTGTGGCACCCCTGTTTGGTTGATCTGGTCCAAATATGCTATTATAGTTTTGTATATATGTGTACATTACAAATTTTATATTTGTTTAAAATTGATGTGAACAGTTACACACACATATTTGTAAAAAGATTTTTTTTATTACTTGTATTGTGGCGGCTCTGATTTCTATATTAACATTAAAAATATTGATTTTTGTTTTTTAATGTTGTACACCTTCATATTAAATTTCGTTGAAATCGGTTCAGCCAATTCCTTCCAAATTCATTATTACCGAAATGTTTAATTTTGCAATTATGGCACCCCTGCTGATTCGATCTGGTCGAAATATGCCATTTTGGTCGTATATTTATTTGATGATTCTGTGTACCAAATTTGGTTGAAATCGGTTAAGCGAATTCTTCCCTGATATATGCATACAGACAGATGGACATCACGAAGATAATAGTGCTTTTCAGCAATGACAAAAAGCACTATAAAATGGCAAAATATACAGGACAAGCATAATAGGAAGTCCAAAGCTTCCTCTTTCAAAATATATAAAGGTAATTCAGATTTAAAGAAGTCTCTTGCATTAAAGGATAAAGGAAATAAGTGCTGATGCAGGACGTAATAGTACATCTGATGGCTGATTGGTCAGTTTTCGCAGGACATAATAGGTCTGACGGCATTTGCAGGTTGTCCCTATTAATGCTAGTAATAAGCACAGTTTGACATAAAACAGTAGAGGAAATGTGTACAAATGTGTTTTTAGGCAGTGTTTCCCCTAACGCCTACCATTTCCTTAATTCCTTATGGGAAAATTATGTTTGATTTATGCACCCATTCTCAGGAATGCAACTACCATGTAAATCAAGAGGTTGCTGTATTTCCCTTGCTTGTCCTCAGATTGGGATACCTTGTTTAAACCTTCCCTGAGGACCATTCTCTTCAGCCATTTCAGTTAACAAACAAAAGATTTCTTAAATCTTTCCTTCAAAAAAACTTAACTAGCAAAACAGCAACAAGAATGTAATAAGCAAAACAGCAGCAACAAAACTTTATAACAATAAAAAAAACAAGACTCGGAAAGAACCGGCGTACAATACTCATGAGCTGACTACCCAAAAGTTGCTGATTGAGAAAACTAGACAATGCTATTAAGGTACAGAATGGCAATGTCGCAAGGCTCTGAAAATTACTCTGCTAATGCCCTCACCCTCAACTTTCTCAGGAGCCAACTTGTTTCTCGCCAAGTATAAATAACCGGGGTGCATCCAGTGTTCCATTTAAGTTGCACGGGTTTGCGGCCATGCAGTTATTTTTCCTCTGTGCACAGACACTTTTTTGCCATCTACAAGTTAGAAGACAGCACATGAAAAATGGCAGAGAATATTACATAAGGCATTCCTTTTATAAAAATAAAAATATTTATATTTCCCGTTATATGAATCATAGACAAAAAAACTCTTCTTCCACTTCAAGGGGAGTCCATGGAACCCCTAACTTTTGGGTTCACGAAATTTGGCCAGCCGCACAGGGCTTTAAAAAATTAATGGGAACATCTTACATGCCGAAAAGTACAGTAATTGGGACAAAATCAAACTACAGTAAAACTTCGATAATACAAAATCAGTTGATGCCACAAAATCAGTTGATGCCAAATGCTCGATTATAAGGAGTATGCTTCAGCCTCCTTTGAAACCATAGCTATATAGCGCTTGTTATAACTAACTCATTCTAATAAACCTCTTCAATACAAATAATGGAAACTTAAGTCCCTTGAACTTTGTACAAACTAGGTTATACTGTATAGTATGTCCTCGTTATATATGAACTCTATTTAAGTGGATTCACTTTATGAGATCAACAAAATAGGGAACATAAATTGATTTACCCAAGTGGGATTCTCCCTCACACGATTTTGTACATGGAATTTTGTATGGGAAAATAGGATTTAATTGATATGATTTCGATGTAAACGATGGTATGCGGGAATGCATCTATCACATAAGTCAAGGACTACCTGTACTTAGAATGCATTCAGAAGTATCTCCTTCATAATAGTCTTTCCCAGAGATACACAACTCATAAGTCCAAAATTGACCTTGATTGGAACTACCACGCTATGGAAGTTTTGCCCAAAAATTTACGTACACTATTGTAGATTCAGTAATTACTGTAACAAATTTTACATGCAATTTTTATGTGACAAAAAGGAGGTGACAGATGTATAATTTACTTAATGAGAGATGTTGCACCGTTTTTCTCTCGCCATTCCACTTATATCCAAAGTAATGCTGATGGTTGCTGTTCTTAGAATGTCTCTTAAACTCTGATCTGTCAGTGTTGAATGTAATGGAGCTTTGCTTAATTGCATTTGAGAGAATTTTTGTTCACGCATACGATAAATATCCATGAAAAACTTGTTTTTTTATGGAAAAGGATAGTACCAGCTGAGCTAAATCCTGCCGAGCCACAATATGTGTTAGTGAGCCAAACATAGTGCACCCCTGGTCTTTCCGATAAAAATCTGCTCTTTTATAAGAGTAACGTTTTCAGTTATGACAGGCATGTGCTAAAATCCCTTCCCTATTGGTGGAATTTTAAATATGAGTTTTTGGTGCTTGCATACTGCAAGCACTTAAAAAGATCACCATATACCAATATCATCATCATAGGTAATCTGACCGTGGACAGGTCCGTGATTATTCATGGTTAAACCTGTTTCTCCATACGTCTTTAATCATACTCTCTCTCCCTCTCGACTCAGGTAATGTCCAACCCAGTTTGCCTTCCTCTTTCTAATAGTCCATATAATCATCCACTTCTCTCCTACTCTTCGTTGCACTTCATCGTTTTTCATCCTATCCGTCCATTTTATCTTCAGCATTCTCCTCCAAGTCCACATTTCTAAGCTTTCCAAGTATTTGATGTCATATTTCCTTAGCGTCCAAGTTTCTGCCCCGTGCAAAGCATACATACATACATACATAGCATTTTATGAACTTCTTGCGGATATCTTCCCTTATATTCCTCATAAGTAGGTGTTTCTTTCTTCGGAAAGCAGCTTTTGCTTTTTCTATTCTAGTCCTGATCTCATCTGTACATTTTGCTTCTCTTGTAATGATGCTTCCAAGGTATTTATAGTCTGAAACTTGTTCTAAATACTCCAATACTTATGTTCAGATTCTCTTCTTTGCCTGATATTCAAATGACCTTGGATTTTGTGTATTTATTTCCATACCGTATTTTCTACCTGTTATTACTAGTCTGTCTATCATTTTCTGGAGTTTCTCTTCCTTTCTTTGCTAGAAGTACTTGATCATCTGCGTATTTTACTGTTCTTATAATCCTTCCTCCAATTTTGAAATCTCCTGTGCCCTCTAACACTTCTTGCATTAGACTTTCACCATATATATTGAATAGGGTTGGCGATAGGCAGCAGCCTTCCGATATATACTCCGCATTCTCCAACCTGACCTTTACAACTTGATTCACTTATAGATTCCTGATCAGCCTCCTGTCTTTCCAGTCGACACCTATATCCTTTAATATCTTCATCAACATTACATAATTTACTCGATCAAAGGCCTTCTGCCAATCTAGGAAACATACACATATCTTGACTGTATTCTATTTCCCTTTCTGATATGATTCTAACTACCTCTATAGCATCTCTAGTTCCTCGTCCTTTTCTGAAACCGAATTGATCTTCCCCTAGCATTTCTTCTGCCTTTTTCTCCAGTCTTTTATTAAGAATCCTCGTGATAATCTTCTTTAACGTGTGTGACAGAAGGCTTATTGTTTTGTAGTCCTTACACTTCTAGGAAATCCCAAGGCCACTCTCCTATGTCGTAATCTTATTAATTCCTTTACCACGAATTCCATCCGACTTCTTATCTTCTAATTCCAGTGCCCTAGCATACATATCATATCATCCTAACTTTTTCATTTGTTGTATTTCATCACATTTTTCTTTTATCCAGTTTTCTGTAGCTTTATCTGTTACCCTTCTCAACTCATTGTTTATGTCTATAGTTGGCTCTACCTTCTTCACTGTTAACGTTTTTCCATTTTTGTCTCATCCATTTTCTCCAGCATTTCCTTATCCATGGTTTTCTGATTTTCTTCTCTCGTTTTCCAATCTCTTAATCCAAGGTATCCTTTTAATTTCTTCCCATTCTATATCCCTGGTCTTAGGTTTGTTTTCCAAATTTCTTAGGTGGTCTTCCAACTTCATGCTGACTACATCCTGCCTTTCTTTGAGTTTTTCTAGGTCCCAAGTTTTTCTTTCTCTTCTCGTTTTTCTTATTTGTTTGAGCTTTGTACTTATGTCAACTATTAGAAGGTTGTGATCTGAATCAATGCCTTGGCAGTCTTTATGCTGTTCCTGCATCATTGTTTTACTAGGATGTAATCTATTTTGCATCTCATTCTATCTATTCCATGTGTATAACCTTCGTTTATGGTTTTTGAACCACGTATTAGTCACTACAAGGTCATTATCGATGCAGAATTCTACCAGTTTTTCCCCTCCTCGGTTCTCCTCCCAAGTCCGTATTGCCCGACAACATTTTCTTCCTGTCCTTATCTGACTATGCTGTTCCAATTCCTTTCGATACCAAGTACTTTTGTACTCGATTCTTTTCTTTCGATTTTCTAGTGACCACGGTACTTTCGGCCCAATACTTTTGTGGTATCGATACTTTTCATTCGATACATCGTATGATTACGGTATCGATACTTTCGTTTCGATATCGTATCCCTACGTGTACCTAACAGGTGTGTATGGCGAAGCAAGAGGAGGATAGTACTCGCAAGAGAGTTGCAAAAACATTTATGGCCCTTTATTTTTTAAAGAAAATACTCATTAGTTCATGAGTAACAAAATTATGAAATAAAATTTACAATGAAAAATTATAACAAAACACAAAATACACTAAAAGGAGGGGGGGGTAAAAAAGAAACAAACGAATGGGAGGCAACTGCCCCTGCCGGGTCCGCAACCCGCGACGCGCAGCTCAGTATTGCGTCGTAAATTTGCGTAAGATTTTTGAAAACCAACTTTTTTGTTTAATGATGAAATCGATTAATTCTTTTTTGATGGATTTCTAGTATTTATTTTTCAAGTATTTAGCATTTTGGTAGGGTTTGAACGCGTACTTCTTTTGAAATCATATTTTTTTTAATAATATGTTTTTCCCTGTTGGAATCTTTAAATAAATTATTTTTTCTGTAACCACACTTAAAATTAACATACGTACCTCTTTCAGTTTACTACATCTATGAATAGTGTTAAACGAAAGAAATAGGAAAGATTGTGCCTTCACTAGGGAAGGAGTATTTATTTTGCTCGTTTATACTTGCATTTTTATGTCGCTTCTTATTGTCGAAGTCGGACGGCGAGTGGATTGAATTGAAGTGACTTCTCGAAGCGCTGGGCTCGCTTTCGAACGAAGTCGTGAATCGCGGGGATGTTGTGCGCGTTTCTAATCTCGTAAGTCGGAACGGGGACTGTTTGTGATGTTTCTAATTTTTGCATGTTTGTTTAGACCGTGTTGCCGAATAGTTCGCATCCGTACATCAGGGTTGACCGAATGTGAGAAAGATATAGCCGAATTTTTTCGCCCTTCAGTGCCTCGGAATTCGAGGCGTAGGGAGGGAATGGTAAAGTTGACAAGAACACTTTTATCGGCATTTACGTCAACTTTCCAGTCTAGCGTCCACTTTTCTAAGATGTTGAGATGATTTTGGATGCGTCTAACAGCTGCGTTGTCCTGTTGCAACTGTGAAGAAGTCGCGGGGTCATCCACAAATATATGTAGACTTGAGTTTGTGGAGAAGAAGGAAAGTTATTGACAAATGTTTTAACAGTATCGGACTCAAAATTGCCCTCTGGGGAATTCCACAAGAAAACCTCTTGGAAGCCCAAATGTGGCGATCGAAGCTGGTGAAGATTATTCTTTCGAACATTTTCAAAAGATTTATTAGTGGGGTTATGGATCGGTGGCTAGCTGGGAGAGATGGATCTTTCCCTGGCTTTAGGATCATGACAACTCTGCCACGCTTCCAATTCCAAGGAAAGTGGGATGTGGGGAGGCAGACGTTAAAGAGATTTGTAATGGATGAAATAGCACCGGGTGTGAGGTTCATGATCATTCGGTCGCTAGTTTCATCTAAGCCTGGAGCCTTACGGGGGCTAAGCTCCTTAATGAGCTGTCTTGTTTCATCATCCGTAGTGGGGACTAGGGAAAGAGACTAAGCAGGATTAAATTCTTGTATTTATCTTTTCCCAGTCCTCGCATAGCGTCATAGTGCCTGCTCCTCAAAAAGCTCGGCTTTTGCCTCGGCATTGTGGATATATTCGTCCATGCGCCTGAGGGGCATCGGAATGCATGCTTGATCTGTCAGGTGCTTGGCCAATTACCAAGTGGAGCCATCATCGAGAGAGAGGATGAGATTTTTCTCTCCCATACCCGGTTGTGAAATTCCGTCAATTCTTTCTTGGTAAGAAAGGAAGTAGTATTGTCTTTCGTGGTTTAGGTCACGATTTCACTACCATCTTCCCCTAATGCGATTTTGCTCCATAATGAGGTCGATGAGAGGTTGGGGAAGGGAGGGGACCGGAGGTTTTCTCGAACCCGGGGAAGCGATGCCAGCTTGTAAGCGCTGGACCTTTTGCCCGTGTTTCGGCTAACCTGTGCGTTCATGCCCTCGATCGTAGGATTGATAAAATATTTTCAATAATTAAATATCAGTAGTTGGTGCTTGATTTTGCAAGGATTTCATTTCACCCTGATAAACATTAATTGTTGTATCATTATTAGAAATATTTTTTAATTCAAAAGCATTCACCTCTGCACCCATTTTCATTCTTTCCTTGTGGAGCAATATATATATATATATATATATATATATATATATATATATATATATATATATATATATATATATATATAACAATAATATGGAACATAACCCACATTTTAAAATCTGGTGCCAAAAATAATGTGTTCAACTACCGCCCTATCTCTATACTTCCTGTACTGTCGCTTCTTTTTGAGCACATTATACACAATCATCTTCTGTCCTTCACACTTCCTTATATCTCACCTTTTCAACATGGTTTCCTGGCAGTTCTTGTTTAACTTATCTCTCTATTTTACAGCATCACATTACATCCGCCTTCGAACATTCTTCCCAGCTTGACATCTGCTACATTGACTTTTCCAAAGCCTTTGATACCATAATGATGATAGCATAAGCTTGTCTCGATACAATGTCCATGGCCCTCTTTTATCAGTATCCAACTTTCTCTCTTCCCACTCACAAAGAGTGTTAATTGACAATATTGCCTCTTCTCTCCCTGTCTCTTCCGGTGTCCTGCAGGGGAGCGTCCTTGGGCCCCTTTTGTTTGCCCTGTATATAGATGATACCACTGATGCCGCCCTTCTCAAATCTTGCAACATCCTGCCCTATGCCGACGACTGCAAAATCCTTAAAAGAATAGATGATCTTTCTGACTCACACTCCCTTCATACTGTGCTCACCTCCATTGATGCTTGGTGTTTTGATTGGCAGTTAAAAGTCAACCCGGCCGAGTCTGCCCTTATGTCATTTACACTTAAATGCAAGCCCTATTACCTCTCCCAACAGTCCATACATCTTCTTTCTTCTCACAGCATTCTAGGTGTGATTTTTGATCCCAAACTTACATTTTTTGCGCATGTAAGCAAAATCTTGGTGAAAGCAATGTCCACTGTGGGACTTATTTACAGATTTACTGAAATTGTAGACCCCTTTGCATTGAAATCTGTCTTTTCCAGCTGTATTCTACCCATTTTTGAGTTCTGTTCTCCTATCTGGTGCACTGCACCCCCTACCATCCTTAACCATTTAAACCAAACCTTGAATTTCTTTCTCGCTGTAGTCCATCACCATATTCCCTCCTTCAGGTACTTATCTCGAGATAATAGGTATTTTTCCCCTTCCTCGCAGGTGTTTAATTGCCTACCTGAAATTCCTTCATGCAATAATGAAGGGCCATATTCGCTCTGATGAATTCCTACCCTGTTTTTCCTTCCACGTTCCCTCTCGCCCTACATGCAACCTTAGCATCCTTCACCTTTCCAGTTTCCACCTTTCCATATCGCAGATATCCTTGAACCCCTTTTAACCCACAATCATTCTTCCATTGACTTGTTCTCCTTATCCCACACCTTTAACTCCGATCTTAAACATAACCTCAGACCCTAGCGTATATTACCCCATGGTCTGTTGCCCCTTTCTTTTAATTATTGTCATTTATTATTTTGTTATGTTGTCATTTATTTGGTTGTTATATTCCAATGTAAAAGGCCAAACATGGCTGTTTTTGGATATTGACAAATAAATATACATATACACACACACACACATATATATGTATTAACTTAAGGAAAAGAAAAGGTAGTGATGAGGTTGGCAACAAGGTGTTGAGGGAAGCCCAGCGGACACCAAGTTGGGGACCAAGTTGGCAGGCTGCTGGGGGCGTTGAAGAGACACGTAAAACTACGAACACAAAAAAACATATATACGCAAAATTCAAAACTTGCATTTTTCAAGACTAATTTTCCAATGTGAATAAATGTAAAGTAGGGAGGATTTATTCTCGGAGCGCATAAATCTACAGAAATGGTAGCATATTTTTTCTTTTAAACATACTTTTTATGCACTTTTGCAGGAATGTTTGGTGCCTTCTGCAGGCAATGCATATGTCAAATGCCACCTTTGCCATACCCTAGTTATGGCACTGGTAGTGATGTTTTAAAAGTTATTTGTAAATGTGTTACAGTAAAACTCGTTTATAACAAATTTTAGGGGGCCGACAGTTTTTTTCGTTATAAGCGTGACTTTGTTATAACCGAAAAATGCTTTTTCTGCCGTCTGAAACGTGAGGGTAGATTTTTGCTTAATGTTAACTGGCCACAATGCATTACTATGTATTCTATGGAATATTTGTCAACTTCCAAGCAAGCTACGTTCGTGTTTTTCGAAGAATAATATATGGTACATACGTAAAAAATTGTTCAACATTTTACAGATGGTTATAGACGTAAAAGTATTTCACGTATGTTTCTGATGAATGGAGATCTTAGTGAACTACTAATTCGATTGTTTTAAGGACTTTCAATACATTTTTTCACATACGTTTTCATTTTTCGTGCCTATATCATTATTTTGAGCTGATTGCGTTCACTCATGCCGTGACGTGTGTACCACCCACCGCTCTTATTACGCAATTTTAGACACCGCTACTCCCCAGGAGCCAGTTGTCTTACATCACACCAGATCAGCACTTTTGGCCTACACTGTATTTAAGGGACAGAACCTAATTCGTGAAACCCAATGTTATTGGCAACTTTACTATGAGCCATTCGCTATTGGGTTTAATTTTGAGGGGAGGGAGAAGGAAAAATAGGCAAACTGAAGCAACAAGGGATATGGAGACATGCTTGTCGCTGATAGGCACACAAGTCTGTGGAGACTTTCGAGCGCTGAAAAGTCATCCAGATCTCTTCGTGCATATTGAAGTGAGGTGAGCATTTGGACTTTTCGCAGGAGAGAAGGGAGCAAAGCTAAAGAGAAAATCCCTTACCATAGAAGAAAAATTAAAATTTTTAAATGACCTGAGTAGGAATCCGTGCAATATTACCAAAAAGGATATTGCTCATAAATATGAAATCTCTCCATCAACCCTTTCCACTATTTAGGCCAGTGAGAAGCTATTGAAAAGGCAGCTGTGGAGGGCAGCGCAAAGAGGAAGAAACTGAAAACTGCAAAGGACCTAGAGGACGTGATTGCAGAGTGGTTTCATCAAGCGAGGGCCCAAGATATCCCTCTGAGTGGGGAGCACATTAAAGAAGAAGCAGCGAAAATCGCTACGAGACTAAGTATCGAAGGGTTCTCTCCTAATAACGGATGGCTAGATCGCTTTAGGAAAAGGAAAGGTATACCGTCAAATTAGCGGTGAATTTCATGCTGTCAATCAAACATCAGTTGATCTATGGATTACTGAGATTCTTCAGACCAAACGCCAGGGATATGCATCCAAGAACACCTTCAATGCTGATGAATTGGGGCTGTTCTTCAATCTCCTACCAGAAAAGAGCATGGTGTTGCGTACAGAGTCTTGCCACGGCGGTAAGCGCAGCAAAGCACGAGTCACTGTGCTGCTATGCTGTAATATGGATGGCTCAGAGAAACTTCAGCCCTTTGTAATTGGGAAATCTGTGAAACCAAGATGCTTCAAGAACATAAAAACACTTCCATGTGAATATAAGCACCAAAAAAGGCCTGGATGATGGGATCTATTTTTACTGAGTGGCTAAAGAAGCTAGATCGACAGATGGGTTCGAAAAACCACAAAATTCTTCTATTCATCGATCGCTTCCCTGCACACCCGACAGATTTGGAATTCCTGAAAAATGTGCGCGTGGAATTCTTTCCACCTAATGCAACATCAATGCTTCAGCCTCTCGATATGGGAATTATCAGAGCAGTGAAACATTACTTCAGAAAGATGGTGGTTCTGCTGCTATTAATTTAATTGACCAGAAGAAATACAAGGAAGCCATGAAACATCTACCAATCCATGCATTTTCTCGCTGTGAGTGTCGTTATTTTCTCTGTTAAGTTTGTTATACTATCATCCATGTGAAAATATGGCATTTGCTTATCCGCCTTCCCTTTCCTTGCAGTAGGAGGGATGGGACCAAGTTAATCCTCAAACAGTGCAGAACTGCTTCCAAAAGGCTGGGTTCGGGGAACTCAAGGATGCCGAAGAGGTTATCCCTGATACGGACTCCCTTTCAGAAGTAGAAAATAGCCCAGATGCCACTGATAGGTGGGATAACATCCTGTCACTTTTTGAGACTTCTTTAAATTTTGATGAGTACGCGTCGGCGGACGATTCCAATCCCATCGCAGCCAAACAGACCATCGAGGAGATACTCAATTCTCACGGTGGGGGTGGCTCGGAAGGGGACTTTGAGGGTGAAGACGAGGATGACTACGACGAGGAATGTCAGCCAGTAACTTGAGCTGAGGGAATGGAAGCTTTGGAAACATTCCTTAGGTATATAAGCCAGCTGAATGTAGATGACACAATGTTTAGAATGATTCACCGCCTTGAAAACGCAGCCCATGCAGCATCAGAGACAGCCGCTCGTCAATCAACAATTGATTCATTCTTTAAAAAACTTTAAATATTTGTTGTTTAATATTATGTACCTAATAAGATTTAAAAGGTTTTAATTGTATTAAAAGTGCTTTATAATACGCAGCGTTCTCAAGTTTCTTGCTTATTCACCGCATAAGACCTTTTTTGTTTCTTTCCGTTGGATTTAACATTTTTATTGCTATGATTTTATACCATATTTTATGGTATCATGCAAATTAAGTTTATTTATCGCATAAATTAAAATATGTAGTTATTAATAAAACCTATGAAAATGAGTCACACACGGGGAATGGGACGGAACAGCTTCAGTATGGCCGTGGCCGTACTCGTTGGCCTGCCGGCCGGGGGGTGAGGGGGGCAGCTTGAGCAAGCGTGTGCAACGGCTACAGAAGGGGGGAGTGGAGGAGCGATTTACGGGGCTATGAAACCATATATGAGCGCAATGCAACAGGGTCTCTCAATATTTTTCTTTTGTATCTGAGCTTACCAAATTCGTTATAAATGGCACATTTCTTGGTCGAGGGACCAAGAAATACTTCCTTATAGCCGAGATTTCGTAACATTCGTGTTTGTTACACCCGTGAAATGTAATTACTGCGGTTGTGGAGAAGTCCAAGGGACCAAGAAATTTTTTTGTTACAGACAAGATTTCGTTATTTACGTGTTCATTATAAACGAGTTTTACTGTATTTGTTTTGCTGGGTGAGTCATAAGGACTGTGGCTTTGGATGGTAAGTGGTGTGTTTGGGAATATAATTGAAACGGGTGGAGATATTCTAAAACAAATATTGAGGTATATATCTTGAAGGGAATGTTATGATTTTGTTAGTAATAAAGGTGTTTTAGCATGAAGTCTGTCTCTTCAGTTTAAAAAACGTTGTAATTGCTCTAATTAGATGCACCCCTAAAAGTATGGCCATTATCCAATCCTAAAAAATAGTTTACTTATAACATCCAATTATTATGCCCATATGCAATACAAAAAATCATTAAAATTCATTATGGTTTTATTGATAGGATGTGTTATTCATTTCACAGGATTTGACATATAAACATTAAATATGATAATTGCAACAAAAATGAAAGAAAGAGAAATTGCTGCCATTGTTATTATTGATGACAGAGTTGCAAATGTCATATTTGTCTGTGATCGTTATAATATATATATACCATGGGATTGCTGGAATAATGGTGTTCTTTTGGATATCATTACATTTTGTTTTGCTGTTCCATTAATTCTACTGTAAGAAATATTTTGGTATTGCTTATTTTGATTTATAAGCTGTTGCGATTGTAGTTATAGTTATATGTTGTTATCCTGCTTAAAAATCTCTCGTAAAGTTCTCTTGTGTTATTTTGGATAGGCACTTGATATAACAGTCCCAACCAGTGAGGAGAATCTATCATCATCTGAGTTGCCTGTGTGTAGCTTAAGGAGTATTCGAAGAAGGAAGAGGGGGAGAGAGTTGACTATCGGAGAGCAGCAGCAGAACACGGAAAGGAAGGCAGAGGACGAGGTGGACGAGGAAGATAAAAGTCATAAGGGATACAAGTGCCTTGATTGTGATAAAGGATTCACACGGAGGTCAAATTTAAATAAACACATGAAGCTCCATGGGACGGCGAAACCTTTCATGTGTTCTGCATGTGGGAATAGGTTCCTCCAGAAGGACCTCTTGGTGCAGCATCAGATGATGCATGAAAAGGATTTCCAATGCAGGGATTGTAGGAAGGTATTTGAGAAGTCGAAGGATTTGTTGCAGCATCGCAAGTCTTGTTTGGGGGAGAAAAAGTTAATGTGCGACATATGCAGATGGAAGTTTGCTGATAAAAATGATTTGAGAAGACACATAATGAGTCATATGGGAGTGAAGCCACATGAGTGCGGCATTTGTGGAAAGCGGTTCTTAAGACCTGATAAGCTCAGTAAGCACAGGAAATTTCACTCTGGTGAAGGGTTGTTCTCTTGTGAGGTGTGTGGAAAGAGTTATACCCAAAAGAATTACCTTGTCATTCACAATCGAATCCACACTGGAGAACGTCCTTACTCTTGCAAATTGTGCGATAAGGCATTTAAGAGCAAAGGAGAATTGGTTATCCATATACCATCGCACTCAAAGGAGAAGACATTTTTATGTGACCTGTGCCCTAAGAAGTTCTCCTGCCAAAGGTACCTTAAGAAGCATCGAAAAACTCATTTAAAACATATACAATCTGTCTGAAACGTTGGTTTTCATCATTATTGTGAAAATTATCCTGTTGATCAGTTTGCATTTTTTAAATGGCACATGAGTCGAACCAAGTTCGCCTGGACAGACCTTACTTGTTGGCTATTTTACTTGTTTTCTTTAGAGAATGCCATTAGTTACATTATATGTTTAGTAGAATTTTTCACATAAACCTATGACCTTTTAAAAAAGAATGTGCATGAAAAGAAGGATAATGTGGAGTGCATGAAATACAGGTAGAAGTTCCTCATGAGGCAACTCCTTATGCAGCATCTGATGGTGCACAGTAGGCAAAAGATTGACCAACATGCAAATAATGATAGTTTCTACAGAAAGATAAAGTGGGATATTTATCAGTGTGCATACAATGTGAAAAGGGTATGAGTGCAGAAAGGATTTTGATAAATGGAATCAATTGTGGTGAAGGAATTTGTGTGTGGTATTTTGATTTTGATTTGAGGAGACCTACTGAGTTACACTAATGCTTTTCTCAAGAAAAAGCTTCCAATTTATTAACTGATGATGTTACTAATATGCCATTTAAGTTTTGGATCACCTGAACTATGGCATTGCTCAAAATTGTCGAGAAGCCATTGATAATTCTGTAGTAGTCTATTGAATAAATGAGATTCTTCAGAAAGAATGTGAGGAGGTGATGTTGCATTTCTTATTGTCTAAAACAGGGGTCAGCAACATACGACCTTTGGCCACCAAGAGTGCGGCCCATGAAGATATTTTGAAAAATTGCTTGGTAAAATTTCAAGTTGACAATGTCGTAATTTTCAGTGGAATTATAATTGCAAAACCTTCTCTGGTGGGGTTTTTATGCTAGACATGATTTTCAATAATATAGCATCACAATCTCTGTGAGAGAGTATATCCTTTGAGTGAATAGTTCTGGTTTCCTGTTTTCTGCATCAGCTTTGGTGTATCAGAGAGTAATCAACATTGTAATGATTTTACACATAAATTTCATGTCTTCTAATTTCAGAGAAGTGTATCCTTATATTTTTATTCCACTCGGTCATTTTTAATGGTCTTCGTCATTGCTGAAAGCACAATTGTCTTTGTGATGTCCGTCCTTCCTTCTATCCATCTGTATGCATATGCAAGGCAAGAATCGACTGAACCGATTTCAACCAAATTTGGTACATAGAATCTATACATAAATAAATGACCGAAATGACATATTTAGACCGGATCAACTAAGCATGGATGCCACCATTGCAAATGTAACCTTTTCGGTAATAATGAATTGGCCCAATTGATTTCAATGAAAGTGTGAATGAAGGAGATGTGCAACATACTAAAAAAAAATCAAGATGTTTAGTATAGATATAGAAAGCATGGCTGCCACAATAAAAGGAATAAAAAAATTTCATTTTACAGGTGTTTTAAACTGTCCACATCAAAGTTGACCAAATTGAAAATTTATAATGTACACATATCATCATAGGTAGTCTGTCCGTAGACAGGTCCGTGATTATTCATGGTTAAACCTGGTTCTCCATATACTCCTATTTTCCGCTGTCCTCTTCATATCTTGATAACTCTCTTTCCCTTTCAAATCGTCTATCAGCTGAAACCTTTTCCTACCTCTTTCCCTTTTCCCATCTAGTTTTCCTTCTAACACGTCTTTAATCATACTCTCTCTCCTCAGGTAATGCCCAACCCAGTTAGCCTTCCTCTTTCTGATAGTCTGTATAATCATTCGCTTCTCTCCTATTCTTCGTAGCACTTCATCGTTTTTCATCCTATCTGTCCATTTTATCTTCAGCATTCTCCTCCAAGTCCACATTTCAAAACTTTCCAAGTATTTGGTGTCATTTTTCCTTAGCGTCCATTTTTCTGTCCCATACAATGCTATACTCCATACGTAGCATTTTATCAACTTCTTGCGGATATCTTCCCTTATATTCCCTGTAAGTAGTTGTTTCTTTCTCCTGAAAGCAGCTTTTGCTTTTCCTATTCTAGTTTTGATCTCATCCGTACATTTTGCCTCTCGTGTTATGATACTTCCAAGGTAATTATATTCTGAAACTTGTTCTAATGGCTTTTCCCCAATAGTTATGTTCGGATTCTCTTCTTTACCCGATATTCGAATGACCTTGGATTTTTCTGTATTTATTTCCATACCGTTTTTTCTACCTGTTATCACTATTCCATTTATCATTTTTTGTAGCTCCTCTTATATACAAAACCATAATAGGATATTTGGACAGATCAATAAATGGATGCCACTGTTACAAAAAAATCTTATTTCAGTTGGAAGGAATTGGCTGAACGGATTTAAATTAAAATACATATATAAGATTTATGCAACATATCAATCAAGATGTTTAAAGCAGAGGTTAAGAGCAGGACTACCACAGTGAAAAGTTAAATAATGTTTCTTTTACACATTTCTAGAGAACAAGTCACATGGCTTTTAACCCCTCCAGCATGTGCAATGTGCAATTCATCCACTGAAATCCATGCCTCCAGCATATGGGACGTACTGTTTGCATTCATACTTTTCATTAAGTGATATTGCTTTTCTAACTCTTGTTTATGACCCATCTGATAGATCTTATGAGCTCGTGTCTTCTGCTGATGCTCTTAGCCCCCTTGTCTGTGTTTACGTCTAAGGTTTTTTGTTTTATTTTTTCCTTCCTAGTGTCCCTTGCCTTACTCAGAGATCAGTCAGTCGAAGATGGCCTCTACCTCTCGTGTGTTAGAAGAAATACAATTTCTCGTTATTTAGGATGAAAGTAGTGTTAGTAGCACTCACAATGACGGAAGAATCGAAATGTAGATTCAGGCGACAAAGAGTTAGAATCAGGAGGAATTATTCTGCAAAGAAAGTTGGTGTTTGACATTAGGGATGATGTCGACAGTGCTAACACTTCTCAGCTCTTTCCGTGTGATATGTTTGGAAAACAATTATTGTCAGTGCCAGATATGAATGATATTTAGAATTTCATGTTGCTAGAAAAATGTACCAAAATAATAAGGCATTAAAAATTTAGCAAAAATAAATGCCAAACCTTACTCTATTAGAATATACAAACAAAAAACAGATACTCTAATATTTGATCAGGCAAAAGCAAAATTAAGCCAAATGTACAGGGTTGGTGCATTGCATGTATGATGACAGCATGTGATGTTTATAGGGTCAGTACCCTGCACATATGGCAGCATTGAGGGGTTAAATATACTATATATACTATATTTGATTAAAATCCATTGGTTCTATTCTCTAGAAATACACAAAAATAATATTATTTAACTTTTTGTTGTGGTAGCCCTGCTCTTTAGCACCATTTATAAACATCTTGATTTTATTAAAGTATGCTGTACAAATCTTATATACAAAATTTAATTGAAATCCATTCAGCCAGTTCATTCCAAATCCTTAATTACTGAAAGAGTTGAATTTGTAATTGCACCTGTATGGCTGATTCAGTTTAAATATATTAATATGGTTTTATATGTGTACATTATAAGTATTAAATTCAGTTAAATTTGGTGTGGGGAATTTAACAGTTGTAAAAAGAAATTTTATTACTTTTACTGTGGCAGCACTGTTTTCCATGTCTACGCTAAACATATTGATTTAGTTTTTCTATGTTGCACACATTTTTGTGCAAAACCCACTAGAAAGAACGAAAATCTTGAAAAAGTGCAACAATGCAGCCGCTGAAAAACTTGCAATTGTTTAATCAAATTTTCAAGGTTTATGTATTTCTGAATGTGCTATGGAGCTGATATTTTTTCTAAAAAAATATCAGCTCCATAGCACATTCAGAAATACATAAACTTTAAAAATTTGTGTAAACAATTGCGAATTTTTAGCGACCGCATTGTTGCACTTTTTCAAGATTTTCGTTTTTTTAGTCGGTTTTGCACAAAATCCTACCTAAGAAAAAAAATTTCGAATCTGCAGCTCATCTAGAAGTGCCTAAACATTAGTATCCTCCTCTATATCTGTTATACATGTAGTTGGTGCATGCCTTCTGATAAACATTAATATTTCAGAGAGATATAACATTATTAGGAATATTTTTTTAATTCAAAATATTTCACCTCTGCACCCAATTTTTATCTTTCCTTATTGAAAAATATTTGATTAAAACAATGCTTTAAATTTGCAATTTTAAGAATATTATACTTTATCCAATGTAAGGTACTAATTCCACAATTTTTTGTCAAATTTGAAGTTGTAGCACATCTAGAAGTGAAATAATATTTATTTTATTGTTTAAAATTTTAAAGTTTAATACGGCCGCAATAGCACTTTGTTGGAGCTTTTCAAATGTTTGTTAGTTTCAATGCACTGAGCTCTACCTAACTTAAAAATTTCAGCTTCCTAGGTTGCCCCAAAGTACCTAAACATTTATGTATTAGTTTAAATTTTAAGAATTTTTAACAGCCAAAGAAATTAAAATATCAAAATTTCATTTAATTACAAATTCTACCGGTAAAAAAAATTTCAGCTCCGTAGCACATTCGGTAATACATAAACCTCAAAAATATGTTTAAACAATTGCGAATTTTTAGCGGTCGAATTTTTTAATTTTTTCAAAATTTCCTTTTTTTCTCTGTATAATTTGCTATAAAATGATTTCAAAAACTCGAACCTGCAGCATATAGTTTCCAAGATAAGAAATGTCTGTCTGAAAAATTAATGTTTTTTCAAGGAGATATGAAATGCTTAATTAATTGGTTTTGACTAGGGAATATACATACACGGTGTGGTGGTTTCCTGTTGCCTTCCACACTGGACACACATACAGAAGGGAGGAGGGGGGCCAAGAGCTTAATGTCCCTTCTGAAGGACGGAACAGCTGAATTTGCACGGTCTCCTCAAACCATGCAAACAGGGGGGCAGGTGACCTTGAGAAAAATCCTACTCTCGCAGGATTCGTACCCGATGACTTTTTTCAAGCATCGGGTGAGTAGCACCCTGCATCCTAACCACTACACCACCGGCGCATATATATATATTCTTCATATTAATAAATAACCAAAATATATTTCAACTGGCACGACTAAACATGGCTACCACAATATTAAGGTTGAAATTTCTTTAACTCTGAATTTGGAAGGTATTGGCTAAATCAATTTCAAAAAGAAATTTAGTTTGTAGAATGACAAAATGAAATGAACATGTCTAGAATGATTCTAATATGCAGGGCTACCACCATGTGAGGAAAATTAATTTTCTGATTTCAAAGCAAATATATTAGTATATAATTATACTATGGCGAATTTGATTAAAAGCACATCTGTACCATGGAAAATTTATGTACATCCATACTTGTTAATTAATATTATCGTGTATATATTCATCTACATCCAGATTTTATCCTCCGAGTTACTCTGATGGTGGTTGGCAGGGGGTGCCAGGCACTAATTTTCTTTTTCTTCATTTTTTGGTATCTTTGGCTATTGTTCTACCAAAAAAAGATTACGTCAAGGTCAAACCTCTCAGTCATAATAACATAGAAAGGAATTATTTTTTTAATAGTTGTCGGGTAAAAATGTGAGGAAAGAGAAAACTAAAATTGCGATAGACAAACTTGTGAGGGATGCAACGACCAAGAGCCTTAACCAGGCCCATCACATAGGAGGTCACCAACTTCTACAGAACTATGAGGTAATATATATTATTAAAGTAAAATCGATAGATTTTTACCTATTAATATTTGGATATTTTTCCCGAACCCTTGGAATATAGTACTTCCAATTAGCATGACATGTTCTTTTAGATAGGCCAGCATTGAGCCAGGCCTCTGATCAGCTAGTAGGAGGAAATTTTCTCCGACTTGCTGAGTTCCCAACACACTTAAATACTCATGTCGGGCGAGGGAAAAACAAAAATTGCCAGGGATATTTGCAAAAAAAATGTTTTTTCGTAAATGGCTTTTACTATAAGAATCAAATATTCCTACTAAATTTCAATCTTCTACCTACTTGAAAAGTTTGTTAAATTTGCATTACAATCATTCATAAATAGTTCAAATTAGTCAAGCATGATCTGATTTCTTACCTCATTATTTAGAGAGATTTATCAAAATATTTCATCTAACCTAATTATCAACTTTAATGTTATTACCAAAATGTTCAATGGAGATACTGTGAATTCAAAGCCAACTGAAAATGCTGCTATTAAAAGAATTTCCTTATAAAATTAGCTACAATATTAATTTCTATATTGAATAGCAATTTTTCATGCAAATTCATATATTACAATTTGATCTCATTGTCATAATTATAAATTCATTTCACTAAACAGTATAAAATAAAAATCTGACGTGGCCATCACATGACACTCTCCATATCTGTAATATTTCTAAAAATACCAAATAGGTTACATAATAAATATTTTAAGAAACAAAATTTTGAACTTTGAACTTCTAATTTTGGATATAGCCAAAAACATTCATCAATTAAGAAAAGAAAATCTTATGTGGCCTCCATTAACAATACTTATAGTAAAAAGCAAATTTGACAGCTTCTTTCTGGAAGGGAGGTTTTCCTTGTAAATGATATATAACTATTAAGGTTTATTTGAGAAAAATATTGAAGCACATTTTTCCAGTACTTTACCATACATCAAGTTAAGTACAGTAGAGCATCATATCTGGTGTGTCAATTCCTCTCGTGAAATCATTATACAATTGTATAATGGATGGATTCTCCAGATCTTTTACCTGTCTTTGACAGATATGGGGACGTTTGCTATTTTCTGCTTTATATTTGGTTGATCATAACAACAGCATTTTTGCATTTTTCGTATTGTTGCCATGGAGATGATTATTACCCAACTCTGCTTGAGCATAAACGAGTGAAAAAATTGGTTATTTTCTTTTCCACTCGATTACACTTCACCAATGGACAGCTGATTCATACATAGTAGCATATAAACTAACATTTATTAAATTCATTTATTTAAACAAATACATGCAAAATATGTCAGAAATAGACTTTGACATTGCTTTTAGTATTTTAAACCTAATAATGCTCTATTAATTTGTTTTCCAGTTGTTCTCTATATCATTCATAAAGTATGAATTACGTTTGTGTTTGTGGTACGAGAATTCCTTGGAATGACTAACACACAATGAATCATTTCCTGTCAATAGAAGTAACCAATTTGGGGCATCAACTTTGGCTAACCAACCTGCATTAGTCCTGGTTTGGACTTCTTGTTGATACTTGACTACATAATCTTGAACACCTTAACACAGCATTGGCTGAATTATAGCGATGTTTTAAACTTTCCTCATTCAAATTCTTTGTGAAATAACTCAACCTGTGTCATTTGGGGAATAATTTTGAAATGAGAAAAAATTCTGCTATGACTACATCTTCCAATTGCCAGGCGGATATTCTAAAACTGAATTATCATAGAATATTAATTCATAGCATTTCTGAACGAGGATGTTTTTCTTAGTTGGATCCAGCCTGGCCAAAGGAATATCAAGCAGCCCCAATAGATGTCTTCCAAAGAAAACCTTCCTCTCAGATGGTGAGATTACCAATCTAAAAATTGATGGTTTAATGGCGGAAGCAGGTAGAAGACACGGGTTTGATTCCCAGTCATAGGATAGGATTTTTTCTCATTTCAAAACTATTCCCAACCTGACAGCGTATGCCTGTCTGCTTAGGATCTTACAATCAAATCATTCCATCAATTTCTGAATTTTCTTGAATAGGCTTTTGAGGAGACGGTCCAAACCAGAGGAGGGAATCCGTCGTCATCGGAGATTCCTAGAATAAGGAGGTTGTATAAGAGGAATACAGGTTCAAACATCAGAGAGTGGCATCTGAATACGGAAATGAAGGCAGGTGAAGAGTCGATCAAGGACGGGGATAATGGCCATAAGCTATACAAGTGCCGAGATTGTGATAAAGAGTTCACATGTAAGTGGAATTTGAAGCGTCACATGAAGACCCATGGTTTGGAGAAACCTTTCGTGTGTTCCACATGTGGCAAGAGATTTCTCCTGAAGGAGTACTTGGTGCAGCATCACAAGCGTCGTTTGCGGGAGAAGAAATTGGTTTGTGACATGTGTGGATCAAAGTGGGCCACCAAATATGATTTGAGGATACACATAATGAGTCACATGGGAATGAAGCAATATGCGTGCCATGTTTGTGAAAGGCAGTTTTTGAGAATCTCTGAGCTACAAAGGCACATGAAACTTCACGCAGGCTAAGGGTTGTTCTCTTGTGGTGTTTGTGGAAAACATTATACAGGAAAGGATAGCCTTGTCATTCGCAATAGCATCCATGCCAGCAAACGTCCTTCATCCTGCAAATAGTGTGACAAGACGTTTATGGATATGAGTACATTGGTTAAGCATAAGCCATTGAATTCAAAAGGAATGTTTTAATTTTGATTTATGTCCAAAAAAGTTCCCCGTCAAATTTCATCTCAGCAGACACTGGAAAACACATTTCAAGATTGCAAACTGAATTAGGTTCTGCATGCTGCAGGGATTGAGTGAACCTGAAAGTGTAGAAATGTTTGTGAAGATTATACTATAAAAAATTTGTCTAAATTGGGCACATTTTTGCATTGTAAATTTTCCATGCAAGAAAAATCATTACTGTACTCTGTCTTGTATGTGAAATGTTCGAGAGCTCAGAAGGCCATCAGTTGCTGCTGTTATTATGGTATTGATGTCCCATTATTTAGGTCAGAGGTCAGGCTGTTAACACTCATGATGCCTGTAACTGTAAACAACTATAATTTTTGTGTAGAAACAGGAATTTCATGTTGAATTATATATAAAAAATATATATATTTATAAGATATTATAATTTTAAGAAAAATTGTGTAAATTATTCCTACCTTCATTTATTGGCAATTGGGACAGATCACTGCAGCATGCTATGGACAGATATGCTTTTGGCAGATTCTGCATAACTTCTTTGTCTTTCTGTCCATGGATGGGTCACAGTAAGTGCATCTCTTTGTCAGCATATTAGTGGGCACAGGTGCGAGCCTCAGATTTGCATTGACTCCACAGATGGATGTTATCGTGGTAGTCAAGCTTCTCGACAGTCCTGTAATAGAGAGCTGTTGTTCTGCCCAAGATTTCACCAATCCCTCAGCCAGGCTCTTCATGAAGTTTCGTCTATTTATGGACTGCTTTTCGTTGCTTTTGTATATTATCCACGCATTTATTGTTGCATTCAGCATTCCAAAAAATACACGATGGCCATCACCTTGTCTTCCTGCTACGAATAAGATGAGCACATTTGGTCGAATGTGTCAACATTACCTTTGGTTTTATTGTATTTGATGATATCAGGCTTGCCATTCTCAGTAATTTCAGGTTGCTCGTGCATATTGGAGATGACATGTACAAGTTTCTTCCCAGTTTTTGGCATAAAAAAGACTAAAGTCTCTGTCATAGCATATGGCACTAGCTAAGGGCTTGCAACCCTTTTTCATGATCAGTTCTGGTGGAATATGAGGCTTGTTTGCACGGATGGTGACAACAAGTGTTAGCCCATAGTTATGTAACAGATCACCAGCCAAAGGTACAGACGTAAACCAATTGTTGGTAGTGATGTTCCTGTTACTTAGATGATATTTTCTGGTTAACTCCTTAGTGAAATAATGCCCTAATGCCACGTTAGGTGTTTGAGTGCTATGCTTTCTACCAACTAGAAAACGTCAGCCACCATGGATGTGAAGGACATCATTTGGTACAAAAAGGCTCATGACAGCATGTATCTATGACTTCTGCTTTCCAAGATAAAAATTATTTAAATGTAATAACCCTATAATGATCATATATTTCATTTCATATTTTATTAGCAATTACTACAAAATTCGAGATTTATTTCTGGTAAAGTAAACTTGAGGCATTTTTGCGGGAATGTTTGGTGCCTTCTGCAGGCAATGCATATGGCAAATGCCACCTTTGCCATTCCCTAGTTATGGCACTAGAAGTGATGTTTTAAGTTATTTGTAAATGTGTAATGTATTTTGCTGGGCGAGTCTAAAGGACTGTGGCTTTGGATGGTAAGTGGTGTGTTTGGGAATATAATTGAAACGGGTGGAGATATTCTGGAACAAATATAGAGGATTGAGGTATGCATCTTAAAGGGAATGTTATGATTTTGTTAGTAATAAAGTTGTTTTAGCATGAAATCAGTCTCTTCAGTTTAAAAAAGATTGTGATTGCTCTAATTAGATGCACCCCTAAAAGCATGACCATTATCCAGTCCTAAAAAATAGTTTAATTATAACATGGAATTAATATGCCTATATGCAATACAAAAAATCATTAAAATTCATTATGATTTTATTTATAGGATGTGTTATTCATTTCACAGGATTTGACATATAAACATTAAATATGATAATTGCAATAAAAATGAAAGAAAGAGAAATTTTTATTATTGATGACAGAGTTGCAAATGTCATATTTGTCTGTGATCGTTATAATATATATTTATATACCATGGGATTGCTGGAATAATGGTGTTCTTTTGGATATCATTACATTTTGTTTTGCTGTTCCATTAATTCTACTGTAAGACATATTTTGGTATTGCTTATTTTGATTTATAAGCTGTTGCGATTGTAGTTATAGTTATATGTTGTTATCCTGCTTAAAAATCTCTCGTAAAGTTCTCTTGTGTTATTTTGGATAGGCACTTGATATAACAGTCCCAACCAGTGAGGAGAATCTATCATCATCTGAGTTGCCTGTGTATAGCTTAAGGAGCATTCGAAGAAGGAAGAGGGAGAGAGAGTTGACTATTGGAGAGCAGCAGCAGAACACGGAAAGGAAGGCAGAGGACGAGGTGGACGAGGAAGATAAAAGTCATAAGGGATACAAGTGCCTTGATTGTGATAAAGGATTCACACGGAGGTCAAATTTAAATAAACACATGAAGCTCCATGGGACGGCGAAACCTTTCATGTGTTCTGCACGTGGGAAAAGGTTCCTCCAGAAGGACCACTTGGTGCAGCATCAGATGATGCATGAAAAGGATTTTCAATGCAAGAAGTGTAGGAAGGTATTTGAGAAGTCGAAGGATTTGTTGCAGCATCGCAAGTCTTGTTTGGGGGAGAAAAAGTTAATGTGCGACATATGCAGATGGAAGTTTGCTGATAAAACAGATTTGAGAAGACACATAATGAGTCATATGGGAGTGAAGCCACATGAGTGCGGCATTTGTGGAAAGCGGTTCTTAAGACCTGATAAGCTCAGTAAGCACAGGAAATTTCACTCTGGTGAAGGGTTGTTCTCTTGTGAGGTGTGTGGAAAGAGTTATACCCAAAAGAATTACCTTGTCATTCACAATCGAATCCACACTGGAGAACGTCCTTTCTCGTGCAAATTTTGTGACAAGGCATTTAAGTGCAGTGTTCAATTGTTTAGACATATACCATCGCACTCAAAGGAGAAGACATTTTTATGTGACCTGTGCCCTAAGAAGTTCTCCTGCCAAAGGTACCTTAAGAAGCATCTAAGAACTCATTTGAAACATAAACAATCTGTCTGAAATGTTGGTTTTCATCATTATTGTGAAAATTATCCTGTTGATCAGTTTGCATTTTTTAAATGGCACATGAGTCGAACCAAGTCCGCCTGGACAGACCTTACTTGTTGGCTATTTTACTTGTTTTCTTTAGAGAATGCCATTAGTTTCATTATATGTTTAGTAGAATTTTTCACATAAACCTATGACTTTTTAAAAAAGAATGTGCATGAAAAGAAGGATAATGTGGAGTGCATGAAGTACAGGTAGAAGTTCCTCATGAGGCAATCCATTTGGTCAGTTCTCTAGAAATACACAAAAATAATATTATTTAACTTTTTATTGTGGTAGCCCTGCTCTTTAGCACCATTTTAAACATCTTGATTTCATTACAGTATGTTGTACAAATCTTATATACAAAATTTTATTGAAATCCTTAATTATTTGCCAAATAAATTTGAGTATACCGAAAATTAATAAAATTCAGTTATCTATAAAATAATTAATTTATCAAATCTCACTTATGATTACTTATATAATCAGAGAAATATTGTTTTAAAAAAACGTATTTTTTGTCAAAATTCATTTGGGGAAACATTTTTTAAATCGTGTATTACGAAGAAATTTTCTAAAAAAGTCGATGCTTAATTTTTTTTTCAAAATATCTATTACTAGAATAACAAGTTACGACTTGTTAAATCATATAAGTAAAATGAGTCAGGAACACAATATTTGTTTCATTTTGACGTATTTAAAATCACCGCCGAGCACCAAATTTTAACTCGATTCAAATATACCGCAAGTTGGGAAATTGTTCACGTTAACTCCCACTCCAGATCACTTCTGGTGTATGCACGAACTCGGCATTTTGTAATTATGCAGCTGATCACGTCCAGTTCGTTGATTCAAGATCGCTACGCAGTATTGCGGATGTGCATTTAGCATTTTTGCAACCTTACACTAAGAAGGTTTCATTTGGATTTTTTCTCAAAGAAAGACGCATCCATAATATTCCACGCATAAGATCGCTCTCCAAAGGTAATTTAATTTATATTTGAAATTATTAATATATTATAAATCTAAGCAATCATTGATTTGAAAATAATTAACTTTCAGTTAGTGACACAAAACAACCCGCAATTATGCATAAAGTTGGGTCGGCTATTCGGACCTATCATGAACGTGGTTGGAAGAGGATGAATTTGGAGGATCTGAAATGTGTACCTATTGATTAAATTGAATTGTATCATCCACGTGACATCCATCAGATAACCGCCACCACATTTCCCGAATTACAAGAATTAGAAGATTGGTATAAGAGGGAACGATATCAACCATGCCTGGAACACTACAATAAAGGAGAAATTCATATCGATGGACCACCTCCTTTGAAAAAAGATTGTTATTTTTGTTGTGTGTATTTATTATGTAATAATAATTGTATTTTATTCGTCTCATTTTAACATACTCAAATCCTCCGCCATCCAAAATACCAACCCAGAAAATTTATTTCGATTCCAATATACCGTGCATTCGGCTCTGTCAACAGCAAAATTTTAACTCGATTCGAATCCGCCACCATCCAAAATACCAACCTAAAAAACTTTTTAAAAGTTTATACTTAATATTTTATCAAATGAAATTCGAAAACATTTTCCAAAATATCTCTTACTAGAAGAATTTTCCACAAAAAAAATCTGAAAATTGCCGAAAAAAATTAGTCAAAATAAATTTTCGTAGACCGAAAGATTTTGCTATTAAATCTTACAAGATAAGTCTAAGAGAATATATCGTGTCTTTATTCCCTAATTTTGTTAATAAAATTCCCGATGGGATTTATAAAATTGATTTTTTTCCTGAAAATAGCCGAAAAAAATAAGTCAAAATAAATTTTCGTAGACCGAAAGATTTTGCTATTAAATCTTACAAGATAAGTCTAAGAGAATATATCGTGTCTTTATTCCCTAATTTTGTTCATAAAATTCCCGATGGGATTTATAAAATTGATTTTTTTATAATATTAAAATATATAAAGAAATTAATATTGAATACAAAATTTTCCCATTAGTTATTAAAAAAAAAAAGAAAAGGCAAATAAATAATAATTTACCCGTGTATATTTATACACAATTATTTACGAGTAAATTTCTGCTCGAAAAAAGATTGATTGTTCTCCGACTTGAATTACATATTACTTAAAGATGAATATATTACGTATTTTCTAAACTTAAAGGTTTCGTAACAAAGTGTCGAGGTGGTACTTTGGCGTACGCTTCTTTCCACGCATGGTGCAAATTTCGCAAAATTTTTCCCCCGATACAGCAAAAATCAGATGTTAAGGTGAGGGATACCTAACAGAAACAGAATCCAATTGCTGCCGCAAACGTTGCAAAAAAATCGTAAGTTTTTTAATGAGAAGTCTCGCCGCGCATTCTTATCCAACCATCACGCCACCAGGGGGGGGGGGGGGGGTAGTTCCATGTGGCACTCGTGGAAAAATTTCGAGAATATATGCACACTCAACTAAAAGAAGGAAACCAAACCAGCCATTCGCCGTCTAGCCCGTCGTGGTGGCGTGAAGCGTATCTCCGGCCTTATCTACGAAGAGACCCGAGGCGTGCTGAAGGTGTTCCTTGAGAACGTCATTCGCGATGCCGTTACCTACACCGAGCACGCCAAGAGGAAGACCGTCACCGCCATGGACGTCGTCTACGCCCTCAAGAGGCAGGGACGTACCCTGTACGGATTCGGCGGGTAGACTATCTTCTGCACCAACCTAGGAGTCAACAACTTCCTTCCCCACTCCGCATCAGTTTGCAAGCGTATTGCTGCTGAAGCTTCTCCATCATAACGGCAACATCTCCGTCACCACCTTTGACGCCTTCACCGCATTCGTAGCCCTCGCCAATTTCACCGCAGTAAGTATTCTTGATTTTTTTTAGTGAAGTTAACATGGTGTTGATTAAAACATGTAAAAGCATGTTTTTCTCATTGTTAGATGTAGTTATTATACAAGCTTCGCGTGGAACGTGTGAGATCTGCCTTTTCATTTGCATATTAGAGATGTTCTGGAATAGTGAATTTTACCAAATTTATTATTCGCATAAACCTTTTCATATTCATGTAGACGATTTTCTAGAGAAATTAAAGGAGTTAAATTTCCCTAACGAAGTCTACGAGAATCTGAAGCATGGGAATTCTTTATTCCAACTATTTTTTATTTATTTTTTTCATTTTTCTTTCTTTCTGATTAACTTTTTTAAAATATTTTTTTATTCATGAACCGTTTGGAAATGGCAGATAGATTAAGAATTTATTCGTAATATGAATTTTCATCTTTTCTGTAGGATGAGTGAGCGCCGTTTTGTATTTCTCATTAGATTCCATTATAGTTTGGTGTTTGAGAAGCGTTTAGCCTTCCTCGATTTCCAAGAAACCTTTCTCAAAAAGTATTCTCATTTATTATATTCTCATTAAATCAAGTTTATTTTATTTTTTATTTTATTTTTAAGATGGAAGCCCTCCTCGAGAAATTACAACACATTAACGAGGACGTTTGGCATCTAGCTAAATGGACCGATTTAACTGAATCGTGGGTGTACCGCATTTACGATTTAAAAATGGTCAACGCAAGATATGGACCTGCGGTGATGGCGTTCACAAAAAAGGAAGACGGGACGCAGGTGAAATTATATCTACCAAAGAAATATAACACGATAACTAAAGAGGAGGTGGAAATAATAAAACAAGATCAAGAGTGTGACTGGATGCTTGTGAGGTAAATCAGTTTAACAAATATTGATATTATTTCATTTTGACACATTTAAAATCACCGCCGAGCACCAAATTTTAACTCAATTCAAATATACCGCAAGTTGGGAAAGTGTTGACGTGATATTTTGCGTTAACCCCCACTCTCCAGATCACATCCGGTGTATGCACGAACTCGGCATTTTTGAATTATGCAGCTGATCACATCCAGTTCGCTGACTCAAATCGCTACGCAGAGTCTTGCGGACGTGCAACTTCAGCATTTTTTGCAATCTTGCACTTAGAAGGTTTCATTCGGATTTGAGACTGGGCAGAGGACGGACGCTTGGGACTCGGCAGAGGATGGACGCGTGCATAAAGTGAGTTTTTCGAAGAAAGACGCGTCCAGATATTCCACGCATAAGATCGCTCTCCAAAGGTAATTTAATTTATATTTGGAATTATTAATATATTATAAATCTAAGCAATCGTTGATTTGAAAATAATTAACTTTCAGTTAGTGACTCAAAACAACTCGCAATTATACGTAAAGTTGAGTCGGCTTTTCGGACCTATCATGAACGTGGTTGGAAGAGGATGAATTTGGAGGAACTGAAATGTGTACCTATTGATTAAATTGAATTGTATCATCCACGTGACATCCATCAGATAACGCCACATTTCCCGAATTACAAGAATCAGAAGATTGGTATAAGAGAGAACGATATCAGCCATGCCTGGAACACTACAATAAAGGAGAAATTCATATCGATGGACCACCTTTGAAAAAAGATTGTTATTTTTGTTGTGTGTATTTATAAAGTAATAATGATTGTATTTTATTGGAAATAAAAAAACTTGATCAACCTGCTCAATATTTCGCTTCATTTTAACGTACTCAAATCCACCGCCATCCAAAATACCAACGGCAAAATTTTAACTAGATTCAAATATACCGCCTTCCAAGATACCAACTGCAAAATTTTAACTCGATTCGAATTTACCGCCTTCCAAGATACCAACCCAACATTGCACATTACGATCGTCTTTTGTTTTAAGTTCCAACATTCTCCGAGCGGTGGCGCTACTGCTTTTCAATCATCTTTTGTTATGACGTCACATTCAAAATGGCAGACTGTGCTAGGTCTCCCCTCGTTCTACTCGCTTGAATGAGCTTTTTCACTGCCCTATACCCCTCGCCTCTCAATCACTAAACGCTCCTTTCTCTATCGCCTTCCTGATATTTGTAAAAGTTTGCTGAAGCGCTTCACAAGGCAGTGTACGTGGAATTTCAGTTAAATATTGAGAAACAGGTGAAGGCTAAAAGAAAGCTTTATGTATTCGCCAAAGCCGATTTCACAAGATTTAGGTCTTTTCTGAGAAATAAATATACTAATTTCTGCGATTTAACCGATAGCGCAGACGCGGAGGAATCCTGGAGCATGTTCAGAGATATGATGCGAGAGTGTACAGATAAATTTATTCCAAGCAAACTGAAGCGTGATAGTGCAGAACCTAGATGGTACAACCAGGAAGTTAGGAGCTCTCTCCGACGGCAAAGAAAATTCCACTCTCGCGTAAATAACACATCCTCAACAGCTACGGTCGAACAGATTGCAATGATAAGGCAGCAATACAAGGAGGCGCGCTCCATAGCCAGAGTAGCAATGCGTAATGCGTTTAACAATTATAAAAGGAAGGTTTTACAAGATAACTTGAAAGAGAACCCAAAAGCATTTTGGTCTTACGTCAGGGAAGTTCAAGGTAGGGGCCCCACTATTGCGTCACTGCGATCGGAAACGGGAAACGTAGTTCACGATAGTATGGAGAAAGCAAACCTATTAAATCAACACTTTCAGAAAGCTTTTACCCGTAACGACGATGAATGTGAAACCCCTACTCCTATGCATCAGGGCGATTCGATGGAAGATTTGGTATTTTCGGAAAATGGCATCGCGCTCCAACTTCATTCAATTAAGCCAAATAAATCTCCTGGACCGGAGGAAATTCCCGCGCGTGTATTGAAAGAATTAGCTGCTGAAATCGCGCCCTATTTGAAAATTATATTCGAGAAATCCATTTGGGAAGGAGTAGTTCCTAAAGATTGGAAGGTAGCACACGTTACTCCCATCCATAAGAGTGGCGATAAAGAGAACCCCGAAAATTATAGGCCGATATCCTTAACTTCATTATCGTGCAAGATACTTGAGCACATAGTCTTTAGCTCTGTAATGCGCTATTTAGATAATCATTCATTGCTTAGCGGATGCCAACACATCCCCGTACCCATCTTACCCTTTCCTGGTACCCCTGGTGCTAAATAACTACGCAGTTCTTTGATTCTCACTTGTGATTAGGAGCCCAACAATTTGGAAAGGGATTCCGGTGTTCGAGAGTTCGCAACAATCATAGCAGAGTGCGTCTGTCTCGATAGAAAACAAAGGATTCCTTTGAATAATCTAACAGCGGTAAGTGGATTTTTTGTTCTTTGTGAATGCTATTCAACATACTATGCACTCGATTCCAGCCAATTTCTTAGACTCGGCGCCATGAATATTTTCTATATTTATAGATGACACTTACGCTATTGGTATTTTACTTAAGCAAATGTTGTCGTTGGAGTAATGAGTGATATCGTTATCTAATGAAAATGAAGTTTCGACATTTCTGTACATCGAACGATCTAAATCTTCACCTTCTCGACTTGTCGTTTCCAATAAAAAGATCATTGGTTCGATTCCGGGTACGTGTAAGTCAGCGAAAATGGAGCTGTCATGATAGCTTTTATTACTTGTTTAAAAATTGAAAAGATTTCGCTTATGGTGATTCTACGAAAACTTTTACGTAAATTCTATAAGGATTAGTATATTTGTCTCAGATAGGAAAACTCGGTTCTTTCAAATCGAGAGTTCTTAGTATGCGTTTAAGTAATTTTGTATTTGAAAATGAATAATGGGTCACATGAATACCCTTATAACTCTTTTGTCGTCGCATTTGCGAGTCCAAATCTTCTTTTGTATTTCATAGTTTAACGTTTAAGTTGATATAAGTGTGCTTACTTTGCGTCATCCTTTGTTCGTTTGTCTTTATTGCATAACTACCCATGGTGCCATGGTGGAGAGACTACTGTCCGCGTCAAAAAGACGTGCATCTCAACTTTGACGCGCGATCATTTGCGCTACGTTTTTTGGAAAGAGTATACAAAAATACCATAGGAAAGCTTATTTTATGCTTAATAAGGTTTGATTTTTTAATATTTTTAGACAGAAAATGTAAAATTTTACGGCGAGTTAAACACAGAAACTACCCGTAAAAACCAGCTACGCAGCCAACTTTCGCCAAAGTAGTCATATATAATAATTCATAAACGAATAACTACTGAACAAAATCTTTTGAAATTTAAAACATTGATGAACTAAAATAAAATAGAGGCAATGCAATAATTTTCTAAGCTCTATGTAAATTACAATGGTTTTAATTGGGTTACAACTTTAAAAAGAAACTCGTCAGTGGGGGAAAATGATAGAGGAATTCTGAAAACACTGTTGTAAAGAGAGACATAAAGAAATTTTTTTGTAGGAATCAGATTTTGTTTTAACGTTTTTGTTTTTGTTTAATTAATTTTAATCTACACACAGTTCCGTATATGTTGCTTTCTGGGCGCTTTGCGATGTTGCCAAATGTCTCCTTTGTCTCCCTCGCCGGTAGGCGGCCATGGCCCGCACAAAAACCCCCTTATCTCCTCTTAAGTTTCGTCCTCAATGATTTCGTTGCTGCTGGAATCCTCATCGAGGTTGATAATTAAGGGTTCCACGATATTCTTTAGCACTTGGTCCTTGGCGGCGTAGAAGTCCTCCACCTTGATAGTGTGCTTCACAGCGTTTTCCCACACGCGCTTCGGGGTGTTACGCAGTGCCTCCTTGCACAGTTGCAGGACGTCTTTGATTTTGTGCGTTTTGTTGCGCTTCGCCACGTAATTTTCAACCCAAGCCCATATAAGCTCGATTGCATTGAGTTCACAATGGGCCACTGGAGTCCAAATTAGCTTTACTCTCTTGCCGCTCTCTTTGATGATGCTATCTAGCAAGTATCTGTGAGACTTGAAATGAGGTCTGCCGAGTTCAAGTAGTTCGCTAATGGTTAAAGACTCATATGTATCTTGCCAACCGGAATCATCTACCTCTGGCTCGATGCGATGCTCAATTAGCCAATTTATTATATCGTCCTTACGCCAACTTTTGGACGGATTTCTTGTTGTTGGGTCTTGCATGGTGTGATACGGGGCTTGGTCAAGAACAATAGCGGTTTCATGATCCATCGCATTTAAAATTCTCCTAAAATACTCTTCAAAGTGTCGAGCATTCATCTCGGAATGATAGTCACCATCCTTTTTGTTTCCCTCGAACACGAGCATACAGTCATTTTCAGGCTGGAGAAAACCATCTTCACCCCCTATATGCAAAATAATTATTCTTTTTCCGGTACCAGAGGGAGTAATAAGGCCACCTTTCCAGCAATTGACCTCTTGAATTACACCTCGATCAAAGTCAATATCATTATTATTTTCATTCACATTTTCTTGCCAACCATATGATAGTGTGAGATTTGCTCCACAAAATGTTTCGTCCAAATACATAATTTTCCATCCTCTTTGACGAGCTGACTTTGTTTCCCGAATAAACTTTGCACGTTGGTCCAGGATTCGGCGACTTTCAAAGCATACAGGCTTCCTGTTGTATTTTTTAAAGCGAAAGCCAAGCATCTTCATCCACCGTAAAAAAGTGTTTTCAGAATTCCTCTATCATTTTTCCCCACTGACGAGTTTCTTTTTAAAGTTGTAACCCAATTAAAACCATTGTAATTTACATAGAGCTTAGAAAATTATTGCATTGCCTCTATTTTATTTTAGTTCATAACTGTTTTAAATTTCAAAAGATTTTGTTCAGTAGTTATTCGTTTATGAATTATTATATATGACTACTTTGGCGAAAGTTGGCTGCGTAGCTGGTTTTTACGGGTAGTTTCTGTGTTTAACTCGCCGTAAAATTTTACATTTTCTGTCTAAAAATATTAAAAAATCAAACCTTATTAAGCATAAAATAAGCTTTCCTATGGTATTTTTGTATACTCTTTCCAAAAAACGTAGCGCAAATGATCGCGCGTCAAAGTTGAGATGCACTTCTTTTTGACGCGGACAGTAGTCGGTAGTTTCTTACGCGTATATATTCTGGTGTGGCGGTTTTATCTTCCTGTCGTCGATTGTTTAAAATTTGCGAAAATTCTTTGCGAGAAGGAAGGTTTGTTATATTGGAGAGGTTGGAGAGCATTTCGTGACACCCAGGTTAGTCTACTTAGAGGAAATCGGATTGGTAAAATTCACTATTTTTCCATACATGAAGTATTGGATTAATCCTGGCAATCTTGAGCGCTTAAGTTAGTTTAGTTACGTAGAGATGTGAGATTAAGAAGGTGAGGGAAGGAGAGTGGTGCGTTAATTATAATTTATTACGTCATTCGTTTATACCCCTCATTTTTGACTGGCAAACGAGTGAGAAACGGAATCGAGAAGCATTCTCACGAACAGGGCCTCTCATCTTAGTCACCCTTTGCATCCTTACATTCTGTTTAGTCGTTCGTCACGTTCCGTAAAAATTACGTCTGGACGCTATCATGGACCTCTTGGATTCGTATTAGCAGATTCGGCAGCGACCAGCTCACGTTCGAGTATATATGCTGTTTAATCAGAGTCCGCATTTGAGTTTTCGTTTTCGTTGGTACGCGGTTTTTCAGTTCAAGTTCGTTTCTCGAACAACGCGCGCCAAAGTTCACCGAATGCCGTCTGCCGCCCACAGTCCAGGATGGTGATTATTTGTATTTTTGTCCTAACCCTACTATACCAGTTAAGGGTTAAATACAGTATTATCTAGTAAACGAAGAAAGGATAAAATAATGTCATTTATTATTAGACTTTTCATCGACCCTTTTACCAAGTTTACATTTTTCGATATCCAATCGAGGCATTTTATCGTTCGTCGTCCAAATAAGCCAATGAAACACCTTCTATATGGACGTGAGTATAGAAACATTGGGTCCAAATCGCATTATCGTAAGTGAATCGAAGAAACTGTTTTCATCGGAATCTAAATATTTTCAAACTTACATTCGAGTATTTTGTTTTATATTTCGTACATACCATCAACAATTCGACACATATAATTGATAGAATACGAAAACTGTAAAGTAAGATTTTCTTTAATTTTTGAATTGTGAATAACGAATTTCGTAACTCATTTTCCTTACACAGCAACATTTGTTTATTAAATATTTTTATTACGTTGCGAGTGTTTCAGAAGTTCGCTGTTATCTAATAACAATCCAAACCAAAAGATTGGTGTAATATGTAATTAAATATCGCACTATTTCAAAAACCATAATTATTATGCCTATGTTTTTTCATAACATTCGAACAGATATCTTACACATTATTTCAGTAAATTATGCCAATCTCAACATAGTTATGTATGAATATGGATTCTTTATACTTTCGCACTTGTCTTATCATTACTTCAATAGATTTCTAAACGAATAATAAGTCATTATCAGTGGGTACCGGATACCTCTGCGACCCCCGTGCAGCAAGGGGGCCATGACCAAAGGAGTCACATATTTTTTCGTAAGGCCCTTAAATTTTTTCTGTGACTTGAATTTTGTTTGGGTGGTGGATAGGGGGCCTAAACATTTTCCGGTGTGCCATTGATCGTTATTTAACATTTTTAAATAGTATCTACTTTTACATGATGAAGTATATTGCCGAAGTTAATTAATATCATGATTTAGGTTGAAGGATGGAGGACTTGAGGACAGTTTGAGAAATGGAGAAAGAAAGAGTGGTTTAAAAGAATCACAAAAATAATAATAAAAGGCTATGTTGTCCGTACGGTGGTCTGAATGTAATGTTATTAAAACCAGAATAGCTCTATCAAGGATGTAGATAGAAAGTTGAAATTTAGCAGAAATTTGTATAATCAGAATTTTTTATTTAGGGTTGACATGGTAATTTAAGAAATGTCCATTTTTGGCGCTATTTTGAGGGGGGTATATTGCATTTCCTCCGAATAAAATTTATAAATTTTAAATTAATGAAACAATATTTTATGTAAACTGAAAATTTAAAAAAAATGTATAATTCACATTGTAGTATGTTCCAGTTAAAATAATTTTGGAAAGCTAAAGTCGTGTAGCGTAATGTTTAAGAAATTAATATTCTTTTTTATGTAAGATTTGTATCTACGTATATCACTCGGAGAGAGCTTCATTTTTGAGAGGAGAAGGAGAATCTGAGAGAATGGGAAGAAGTGATGGTGAAGAATAAGAGGGAGAGAGCGATGGAGAATGGAAAGAAGGACGAGAGAGGAAAAATAAGAGGGAGAGAGAGAGAATAGGGAGAGAGGGAGGGAGGGAAGAGAATGGGAGACAGAGAGAAAGGAGGGAAGAATGGGAAATGCCGAAATTTCAATACATAATCAGCACATACTCGTCGTATTTGACGCGCAATTACGCTAGTTATTATATTAAAAGCTATTGTCATCAATGGAACTTTTTAACAAACTTCCCGATCAGGTGGAAAGTTGAAATTTCGCAGGAATGTTTGATTCAGATATAAAAATGAAATGTCGGAAATTGATACGGAAAAAAACCCGGATTCGAATTGCATTTCCCGTAAGATAACACGTTAAAATCGACTTTTCTAAGTGAAGTTTTTATTATTTTGGAAATTAAAATTAGAAATAATTGACGTACGATATTCAAATTTAAACTGTTTTTTGGGAAAGTTTATGAAGTTTCTTATTCTATTCATCATTTCCGCCTGCCATTCGAAATCTTTCATATTAGACATTCAAATAACATATTTTGAGAAAATATCTGTTTTCAAACGGGATGTTGCCTTGCCGACCACATCATTGTTAAACTTCGAGAGTCAATTGTTGTCTCAACCTGCATACATGTAATATCCTCCTTACAGAGGAGGAGTAACATAACATTTAACATATATGAGGAGGATACTAATGTTTAGGCACTTCCAGGAGAGCGACACACTCGAAATTTTTTTATTGGTAGAACATTGCGCAAAACCGACTAGAAAGAACGAAAATCTTGAAAAAATTCAACAATGCCGCCGCTAAAAATTCGAAATTGTTTAAACAATTTTTCAAGATTTATGTATTTCCGAATGTGCTACGGAACTGTAATTTTTTTATAGGTAGAATTTGTAAAAAAAAACGAAATTGGGATCATACAAATTTTGATATTTTAATTTGTTTGGCAGTTAAAAATTCTTGAAGTTTAAACAAACAGGTAAATTGGAACAATTTTTGAAACAGCTTATGCCTGTCTTCATAGGATCTTCGGATCATATCATTCCATCAAACAGGTAAATGTTTAGATCTAGGTAAACGAATAAATATTTCAATGTATCCGTGAAATTGTTATTGCGGCCGTTAAGAATTATTTAAATTTAAACAATTAGATAAATGTTATTTCACTTCTAATTGTGCTATAAATTTAAAATTTGGCAGAAATTATTAACCCAATGAGGAAAAATTATAATATTCCTATTCTCGGTAATCCGGCACCCGTCGATCCGGCACTCTCGTTATTATGGCACTTTTTTTAACGACACCACAAAGTTCCGCATTTTGCCGCAAGATGGAAATACTGTCGTGTTGGATGAGAACTGAGGGAATTGAACCAAGTTTGAAGTACACAGGCCATGTCAATTTTTTTTACATAATGGAAAAATTAAACTAATAGTTTAAAATTTATATTTACGTTTAACTAATCGTTGAAAACCACAGTGTAAAGGACTATAGTAGGGAGCACGAATGAAGGCGAGTGTCAACTGGATGCTCAGAAGGTCAGGAATGTAACGTGGTTTCTCCCACTCCTTCACTTGGCCAATCAGCATCAGTCAGTTACAGCGGCTTTTGGGGTGCGGTTCGTACATTTGCGGCGTGATTTTTGTGTTTATTTGCGTGTTTTACGATCGAGATTTAAATAGTACCATCTTGTGGTGTTCTAAAATGGAGGGCGAAGGAAGTAAGTGCAAGGTTTTGCGCAAACAAGCAAGAAAAATCGTATATAATAATAATAATAATAATATATAATCGTATTCCCCTCACAAAGAGGGGAATTAGATTTATTACGATCCACGAAAAGTGTAATGTTTGATTTGTATTTTCACCCAATTTTGTTCTTATTTTGTATTTAATTTGATATACTTTTGTATTTTATATTTTGTTTCTATTTCCTGTGATGTGTGATTTGTGTTACGACGACATCCATGATGTTTGTGCGAAGTTGTTATTTGCAATTTGTATTTAGAAGTTTTAGTAAACAAATTCTGTTAAATGATGATGACGCAGTGGTATTGTAAACAAAGATGGGTAACTGCATTTATTCTATTCCTGAATATGACAGCACGATTATAGCAGATTATTTCCGGTGAAATGTGGAGTAAAAAAGACGTATAGTTTGTGTGAACAAGAGAAATATTAATTAAATGAAAACCAAAATCCTTTAATATTCAGCTAAAATTCCAAAGGAGTGTTGGATTTCGTATTTAATCAATCCTTTTGCCAACATGTATGCTTACGTTAAATATATTCGGAAATAAATTATCTTAACGGGGAAAGGTAACTAAATACGAATTATCTCCAAAACTCAAGCGAATACGTCTTAGGAATGCGAAACAAGTATTTTCAAGCAAGTATTATGTGAAGACGGATTAGTTTGGGTGAGGCTAAATCACTCTTCTGATGGTTATTTATAGGGTCACCAGCTAACCAATTTTAATGAAATTGCATTTCGTCATATTGTACCAATAACATTTATCAGAAAAGTATTTTTCCAGCATCTTAAGCTTTTTAAAAGGAAATTTGTAATGTTTTTGCATTCACAGTTAATAGTGAAAAATCTATAATTTAAATAGCATTGTTATCTCCTTCACCTTATATATTGCGTCATAGCCATATAATTGTGGATATAGACCGGCTTGGAAATATATTCACAAATTGTTTATGATTTATCTTAAAATCCATGTATATTTATTTCTTTAATTTTTTATTTTATTAATTTTTATATTCTTAAAACTTTGAAACAAAAAAGGGAGTTCCTCTTGTTGGCATCACAAACGCATGATGTGGAATGCAAAACAGAAGTAATGGTCATAAAGTCACGAACTGCAAGCACGTCAAGTTCAAAAAGGTAGTGTAATAAAGGACAGGAGATAGAGAAATGACACTGAATCCAAAGCAATACTTAATTTTTACCACATAAACTGAATCTCGTCATTCTGAGGACTTTACTTCAAGCACATTGTAAGCCTTTTCTTTGCCTTCATTTACTTGATGTTCTGAAGATTTCTTTGTCAGTTAAAGATGAAATACCTTAAAAAATGTTAAAGTATTGTCTTATTCAACGTGGAATTATGCGAGAAATCAATTTCTTCCATTTTTGTGAAGTTGAATAAGAAGGATCGACAATTTACTTGGTTAAATAATAACTAGAGATGCAGGGCAACTTGAAATTGTTATATGAATTAACATCCAATTATATTTAAAAGTAGTTGTAATTTATTTCTTTGTGAACAGTCTGCTAGTATTACTTTAGGACATTAATGGCCAAAAAGACAATAACTTGCAATGTAAAATATATGATAAATGTTGTATTCATAAAGCAAATGAAAGTGAATTGAAGCAGTTATTCTTCATTGCAAAGATAAAATTATTAATATTTTCAACTCATTTTATTCATAAGACCAGAACTTGCCAAAGGTTGTGGTGAATCTAGTGACATTTGTCTTAAATTAAACGGGATACTTTTGTGAGCTATAAATTTCAATTATTTTATTAGATTGCATGCTTGAAAGACAAATTTAATGATCTCTCTGCCATCCAAAGACTGAATAATAATATTCTCCTTGCAAGTCTTTGGAAAATTTACTTGTATAATTCTTACGCTGTACTTCCTTATTGAATTCGCTAACATTTTGAATTTTTCCTCTTTCTTCAAGGCATTTACATTGGATGCTGAGCAGAGAAGAGTGAAGCCGTGATGCGAAGAGTCCTGCTGAGCTTTGCCTGGAATATAGTCATCTGGGTGTGAGAGAGAGAGAATAGGAGTGTTGGCTGGAGGATATGGGATGGGGAAGGGTTTTATGCTCACACATTGAAATTCTGTACTGTTCTCAAAGTTAGACAAATGTATTGAGTGGAATGGGAATTCATTAAGAACTGTTCCATCTGGATTAAAGGACCTTTCATAATTTACGATTGCTATTGTTTATTTGATTTTTCTCTTATTGAAGAAATGGAAATACAGTGCTACCTCAAAAACATTTTGTTTTGTACATGGACATTGCCGACTGTTGTTTTGGATGTAGGAGTATTTTATTTCTCAGAATATAAGGCATTACTTTTCTGTCGCTCTCTCTATCTTGTGGCAAATGTTGTCCTTGACAAACTTTTTAAATGGTACCTCATCATACAAGAGCTAGGAAAATTAAAGTTTTTTTAATTGTTAACAGAAACAATCTTTGCAACTGATTTAAACAAAATCAAATCATTCGCGGAAGAATGTCATGCTTTTCTATTTTTTCCAAGTTTCATTTTTTTGTCTTGCAATCAGAGCTGCAACAGGCAGACTCCTTAGTAAGGCATTTATTTTCTTATAACTTCTTTATTGGATGTTAATTTGACTGTTAATTGTTAATTTTGTCAGAAAACTTTTCGATTAACCCGAACTTGTAATACATATTCTTTAATTTTGCGTACAAAATTTTAATAGCTCCTTCATTAAACTTTTTTATTGAACATGAAATTGATTGCCATTAAGAGGAATATTAGTATTATAATGAGCTTCTTAGGATTACTGTTTATTGGTGGAAGTCGAGTTGATTTTCGGAAAGTATACTTTGAATTTAAAATACTGAGGTGGCACTGTATTCACGTTTATGAACTTGTTCAAATCTATCGTGAATAATAATATTTGGAAAATTGGATGGTGGAAAAATATTTCATTCTAATCCTACTATGAGTAGTCATTAAAAGATTGAATAAATAAGATATTTGCAATATTCCATATTGAAAGTTTTCTTGAAAAGTTTGCCATGCTTAATTACAAAATTTAAAGCAAGGAAATGCAATTTATTTTTCTGTCTGGAAATTAAAGGAAATAAAAATTCCATTTGTCAACTCTCAAGACAGTTTGAATCATATCGTGGATAAAATTTCAATTAAGTCTGATCCTTCTTAAGATTTTGATTCTCAATTCATGTATTAAGTCAGCTAACAATTCAATTTGAAAAAGAATTTTCATTTAACTGTTCTTAAAAAATTAACTGCTCTAAAAATTCATTGTTCCACTGTTGTTGAAAAGAATAAGCTCAGCTGAATTATTTTCAAGCTTCACGAGCTGATAAATTTCTCCGAAAATATTTCAACGGTTATTTGTAAAAATTATTTTTTGGAACTGTTATTTTCCCATCAATTTACTGATGATTTTACATTTCCATCAACCAGTGAATTTCCAAATATTGTTTTTCAACTGTTATTTTTTTAAACTGTTATTAAATGCCATGTTTTTCGAAGCGTAAGGTTTTTCAGAGCAATCATAAATTTTGACAAGTCTTTTTAATCCAAATGTGAGAGTTCCATTTACTGCAATTGTTTTTCTTTTGTGGGCAGATTAGATTTTTCATTGCCTGGGTCTGACAACTCTCCTTCATCCCATATTATTTAATCTAGGCCTGCAAACAACGGCTATTGCTCTCTCACACCCACGTTTGGAGGGGATAAAGGGATGAGGATTTTTCCCTCATCCCTTTTTTGAAGAAAGCAGAAACAACTCATGAAAATAATGTTTTTGTAATATTGAAACTTGTCATTTATTGTAATTTTTGTTACAAGTACAATTTCTGTCACAATGTACAATTTTCACAGCAATAAACAAAGAGAATTTATAACAAACCATGTTTTTTTACTTCCGTGACAAAAAGTCAACAAGATTTTTCCCGGCCACTCTGTTAGGAATGTTGTACTTATGGGATTTTCATATACAGGCGCAGCTGTGAAATCCTCCCCTTCGCTCTCTTCTCGTCCACTTCCACTGCTGGATTCTTGCTGCGACGAGCATTCACTTGCTGTGCCATTCTTCACCCCATAGTAGTTGACACTTTCATTTCATTTGACTGCTTCAAAATCTTCAGCACAAAATTTATTCACTTGCACATTTCAAAAATAAACAGTTCTTGTAGTCGAGCATTTGTTAACTAAGCAATCAAGATATAAAAAACGTTATGTGCAGCATCATAAATGTTTTTGCATGATATTCAAGTTCAAAAAGGGATGATAAAATCTATCATAATTTAATGTAAAATTCTGATGTCCAAGCAAATGCAAAATTTAAGAGAAAATTTAGTTTGAATATTTCTTTTTCTCTGAACAAGTTTCATACTTATATCCAGATAAACACAGTAAATGATTAATTTTTTTAAATTGACATTAATTAGTCTATCTCGGAAGTAGTAATTACATTTCCGACTCAACACTATTGGAATTCACACAGTAAATTGTACCTCTTTAATGTCTTAACCCTTTCATGGCCAAGTTATTAATTTCGGGTAAATTCAGAAAACAAATTCTCATTGTTAAAATTAATCAGTAAGTATAAATCTCTTGGAATTTTAATATTCGCGAAAATGTTTCTTATCCGCACTTTAAAACTGTGCTATTACATGCACTATTAAACCGGCATTACAAAAAATTTATATATGGAAGATATACAAATTGCAATTGATTGAATGGAAAAATAGTTAAGAATTTAATAGTATTCCATAAAATATTTGGATGTAATTAAGCAATTAATGATAACATTAAAGAGTCCACTCTCAGAAGAAAAAAAATCTTTCAGCTCAAATAAAAATTCAAGTAACACTCGACTGAAATTTTCCAAGTCCTTGAAAGTCCCGAATATAAGGCAGCAAACAAATGCTGGAATCATAATCACATTACGTGAGACAAATAATTTAGTGGAACAAACATCACAAAATGGCCGCGAAAAGGTTAATTCATCACTTAACCAACAGGAGGCATTAACACTATGACAAGAGACAAGATTTTAAAAATATCTCTGAAATGAAAAAAAGAATGACATCAAGTAGAAATGAATGATCTTCCCAAGATATATATTCCAATAAATAAGTCCGCAATACCATTTTAATTGCTTCTCTGACTTAACTTCGCCTACATTCTTAACTTCAGAATACCTCTCCTTAAATCAAATTTAACTGATTGAGTGCCACTAAACTACATACACAGCTGTTCAAGTAGCATCGTAAAATAGTTCTAATAATTCAGCCAAGATTTAATGTACAAAGCCGCTTAATGCATCATTTCACAGAAGAATGTTTACGGAAGCAAAATCTTAAGGCGTATTTTACCCAAGTCGACAATTTTGATGAAAATGATGTTTTAACTTCACGCTTATCTTCAAATCATCGCAATGTAATGTCAACCTTGTTGGAAAGATTCATTATGAAGATCAGAATTAACTTTTAGCATCGAATAACTATTCCATTGTTCTTAAAATTGTGCAAATGCTGTAACATTACAATGTTGCATCAAAGTTATCTGATTAGAACTTCAAAAACATTTAATTTACTTAGCTGTACAATTGTATAATAATATCATCTAAACGAATATGAGTATAAAATAATACTAGTCTTTGTAATAATAAGTTCAGCATTTAAATAATTAATACTTTGGATGATATTTTTAAACTTGAATCACCTAAAAATATTTTGCCTTCTTTGACAAAAAAAGGAAAGTAGCTTATTTACTCAATATATAAACCTGATGTTTTCAAAGCACATGCTTAATTAACTATCAGTTATGGAAATAAAAACAAAAATGCAATTCTCAGAAGTTTACAAGGCATCTCTATGCTGGAAAATTAACTATTCCATTATTTATTTAACTTAAAACTTCTCCCATAACTTTTTTCAACGTTAAATTATTCCTAAATTGACGATGTTGTGTGTAGAAAATGTACAACATAGATTTTTATAGTTAAGTTTGAAATCACATGCTGAACTCTTGCACTATGGAAGACACGAATACTTTTACAAGAATTCAAAACAACAGAAGCAACAACCTGAAAACCACCATTTAAAAAAATCTCTTTGCTAAACGATTTATATACATTGCCTCCAAGCTACAAAGTGAGTTGCAATATTTACTTAAATTCATAAGCATCCATATAAATAATAGTCCAGGTCATTGTGTTTCACGAAAGAAATAACAAATTAAGGAAGTGTGGTTGTTGTATCTTTGAAAACAAAAAACCCTAGCTCATAATATTTTAGCATATTAACTGATATATTTTGTCATTCGGTTTATAATGAACGGAATTACTTGTTCCTTAGCATTTTAATTTTTAAATTAATCCACCAAAAAATAGTGAAAAAAGATGAATGACCAACGAGGAGGAAAATTTAGTGAATTTAAAAAGTGAAATGTAGACATCAAAAATGTTGCTTAAACTTTTAATTTGTCATTGTCATCCCCGCCATATGGATGAGCTAAAGTTCTAACAGCATAAAATCCATAACTGATTTAACAAAGCACTACACATACAACTAACATAATATGACAATCTTCAAGTTTCAAAAGATCAAACTGTAAAATATTGTAATGTGGAAGACTAACATCTCATCAGAATATAAAAAATACAAGAAAAATTCAAATGCTAAATTAATGAAATGCAATTAAAAACGAAACCGGAATAAAATATCTACTGGGATATCTTTTAACATGATGAGATGGTATATACTGTGATTCTTCTCATTAAAAAGTGAGCTAAATATATTGAAACGTCATAATAAATTACACATTAGACGGGGATTTTCTGGAAAACAGTATATTCTTGATTATTCTAGCAACTGATGCTATGAAAAAAAAATCACGTTTATTAAATACATGTAAGCTAATTTAACGAACACACATCAACTCCCATTTGGGCAAATAATTTGAGCACAACCGATCAAATCTGTTAATATATCATAAAAATTTAATCAAAAAGTCCATCTCAAGTAAGTAGAAACGAATAAACAACCTCAAAAAAGTTAGCAGGAAAGGATGTAGGCTGAGAATTAAGTTCACACAATGGGTCGAGTGAATAAAAACTAAGCAAATGCTTAAAGCATTAAGCAAAAGCATAAGCATTTGCTAAAAGCATAAGCAAATGCTAAAAGCATTTGCTTCATATTGAGTGAATAAAAGTTTGCTTTTGCTTATAAGCATTTGCTACTCAGTTTTAAGCAAATGCTTAAATTTTAAGGAAGAAAGTTCTTTGCAACTCTTCCTTCACTTGTTTTTGTTTAAATTTAAAGTTTTACATAGTTGAATTTCAAACTAAAAACATAAATATATTGGGTAATATTTTTTAAAAAGATAATTAATAATTTTTTAAAACTATTTCTTTTATAACTGAATTCGATAATATCACAAATCATGGGTGTATTTTTATTCAATTAGTTATAGTAATTTTATCCAGTCATTTGCCTTTATAGTGATTTTGGACGCCACAAATATTTCTATCTTACATCACTTAAGTACCTTAAAAATATTTCTATCTTCTGTTTGGAAGACAGTACCCCGCCACGTGTCTCTTGATATTCTCCGAGTAACAGATTTGAAATATAGGTACTTAACATTTTCTTCAGAGAAACGATATAAATTTGAATAACCGTTGGTTGTTGAAACTTTTCTCGTATTTTTTAACCTTTCGTGTCACCATAAATTACCATATTTATATTTAGGATCAATTATCATGAAAATAGAGTACTTGGAAATATTTTAGCAAGCCCTTTACCTCACTTAAAAAAGTTTAAGCATATGCTTAAAGCATTAAGCAAAAGCTCGGTTTTATTCACACAATTTTAAGCAAATGCTTAAGAAAATTCCTAAAAATAAGCAAATGCTTATTCTTTCTAGCAAAAGCAAATGCTATTTTTTTTATTCACCCCAAATTAAGCATTTGCTTAAAAAGTGAGGGAAATCTTAAGCATAAGCAGTTGCTTATTTTTTATTCACTCGACCCAATATTTAAAACAATATCGAACAAAACAATTCAATTAAGTTGTTAACATCTTGCATGGATGTCAAATTTGACATAAATATCGTTAAGATTTGCTAATTCACAATACTGCCGTATGTTTGACTTAACAACTGTCTACATAACAGAATTATTGGCTACAGTTAACGCAAAATAAGAAGCTGCATATTTACATTTACACCAGCACAAAATGGCGGTCGGAAATATTTTAAACATCGCAAATTATAAATAAAAACGACTTGAAGTTGAAAATAAATCACAATTCCCCATTCCAATTTAAATAAACTTTGAACAATTAAAAGTGTAAATGATGTTATAGTCACTGTCCCACAGAACACTTATTTTGTTCCAATATTTACAATTAATATCACGCAAAACTGTTATCTCAATTTATGCTGCATCTTAAGTATTAATAGCTTCATTTATTAATACTTCGTCTAACTTCGAATTATATAGCACAAATTCACATGCTATTTGCTAAAACACGTCAACAAAATTACAACATTTTCTGTTATTATCCTTAGGTTAAATTCCGATGTTTAAACACCTCCAACTCCAGTTTGTACTTGCAAATTATCTATTTTGCAAAAATATGCTCAACTGCTTTCAATTCCATAATCGACTGTCTATTTTTAAACTCAAAAATTAAAAAACAACAACTATCAACCTGATAAACGCAACATAACAGAGTGGGAAGCTCATTCGTTTTACTTTGTAAAAAAAAATCATGTCCTCTCACCACATATTCTTCTTTGGTCTAACAAAAGAGAAGAAGTTCGAGCACATCCATGATATCAACTGTGTGGTAGACTGCATGTTCCGAATCACCTTGTAATAGTCCACGCTTCTGAAACAATAACAATAAAATAAAAATTTTTGAATCACTGGAAGTCGTCATGTCTACTTCCTCTAGTTAAATAATGCTATAATTTTTCTGAATCTTGAAATACAATAATATTTTAATTTATTTAAACTGCGTATAATAACCTTTTTATTCATTAACAAAAATATTGTCACAAGGTTGCTAAGATGAACACCACGTTTTCTCTTCAAAAGCGTTAAATATTTATAGGTAAAAAAACATCGATATCAACATAGTTAAATACACAATTGATTTTAATTAATTAACTCATAGAAAATTCAGGCTTAGGTTAGGTATTAAACTCTCCAATACGTTTCACTGTAATCGCTTATTAATTATCCCCTTCCTGCGTATATTATATTTATGTACTCATCAACTTATACATGGTCTATTGAAATACATTTCAATACGAATATACAACTGCATCAATAATAATTAACCGTATTTTCTAAAAAATTCCAAGCTAAGATTATTAGACACGATTAACATAAAGTCGACTTCGACGTGTAATTGTCTTTCTATTTCAACAAAAATAAGTACTATACATCAGAAAGGTAATAAGAACTTGAGAGATAAATCTGTACTGAAGTCATTGATATTCTTACTCAGGATTAAGGCTATAAAATACATCTGAATTCAGAATTAATGAAATCAAAATTTCGCGGAAGGCGGATTCTACTTCAAGCATTGGGGTCACATTGATTACCGATCACAATAAGATAATTTTGAGGAAACACATTACATAAATTCGACGTTAATTCTAAATAACAATGTCCAAAAATTTCATTACCTACTAATGAGAACTATGCGTTAGCAGAATGAAGATTCCACCATTCCGTTAGATACAAACTCTTCCTTTCACAGGTTAATGCCGACTGGAATGGAATGCCGACTTTCGGCTCTTAGATAGTTCGTAATAGTGACGGAAGGGAGCAGCACGGCAGCACCTCACCCAAGGCCATATATATGGAAGGTTCTGACAACTTATGCCAGCCGCCATATTTGTGCCTGTAGCAGACAGCTCTGCTTCTCTTATCCTTATTACCAATGGAAAAACTGAAAAGTTTTTATTATGATTAAATATAAATGTTTTGGACAGTTATTTTTAAAATAACTTACGAAGATCGAAACATTTTAAATTCATTTCGAGGATAAATGTGACGCAGAATGTTCGATACTTATATTATTACGATGAAATATAAACTTTTTCGACAGTTATTCTATAAATAAATTATAAAGAACAAAATCATCGCAACGAAACATTTTAATTCCATTTTGAGGATATGTCGTAGAATGTTCAATACTTACATAATTTTCATTAAATATAAAAAATTTTGAACATAGCTATTTTTAAAATAACTTATAAAGAACGAAACCGTCGCAACAAAACATTTTTATTCCATATTGAGAACGAATGTCGCAGAACGTCCAATACTTACATTATTATGAAATATAAGTGATGGTTCAATTACTGAGAAAAAGTATTTGGGCCTTACATCCTTTGCACCCCCATTTCTAAATATTAAAATATAGTTCCTATTTTATTTAAACTTCGTTTTAAAAATTTTAAAGACTATTTTGTCTGCTCAATTACTAGACGCCACTGAACATAAAGATACTCCAATGAGAACTGACTGCAAGGCTAAAGAATGCGTATGCATCCCATCCTTATTTTTTGAAGAAAATATGACTACATACTACCTTTCAGGTTAATATGGCCTCTGATGAAATATCTTCAATAAGAAGAATCTGAAAAATGAACAGGGTATACAACATCATAGAAAATAAAACATTTGGCATTTGAGGACAATTTTTTATTCACACAATTCTTCTCATATGAGCACTTCGGCTACCGTGGCCCATCGACCTACTTGATTTTTTGTGGGCCTCAGAGATAGCCTTAGCGTATAAGTCAAGTCGCATACTAAAATATTTCTTTAAAAATAATCCCTTTATATCATGGCATGCATTCACAATATTATCATTAGGAAAAGCACTGCATAAATACTCAACAATATTGCTCTTTAATGAAGACAGGACATTTTTATTAATATGAAAAATAATGTCAGCCTCCTTGGCAAGGTCCCAACACCACTTGCTGCTTCGCACCAATGAAAATTCATTTTTTTCTTTCAAACTAAGTGTGTATCTCTTGGATCAATGTCAGTTCCATCACCACACAACACATTTTTACAGGCAGTGCACTGCAACTTCCTGTGCAATTGCCGTGCAATATACCCACATAAATAATATAATGAATTGGTATGAAAAAGGTCCATATCAACAAACTCGCTGTCAATGGAGGATAATGGCTCCTCTGACTCTTCCTCTCCTATTTTTGAGCCTGACACATCTAAAAATTCTAATAACAAACTTCCTTCATCAGACTCACAATTGCTTTTAGAGGGAATAATCACAAATTGCCCTATGCTTATAATTTTTAGGGCATTTTTAAACTGTACAGGGGATGGGATGGGATTTTTTACTCTAACTGTGGAAAACAAATTTTCCAGCGAGTCTTGGCAAAACCTGGAGGTCAATATGTATCCAAAGGAGCACTTGTTAAGAAAGAAATCTTGCAGGTCTAGGACTGATGCAGTAGTCAGTTTAATTCCAGTTTGTATGGGTTTCCATTTTCCATCTCCTACCTTAATATTTTCAAAAATTTCAACAAAACATTTTAAAAAATTGATAGATTTTTCATATACATCTATTTGGTGCTTGCTGATGGCCATAACTGGGTATCTTGAGCACATCAATGTAAACCATTTATCCACAAGCTCAAAAAACCAAGCTGTGGTCATGTACTCTGGATTCCATCCATGATGTTGAACACAGTATTTGATTCCCGCAGCCACATCATAACTCATGAGGTCACATGCTGTACGAACCCTCATTTTCTGGTATTGCTTCAAAATGATATGCTGTTCAGTCAACCTTGGCACAATCTTAATCTCTCTTAATCACTATTTCCACATATCTGCTCTGCTGAATGTTCCACAGGATCTACAGAAGATTCATCACCAGCTGCACATTCCACAGACATGTTTGCTCCCAAAGAGATTTGGTCTTCTACTTCCACAGGATTGTTTTCAGGTTCTGCAACTGAAAGGTTTAATATAACACTAAATAAAACAAGTCCAATATACTGAGGAGTCTTTCAATTTTTATAATTATATCCTAGCATTTTCCATGTGAAATTATCCTGTATTTTGACAATATGCATTTACTTTTCTTTATAAATAATGTTTTCACTTTCTCATACATCACAATATTTGCAGGATCTCATACCAAACTAATAACTGACAATGCAGTTATGAAATGTTGGTTAGCTATCATTGTTAATTTATATTTGATACTTAAGCTATCTAGGTTTCTAAAATTGAGTTGAATCAAAATACAAAATTAAGACCAAAAACATGAGACCAATCACTGCACTGCTTAGTTCATTAAATGTAATAAATAACTAAATCATATCATTATTTCTTGAATTTGAAGACCAGATTCAACATTATTAATTGAATGAGGAAACAATGGCAGGATGAAGAAGGTTTGACAAGAACTATATTATTATACCTCTTTAGAGACTACATTCTAACATCCACTCATTCATGAATTAATTCGAATCATAAACTTTAATTGAAGTGAATAATCACCTTTCCCTTTGTAAGAAATCTGCCATAAAAGCATGTGCATCATCCATTGCCTCTCCTTTATCCAACACCATTAACAAAGCCTTTGGGGAAGGAATCTTTCCAAATGCTCTCAAAATATCTGTAATTCATCCAATTTATAAAAAGGGTGACAAAAGGGATGTAGCGAACTACAGGCCCATATCTCTGATATCATGTTTTTCCAAAATATTTGAAAAAATACTGCTGAATAGACTCACACCTTTCCTCAAACGGCATAACATAATCCGTAACACCCAACATGGATTCATAAAGGGAAAATCTACCACTACTGCAGCAATCACCTTTCTGGAAAAAATTATCGGCAATATTGATCGAGGAAATAACTCCACTGGTATCTTCCTGGATCTATCAAAAGCTTTTGACTGCATAAATTTTGACATACTTCTTGAAAAACTAGAAAATTTTGGAATACGAGGTCAAGCCCATAGTCTCATCAAATCTTACTTAACAAACCGAATGCAGGTAGTAAAACTACAGACATGCCAGGGACATATTATGTCATCTAATCTCAGTGCTACCAATGGACTTCCCCAAGGCTCAATTCTTGGGCCCTTGCTCTTCTTATTATATATAAATGACATCCAATCTGTTATTAATGATGGGACTATAATTTTGTATGCTGATGATACTTTTATCGCAATAGCTGAAAAGCTGTACTCTCAACTGGAAATAAAAGGAAATGTTGTCTTAAACAGCATTGCACAATAGTATAACGAAAACCTTCTCACAATAAACACTGAAAAATCATGCTTTATAGAATTCTCCCCACGCTTATGAGACTCAGAAAATAGCTACTTTGTAAGAGATATCATGATAACGAAAAACCACTGTACAAAATTTCTTGGTTTAATTATTGATGAAAAACTAAGCTGGAATTACCATATAGATGAAATATCGCATAAAATTAGCAGAAATCTTTACGTCTTAAGGAACCTAAAATATCGCTGTACACAAGGAGTTATTAAAACTGCTTATTTTGGACTGATTTACCCATACCTTGTCTATGGAATTGAATTATGGGGGCACACTATTAAAACAAATTTACAGAAGCTTTTCATTTTACAAAAGAAAGCAATACGCTATATAGCAAACTTACCCCTGAAACAAACATGTAGGCAGGCTTTTGTTGACCTTAAACTACTGACACTCCCCTCCATTGTAATATATAGGACATTGCTATATTTAGCTACTTTGGATGATATAATATGTAATAAAGATGTCCATGAACACTGCACTAGAGGCAATTCCTCTTACCATCTTATCCAACATAGACTAAAATTGTATGAAAACCTACCCAAATATAAAGGTATTCAACGGTTCAATATTTTATCTCCCAACCTTAAGTCTAGCAGATCATAAAAAGACTTTAAGAACAAAATGTACAAATTCCTACTGGAGAATGCTTTTTACTCAGTTGAAGAATTTATTGATGAATGCTACTCCAGAAACATGTAACAGGAAGAAACTCGAACATGTAATTTACTTGTTTTATATTTAAATATTGCTGTATTTTGAGATTGTAGTTTTAATACGTTTTCTTACTTTCAAATATATATGATGATTTTTGATGAAGGCTACTTGCACGATTATAAAATATGAAACATAGAACATATAAGAAAATGTAGCATATGCATTATGTACTCACTCTGTATTTTTTGTATGTTTGCTTTGATATGTAACTTCCATAGTATATATATATATATATATATATATATATATATATATATATATATATATATATATATATATATATATATATATATATATATATCTATATATTGTGAATGTCATCTATGACGGCTCCTGACAATTGTAATGCTTTGTGTATGCAATTTTTTATTTATGACAACTTTCAATAGCTTGAAAATTATTGACAGCAATTTGCTTATAAACTAATTCATGATCACTCAGTTTCGAAATATCTGCGTCTAAATTCCTGCCTTAAACAAATAATTTCTTCATTATCAGCTAATCATTTTGTCCCAAAATCAGCAAAATTATAAACATCAAGTTTGTCGTATAAAGACCAGATTGATCCAACCAATGCGGTTTACATGAGTCAAAAATTATACAAACAAACTCGTTCGTTGCGAGGCCCAAAGAAAGTTACTCGAGTGAATTATGATCACTAGTTGACAGTTTAAGCGGTAAAACATGACACAATTTACTAACCTATACACCACATTGGGTCGTTGTATAACGACTTCATGAATGACGCATCAAAACATATAACTGTTAGAATACTAGTCATTGACGATGAGATTTTTGGAGGATACACAATTCACCATTCATGAAAAGAAATATTTACTATCTATAATGCATGACGATGAAGAAATAGATGAGATCTATGAGCAAATTAATGAAATTTACGAAGAAGACGGAAGAGGAAAGGTAAACTGCATAATAATGGGAGATTGGAACAGCATAGTCGGAGAAGGACAGGAAGAAAATGTTGTCGGGCAATACGGACTTGGAAAGAGAAATCGAGGAGGGGAAAAACTCGTAGAATTCTGCATCAATAATGACCTTGTAGTGACTAATACATGGTTCAAAAACCATAAACGAAGGTTATACACATGGAAAAGCCCAGGAGATAGAATGAGATGCCAAATAGATTACATCCTTGTAAAACAAAGATTCAGGAACAGCATAAAGAATGCCAAGGCATTGCAAGGAGCGGACATTGATTCAGATCACAGCCTTCTAATAGTTGACGTGAGTACAAAGCTCAAACAAATAAGAAAAACGAGAAGAGAAAGACAGACCTGGGACCTAGAAAAACTGAAAGAAAGGCAGGATGTAGTCAGCATGAAGTTGGAAGATAACCTAAGGAAGTTGGAAAACAAACCGAAGACCGTTGATATAGAATGGGATGAAATTAAAACCAGTATCAAGGATACCTTGGATAAAGAGATTGGAAAACAAGAGAAGAAAATCAGAAAACCATGGATCACGAAGGAAATGCTGGAGAAAATGGATGAGAGACGAAAATGGAAAAACGTTAACAGTGAAGAAGGTAGAGCCAACTATAGGCGTATAAACAATGAGTTGAGAAGGGTAACAGATAAAGCTAGAGAAAACTGGATAAAAGGAAAATGTGATGAAATAGAACAAATGGAGAAGTTAGGACGGTACGATATGATGTACGCTAGGGCACTGGAATTAGAAGATAAGAAGTCTAATGGAATTTGTGGTAAAGGAATTATGAATACGGATGGGAAGATAGTCTCAGAAACAAAGGATGTAGCACAGGTATGGGAAGAATACATTAAGGAATTATACGGCAAACAGGCAGGAGAGGTGAAAATAGAACTGGAAAATGAGAAAAACATTGAAGAAGACAACTTAGGACGAAGTATTATGGAGAGCGAAGTAGAAAAAGCGATAGTGGAACTTAAGAAGGGGAAAGCCACGGGCAGCGATGGAATACCGGCTGAGATACTTAAAGTCATAGGATCAGAAGGACTAAAAGCGATCACGAAATTAATTAATAAGAATTACGACACGGGAGAGTGGCCTCAGGATTTCCTAGAAGTAACAATGATCCCTCTAAAGAAGAAGCCAAAGGCAATGCAGTGTAAAGATTACAGAACTATAAGCCTTCTGTCACACACATCTAAGATCATCACGAGGATTCTTAATAAAAGGCTGGAGAAAAAGGCAGAAGAAATAATAGGGGAAGATCAATTCGGTTTCAGAAAAGGACGAGGAACTAGAGATGCTATAGGAGTAGTTAGAATCATATCAGAAAGGGCAATAGAATACAGTCAAGATATCTGCGCATGTTTCGTAGACTGGCAGAAGGCCTTTGATAGAGTAAATTGGGTAAAGTTGATGAAGATATTAAAGGATATAGGTGTAGACTGGAAAGACAGGAGATTGATTAGGAATCTATATGAGAATCAAGTTGTAAAGGTTAGGTTTGAGAATGTGCACACCTGCGGAATAAATATCGGTAGAGGAGTAAGACAAGGCTGCTGCCTATCGCCAACCCTATTCAATATATATGGAGAAAGTCTAATGCAAGAAGCTTTAGAAGGCACAGAGGGTTTCAAAATTGGAGGAAGGATTATAAGAACAGTAAAATACGCAGATGATCAAGTACTTCTAGCAAGAAAGGAAGAGGAACTACAAAAAATGATAAATAGACTAGTGATAACAGGTAGAAAATACGGTATGGAAATAAATACAGAAAAATCCAAGGTCATTCGAATATCGGGGAAAGTAGAGAATCTGAACATAACTATTGAGGGAAAGCCATTAGAACAAGTTTCAGAATATAAATACCTTGGAAGTATCATAACACGAGAGGCCAAATGTACGGATGAGATCAAAACTAGAATAGGAAAAGCAAAAGCGGCTTTCAGGAGAAAGAAACAACTACTTACAGGGAATATAAGGGAAGATATCCGCAAGAAGTTGATAAAATGCTACGTATGGAGTATAGCATTGTATGGGGCAGAAACATGGACGCTAAGGAAAAATGACATCAAATACTTGGAAAGCTTTGAAATGTGGACTTGGAGGAGAATGCTGAAGATAAAATGGACAGATAGGATGAAAAACGATGAAGTGCTACGAAGAATAGGAGAGAAGCGAATGATTATATAGACTATCAGAAAGAGGAAGGCTAACTGGGTTGGACATTACATGAGGAGAGAGAGTATAATTAAAGACGTGTTAGAAGGAAAACTAGATGGGAAAAGGGAAAGAGGTAGGAAAAGGTATCAGCTGATAGACGATTTGAAAGGGAAAGAGAGTTATCAAGATATGAAGAGGACAGCGGAAAATAGGAGTATATGGAGAACCAGGTTTAACCATGAATAATCACGGACCTGTCTACGGACAGACTACCTATGATGATGATGAATGCACCTACAATTATTTTTCTAAACGATAACTTACCGTCTTGGGATTCAAAACAACATAACAACTAATGCGGGTAATCTATCAAGATGACTACATTCCCATCATGCAAAATTCGAGTTACTTATTGTTAGTACAACTTAACGACGTGAGAGGAAGTACCTATCACGGGTGTGATGAGATATTGACAGGATATACAATTCACCATTCATGAAAAAATATTTACCATCTATACGGTACATAAAAAGCTCTTGGTAAACGTTAACTTACCGTCCTCGAAATTAAAACAACATGATAACTAATGCCTTTCAAGATCCTTACGTCTATTAAACTTCGAGTTTATTATTGTTAGTACCATTTAACGACGCGAGAAGCGGGGGTCGAGAAGTAATACATAGATGCCTACGATGTGATTTTTACAGGATATACAATTCACCATTCAGTAAAAAAATATTTACCATCTATACGGTACCTACAAGTCTTTTGGTAAACGATAATTTACCCTCCTCGGGATTAAAATAACATGACAACTAATGCTAGGTGCCTTGCGCGAGAGATTTTTGTAGTTTTAGATAACTCGATGTTACGAAAAAACTGCGTGGGATAGGTGTTTAATTTTTATATCATTATACGTTAATTATAAGGTGTTATTGTCTTTGAGAAAGAAAATAACCTACCCTACGTAGTTCTCTTGTAATCCTGGACTAAGCCCGTCCTAGAGCGTACATTTCAGCAGGTAGCGTATCCGAAATGTTTTTTTAAATACGCTATGCTAAGTTTCAGGTCACTGAAAAGTATATCAAAACTATTGCAAAGTAAATTTCTATCAATTTTATTAATCTTAATCTCTTGCCTGTCGTAGTTTTTTCGTTTGCGATTATTAACTACGATGGGTGAACTAGATTTTGCGCAAGGCCGTAATTGACAACGAAATAATGGATATATGTAATTTGTAGGTTATAAAATTATGTATCAGAATACGTATAATTCTATGCTTAATAATACCTATGATTTCTGACTCTCTACTTTCTTCCATTTTTTCACAAACAATAACTAAAGTTTATTGCGTAATTTGATAGTTTGTGCTAGATCTTCGGATACGTTATAATAATAAAAAAAATTGACATTAAATTAAATGGCAAACCATCACGAGCTGTCATACGAGCTAATACTTCTGACAAAGTTTCCTTCTTATCACTTTGTAAGTAATTTGTTATTAAACATTGAGATTGAAATTGTAGTTTGCTTTGTTTAGATTGACGTGGTTCATTTTCATCATCATCTAAGCTAATAGATGTCACAGTCACTTTTCTTAAATCTATATTATGTGTTGCCTTTAAGTGCATATGCAGTACACTTTTAAATCCGCCAACACAACGTATTTCTTTTGAACATTTCTTACATTTCGCTAGCTGACCATTCTTCTCTACCACGTAGTGAAACCATACAGAATGTTCATCTTTTCCTTTTCTGTGATCTCCAAATATATGTACTGAGTCCATGCTATTCATTTTCTAAAATATAAATAACACAAAGCAGTTAATTAATTTGATAATTAAAAGTTAATTATCTAAATAAAATAATTTTAAAAAATTAAAAAAACTTCTATTTTGGACTAAAAGGTTAAAAATAAAATTTATATATACAAATTGGTATCATTATTGATTTCTAATTATAAAACATTTAAAAATATCTATTTTCGGCATATTCGTGAAAAATATAAAACTTATAGCACAAATATAAAATTTTAAAAGTGACCTAATTTTTATTTTCTGCGAAATGAATAACTATATTTTTATTATATAACTCAATGGCATAGCCGGGGACCGGACCTTCCCCCCTCCCTTTGGGTTTTGCCCCGAGCGACGAAATTTGGGAGTAAAAACGAAAAATCCACCTGTGGTTGATTTTAAACTATCTAACACACTTGCTATAACGAGCGAATTTTTCTTAAAACGTTCCTATCTTTGTTAAAATAAGATCCTTTAGACAAGGTTTTAATTTGAAATAACAAGGCTGAATCGTTTTCGATGATATTTCGACTTTGAAAAAGGTTTCTAATGTAAGATTCGAATTTTACGTATAAAATTAACGGGGTTTGCAGTTTCCGACTTATTTATATTTCTAATGATAACGGAGAAAAGTGGTCGGTCCATTAAACTTGCGACACCCTGTATAAATCACAAACTAAGTAAATATAAAAATTATTTAAAGAATTACGAATTTATTTATTCAATATTACTTCTTCTTATTGTCATTGCAGTTGCATTTTTTCGTGTCATCAAATAATATACTTATAGCACATATACTTTTCATACTTGACAGCTCAAAACTGGTAAGTAGTTATAGACACAGGATGGTCAGACAGAAACCACCCCCTTTTGGCGCCAGTGGCCACAGGCTGGTCCCTGGTCACCCCCACCCCTCCCCCGGTCACGTGACTGCATACCCCCACCCGCATTTTGGCGCCAGTGGCCACAGGCTGGTCCCTAGCTACCCCCACCCCCTCCTCCGGTCACGTGACTGCATACCCGCACTGGCGCCAGTGACGTCATGATGGCTCGAAATTTGAAATCGCACGTCCTTAAGGCGGGCAGTTTGAAACTTGGGCGGCGGCCATCTTGAAGTTGTTGCTTCTAGTGCCCTCGGAATTAGCCATCTTGAAATTAAACTTGTAGCGCCCTCGGATATCGAAAACTGGAACTATGATTATTAGAATAAATTTTACCTGAGAAAAAAGTTTGGAGGGTGTTGGGATCGAACACCTGAACCTGGGATCCGAAGTTGAGCACGTTAACCGTTGGGCTAATTGGGCGGTTGGCAAATGAAGAGAAATTTAGGTCTTTAAGTTACCCTTGGTCCTCGAGTGACGTACGCTTTCCATTCTCTCGCCCTCAAGTTGTCCCCCGCCCCCTTCGCACCTTCGGTCACGTGACTGAAAATTCACAAGCCACAGGCTGGTCCTTAGCTATACCAGGAGGTTTGTTTTGACTGCATACCCCCACCCCCTTTTGGTGCCAGTGGCCACAGGCTGGTCCCTGGCCACCCCCACCCACCATCGGTCACGTGACTGCATACCCCCACCCCCCTTTTGGGTTTCATTGCATGATTTATACATTGGTTTTTATAAAATGCCATAATTTCAAGGAAGAATCTTTTGGTATTAAAACCGTTTTCATAAACGGTTTCGGAGGAATAACCTTTTAAACTCCACATTTTACTAAGTTCGTCTTGGAAACTTTGAAACAATTCACAAGTATGTTCGGGTACAGCACCTTTGCACCCGCAGCAATTGTACATTACATGTTCTTTTAATTGGTATTGTATAGAGTCCAAAGCATTGTGCGCAGACGACTCATTCCAAGCGGTGCACTGTTTTATCGCGTATTCAACGCAGTTCCTTGCCATTTAATTCCATTTGGGTGCTACATATATTAACCTGGGTGTGTGGTAGATAACAGACAAGACCCTGACTTGGAGCAATTTAAAGTGTAAAAGCAATGAACAAATGTATTAAATAGTTTCAAATCTTAATTTGAATAAAATGGTATGTTTACTTAACTTTTTCATGAATATAAAATTACAATATCATCAAAATAATATGATTAAATTTAAGGAAAAATATTACTGAATATGGAAAATCATTTTCTGTACCTATGGCAGCCTTAAGAGAATTATATAAATAACAAATATGATTTTAAAATCTCTTGCATTTGAACCTCTATTGTATAAGATGCAGTGTGATTTGAGAATGTGTTTTTATGACAAAATAGTGCATCTTATTCACGAAAAAATATGGTAATTTATGTTTCTCTTTAGGATGACACATAAAAGCAATTTTTTGACCTTTCGGCTTTCCAAATAAAATTACTAAAATTGAAGGTGGATTTTTGGCTTGGAACATTGAAATTCATGTTCCATCATTTGCGATGGGCAGTTAGTCTAGTATATTATTAAAAAAAAAGATGGAAAGAATACTCCGTTAATGATATACACGGATATTTCAAAGGTGTTCTTTATAGGAAACTAGCGTAATTGCCAGTCAAATATGTCAGGTATGCATGAATTAAGTTAAAATTGAAATAAAAATTAGTGAAACCAACTTTTATAGATATTAAAAAGTAAGCAATAAATACAAAATTCACATAATTGACGGTTACAGAGAGCAAAAATAATTTTGGGAAAATAGAAATTGCGTGACAAAGAAATACCTTACGCTATACAATTATGAGAAAATTACGAGCAAGTACAATAACTGTGGCAATGGCTTGAAAACAAATCCTCGTGATGTAACGATTGTGTGAACCACGAGAAAACGAATGCGATGTCACAGACTGAAGTATAGAAGTTAATAATAGTTATAGAAGTTAGTAATGAAATTAGGAACCTTAGGCGTTAATTCTAAAATTGTTAGTTGGATCCGTGAATTTTTAAATCATAGGAAGCTGAAGATTGTTATAGATGGGAAATCTTTTAACTTAGTGGAGTTTGTCTCTGGTGTTCCGCAGGGGACAGAAATATGCTATACAGTTCTTATACTCACTAAATTATTTTTTATTTATGGAACTTTTAATTTTTTCTTCCCCCCTCTCTCTCTCTCTCTTGTATTAAAGCATTGAAAGCACGATTTCCTTATGCATAGAGTATTACGATTAAGGCGAAAATACAATCTCTATATTTAACAATGACGCGGCCGGCAAGACAACGTATCATTAATTAAGTTCGTTTTTGTATTCATATCGAATGAATGCTAGCAATCAAGCCTTATTCCGTACATCTGTGCTCTCATCTATCTGAAGTGAATAATATTGGCTTTTGCATATCCTTGCAAATATTTGCTCTTTTAAGTTCTTGGACATATCCTCAATTCTAAGCTTAAGCATATCATTTGATAATGAAATCAAATTCAAATTGTTGATTGCTTTATCTCCCAACATGGTTTATGCAGCTGGTGAAATTAGTTCCTCGGCAATATCGTGAGGTTTTCCAGCCTTTGCAATAAGTAATGATACCTGATTAGATGCCAACAATGCATTTTATTATTACAGTCAATAAATATTATTTCCATGCATTTTCCACTTGCACAAAGTTCTCTTATTAAAAAAACTATGGATTTCACATCGTGGTTCTTGTGTTTTGTTTATAGATGCCGCCAAAGTTTAGCTGGTTTCATACAATCGTTCGATAAGATTTCATGGCAAAGCACACACTGTGGTTTCTGATTACCTTCAGAGCCTATATAACTAAATCCATATGATAATGATCTTTGTATTTACGTATTTTAGTTTTCACTTGTTGGTGCCGAGTCGAAGTTTTAGATTTAGAGCACGATGGACGTTCTTCAATTGAGTCGTCATCGCTGCGTAATTATTCCTTTTTGATGAACTCGTTTTTAACCATCTATCCATTAAGAATTATGGGTTCTTTTAATAAAGTGAAATTTTTAAAACCACTATATTAACCAAAACAAAAGTGGAATACTCCTTTATCCAAAACAAGTTGTTTTGGCTAAAGGAGTATTCCACTTTTGTTTAGTTTTGGCCAAAGTTATTGAGCTACTATAAATTATCACTATATTAACGTTGGTGTAATAATCACTCGTAGATTTAATTCTTAACTGTGGAACCAATGTCTAGGTGAAACAACGCATCATGTGCAGTTTATAGTAAAAATATCACATGGTAGGACTCACAATTTCACCCGCTTTCCGGTGCATGGCACTTGTTACCTATTCTGGTATCTGCGAGTATGTAATGACCATGCGTTTCCTGCAAAGACATGTCCACATCGGCTGCCCATGCCATAGGCATAACATATGCACTCAAAAACAAATTTTATCTCCATTTCAATACACAAGCAACTCTCGTTCAATGAACGACAAGCATTCGTAAAACAGAAATTCGTTGAACGATAGTGATTTTTCCTTTGACTTCCCCGGTTAAAGTCCAGACGCATTCCAGACAAAATATTTTTTATTGTTGAATTTATAATTCTTAGCTATTATGTCTGTCAAAGCAAGTACAATATTGGATCAACTAGAAAACCGAAGCAACAACAATCGAAGATAGGAGTATGTATAGTACCATTGATTGTATGGTATGAGAAAAGTCAACTTTTAAATGAAAAACAGAACCTCCCGACACTGTCCATAAAGAATTAAAAATTCCTCATGATTTGCACATCTCCAGAAAAATAATTATAAAAAAGTTGAACAGTTACGAGATAATTGCAAGCAAGTACAATAAATGTAGCCATGGCAACGGCTTGAAAACAAATCCTCGTGATGTAACAATTATGTGTGAACCGCAAGATAATGGATGCGACCTAACGTAGTCAATCCAAGTCACAGACAGAAGTATAGAATGGCTGTGGGAAACACTGTGTAGTGCTCTTCTCTTTATCGGTACACAAAAAGTCCGTGAAGTTTAAGTGGATATTTGTAAATATATTTTGAGTAACAAACAGCTCGTTCGGTGATGTCATATTAAGTCTCTCAAGAAATGCAGACAATAGGAAAAATGCATGGCGAAGTGGACGCATGAAGAATCCATTGTGATCCCAAGAGCTTCTATAAACATCCGAGTTTCTTCGATCTGAGTTGGATACATGTTATTAAATTCGTTAAAGTGAAATGAATTTTCGGTGAAAAGTAAAGCCATAAAATTAAATTCATTCATTAAAGCGAACATTCGTTCAACGAGAGTTACCTGTGTGTGTGTATGTATATATATATATATATATACATATATATATATATATATATATATATATATATATATATATATATATATATATATATATATATATAATAGTCGAAGGTGCTTTCATATTGCAAGCATATCATCTCACCTTGAAAAAACATTCATTTTTCGGAGTTATTTCATCATTGGAAATAGTTCTTTAATTCAAAAGATTTCTCCTCTGCACCAATTTTCGTTTTTCTCCTTATGGAACAATATGGGAGTAAAACAATCACTAATATTTGCAATTTTAAGAATATTATACTTTTTCCAAATTCGGTTAATAGCGCAACACATTTCTGCCAAATTTTAATGTTGTAGCACATTTAGAAGTGAAATAACATTTATCTGTTTAAATTCAAATATTTTTTAATGGTTGCAATAACAATATCATGCAAACATTGAAAGGTATATTTGTTTATATAAACTAAGATCTAAATTACTTAAAAAATTTCAGCTCCCTATCTCAACGGGTAGTATCTAGACATTTGCCTATTTGTTTAAACTTCTATAATTTTTAAACTCCAACAAATTAAAATATCAAAATTTGTATAATCCCTATTTCGTTTTTTATAAATTCTACCTAATAAACAAATTTCAGTTCCATAGCACATTCGGAAATACATAAACCTTGAAAATTTGTTTAAACAATTTCGAATTTTTAGCGGCGGCATTGTTGAAAAATTTCAAGATTTTCGTTTTTTTATTTGGTCTTCTGCATAGTTCTACCAATAAAAAAAATTTCGAGTCTGTCGCTCTTCTGGAAGTGCCTAATTTTGCAATTTTAAGAATTTTATAGTTTATCCATTATGCGGTACTAATGCTACACATTTCTGCCAAATTTTAAAGTTGTTGCAATTATAGAAGTGAAATAATATTTTTCTAATTGTTTAAAATTTGAACATTTTTAACGGCCGCCGCATTATATTTATGGAGAGATTCAAATGTTTATTTGTGCAAATGCATTACTCTGTAAATAACTTCAAAATTTCAGCTTCCTAGATCATCCCGTAGTACCTCAACAGTTATCAATTTGTTTAAAATTTAAGAATTTTTAATGGCAACAAAAACTAAAATATCAGAATTTCTATAATACCTATTTCGTTTTTTTACAAATCCTACCTCTAAAATAGATTTCAGTTCCATAGAACATTCGGAAATACATAAACCTTGAAAATTTGATTAAACAATTGCGAATTTTTAGCTGCCGCATTGTTAAAACCAACCACAGGTGGATTTTTCGTTTTTACTCCCAAATTTCGTCGCTCGGAGCAAAACCCAAAGGGAGGGGGGAAGGTCCGGTCCCCGGCTATGCCATTGAGTTATATAATAAAAATATAGTTTTTCATTTCGCAGAAAATAAAAATTAGGTCACTTTTAAAATTTTATATTTGTGCTATAAGTTTTATATTTTTCACGAATATGCCGAAAATAGATTTTTTTTAATGTTTTATAATTAGAAATCAATAATGATACCAATTTGTATATATAAATTTTATTTTTAACCTTTTAGTCCAAAATAGAAGCTTTTTAATTTTTTAAAATTATTTTATTTAGATAATTAACTTTTAATTATCAAATTAATTAACTGCTTTGTGTTATTTATATTTTAGAAAATGAATAGCATGGACTCAGTACATATATTTGGAGATCACAGAAATGGAAAAGATGAACATTTTGTATGGTTTCACTACGTGGTAGAGAAGAATGGTCAGCTGGCGAAATGTAAGAAATGTTCAAAAGAAATACGTTGTGTTGGTGGATTTAAAAGTGTACTGCATATGCACTTAAAGGCAATACATAATATAGATTTAAGAAAAGTGACTGTGACATCTATTAGCTTAGATGATGATGAAAATGAACCACGTCAATCTAAACAAAGCAAACTACAATTTCAATCTCAATGTTTAATAACAAATTACTTACAAAGTGATAAGAAGGAAACTTTGTCAGAAGTATTAGCTCGTATGACAGCTCGTGATGGTTTGCCATTTAATTTAATGTCAATTTTTTTTATTATTAAAACGTATCCGAAGATCTAGCACAAACTATCAAATTACGCAATAAACTTTAGTTATTGTTTGTGAAAAAATGGAAGATAGTAGAGAGTCAGAAATCATAGGTATTATTGAGCATAGAATTATACGTATTCTGATATATAATTTTATAACCTACAAATTACATATATCCATTATTTCGTTGTCAATTACGGCCTTGCGCAAAATCTAGTTCACCCATCGTAGTTAATAATCGCAAACGAAAAAACTACGACAGGCAAGAGATTAAGATTAATAAAATTGATAGAAATTTACTTTGCAATAGTTTTGATATACTTTTCAGTGACCTGAAACTTAGCATAGCGTATTTAAAAAAACATTTCGGATACGCTACCTGCTGAAATGTACGCTCTAGGACGGGCTTAGTCCAGGATTACAAGAGAACTACGTAGGGTAGGTTATTTTCTTTCTCAAAGACAATAACACCTTATAATTAACGTATAATGATATAAAAATTAAACACCTATCCCACGCAGTTTTTTCGTAACATCGAGTTATCTAAAACTACAAAAATCTCTCGCGCAAGGCACCTAGCATTAGTTGTCATGTTATTTTAATCCCGAGGAGGGTAAATTATCGTTTACCAAAAGACTTGTAGGTACCGTATAGATGGTAAATATTTTTTTACTGAATGGTGAATTGTATATCCTGTAAAAATCACATCGTAGGCATCTATGTATTACTTCTCGACCCCCGCTTCTCGCGTCGTTAAGTGGTACTAACAATAATAAACTCGAAGTTTAATAGACGTAAGGATCTTGAAAGGCATTAGTTATCATGTTGTTTTAATTTCGAGGACGGTAAGTTAACGTTTACCAAGAGCTTTTTATGTACCGTATAGATGGTAAATATTTTTACATGAATGGTGAATTGTATATCCTGTCAATATCACATCACACCCGTGATAGGTACTTCCTCTCACGTCGTTAAGTTGTACTAACAATAAGTAACTCGAATTTTGCATGATGGGAATGTAGTCATCTTGATAGATTACCCGCATTAGTTGTTATGTTGTTTTGAATCCCAAGACGGTAAGTTATCGTTTAGCAAAATAATTGTAGGTGCATTATAGATAGTAAATATTTCTTTTCATGAATGGTGAATTGTGTATCCTCCATAAATCTCATCGTCAATGACTAGTATTCTAATAGTTATATGTTTCGATGCGTCATTCATGAAGTCGTTATACAACGACCCAATGTGGTGTATAGGTTAGTAAATTGTGTCATGTTTTACCGCTTAAACTGTCAACTAGTGATCATAATTCACTCGAGTAACTTTCTTTGGGCCTCGCAACGAACGAGTTTGTTTGTATAATTTTTGACTCATGTAAACCGCATTGGTTGGATCAATCTGGTCTTTATACGACAAACTTGATGTTTATAATTTTGCTGATTTTGGGACAAAATGATTAGCTGACAATGAAGAAATTATTTGTTTAAGGCAGGAATTTAGACGCAGATTTTTCGAAACTGAGTGATCATGAATTAGTTTATAAGCAAATTGCTGTCAAAAATTTTCAAGCTATTGAAAGTTGTCATAAATAAAAAATTGCATACACAAAGCATTACAATTGTCAGGAGCCGTCATAGATGACATTCACAACATATATATATATATATATATATATATATATATATATATATATATATACTATGGAAGTTACATATCAAAGCAAACATACAAAAAATACAGAGTGAGTACATAATGCATATGCTACATTTTCTTATATGTTCTATGTTTCATATTTTATAATCGTGCAAGTAGCCTTCATCAAAAATCATCATATATATTTGAAAGTAAGAAAACGTATTAAAACTACAATCTCAAAATACAGCAATATTTAAATATGAAACAAGTAAATTACATGTTCGAGTTTCTTCCTGTTACATGTTTCTGGAGTAGCATTCATCAATAAATTCTTCAACTGAGTAAAAAGCATTCTCCAGTAGGAATTTGTACATTTTGTTCTTAAAGTCTTTTTATGATCTGCTAGACTTAAGGTTGGGAGATAAAATATTGAACCATTGAATACCTTTATATTTGGGTAGGTTTTCATACAATTTTAGTCTATGTTGGATAAGATGGTAAGAGGAATTGCCTCTAGTGCAGTGTTCATGGACATCTTTATTACATATTATATCATCCAAAGTAGCTAAATATAGTAATGTCCTATATATTACAATGGAGGGGAGTGTCAGTAATTTAAGGTCAACAAAAGCCTGCCTACATGTTTGTTTCAGGGGTAAGTTTGCTATATAGCGTATTGCTTTCTTTTGTAAAATGAAAAGTTTCTGTAAATTTGTTTTAATAGTGTGCCCCCATAATTCAATTCCGTAAACAAGGTATGGGTAAATCAGTCCAAAATAAGCAGTTTTCATAACTCCTTGTGTACAGCGATATTTTAGGTTCCTTAAGACGTAAAGATTTCTGCTAATTTTATGCGATATTTCAGGTAATTCCAGCTTAGTTTTTCATCAATAATTAAACCAAGAAATTTTGTACAGTGGTTTTTCGTTATCATGATATCTCCTACAAAGTAGCTATTTTCTGAGTCTCATAAGCGTGGGGAGAATTCTATAAAGCCTGATTTTTCAGTGTTTATTGTGAGAAGGTTTTCGTTATACTATTGTGCAATGCTGTTTAAGACAACATTTCCTTTTATTTCCAGTTGAGAGTACAGCTTATCAGCTATTGCGATAAAAGTATCATCAGCATACAAAATTATAGTCCCATCATTAATAACAGATTGGATGTCATTTATATATAATAAGAAGAGCAAGGGCCCAAGAATTGAGCCTTGGGGAACTCCATTGGTAGCACTGAGATTAGATGACATAATATGTCCCTGGCATGTCTGTAGTTTTACTACCTGCATTCGGTTTGTTAAGTAAGATTTGATGAGACTATGGGCTTGACCTCGTATTCCAAAATTTTCTAGTTTTTCAAGAAGTATGTCAAAATTTATGCAGTCAAAAGCTTTTGATAGATCCAGGAAGATACCAGTGGAGTTATTTCCTCGATCAATATTGCTGATAATTTTTTCCAGAAAGGTGATTGCTGCAGTAGTGGTAGATTTTCCCTTTATGAATCCATGTTGGGTGTTACGGATTATGTTATGCCGTTTGAGGAAAGGTGTGAGTCTATTCAGCAGTATTTTTTCAAATATTTTGGAAAAACATGATATCAGAGATATGGGCCTGTAGTTCGCTACATCCCTTTTGTCACCCTTTTTATAAATTGGATGAATTACAGATATTTTGAGAGCATTTGGAAAGATTCCTTCCCCAAAGGCTTTGTTAATGGTGTTGGATAAAGGAGAGGCAATGGATGATGCACATGCTTTTATGGCAGTAATAGGAATACCATCATATCCTGCAGAATTTTTTGCTTTCATGTTTTTAATTATGCTTTTGACCTCTGTGTCATTGGTTGGGAAGAGGTAGATGCTTTGAGCAACTCTATTATTCAAAAAATGTTTATCCCTTGAAGTGTTAGGTAGTTTTTTGGATATTTTTGCAGCCATTGTGTTGAAAAAACTATTGAAATAATTTGCAATTTCCATTGAATCTTTGATGGCGGCTTTATTGATACATATTTCAGTTGGGGGGGAAGTTGGTGTTTCCTTTCCTCTGGCCTGGTTAATAATATTCCATGTACTTATACTAATATTATTCGAGTTTGGGATATAGGCAACATTGTATTTCTTTTTAGTTGTTAACACTAGATTATCATAAAACTTTTTGTAATTTTAAAATTAATGTTTACTCTTAATGTCTCTATTTGATAAATATATTTGTTCAAGATGGCAAGGCTCTGCCCTGGCTTTTCTGATTGAAGCGTCAATCCAGTTACTTTATTTTGTTATTTTATTCCATTTTTTTTACAGTTGTGATAGGGCAGCTGAGGTTGAACCAGTAGGAGAAGGTTTCAATGAGATTATTATATTTGTCATCTGCTGTATTATTGAGTGTCACACCAGGCCATTCTTCATTCATTGTTAAATTTTGAAGGCGCATTAGGTTTTCTTTCTTACAGCTATGCACTTTAAATGGTATGTAATGTGGTGGGCTTGCTAGATTGTGATTTAAGTTTATGCTAATTTTTATAGCTAAATGATCAGATAGTGAGGAATGAATTACTAGAAAGGTGAATGCAGAAGGATTTAGATCGGTTAAAATATTATCTATACAGGTAGCTGTGATATTTGTTATCCTTGTAGGTGAAGATTTGGTATATTTTAGGCCAAATAGTTCAATAAATGAGATAAATTTTTTACTGTTTCTTGTATTTTCCAGTATATTCACATTAAATTCACCAATAATAATCAGTTTAGTCTGTAATTATGACTGCATGTTTTCGATTATTTGTGTTACTTGGTTAAGGCAGAGATCAATATTACCACTAGGGGGGCGATATATTCCTAGGAATACATTGTATTGTTATTTCTTGGGGTGAGTTTTATGCCTGTAATTTCTATGTTTTCCTGGTCTGAAAATCTATCCAGTTCTAAGTTGTCTATATGAATTTGCAATTTACTATTGACAAGTATCATAACACCTCCACCTTTTTTCCTTTATTGCAGCTGACTACCTAATTTCATTTTGGACAATATGTTTGTTCTAGTTTTAACCCATGCTCACTGAGTACCAAAACATCAGGGGTTTCTTCTTCAATAAAAACCTTGAGCTGATCAATTTTATTGCCCATACCTTGGATGTTTTGATGTATTACATTTAGTCACTTTGATTTGGCTTTGGAGATCCCATCCATGCTTCTCGTTTTGACTCCTGTTGGGGGTTGGGCTGGGATCGCCAGGGTGGAAGTTGGCTTGAGTTCAGATGGCTTCGGATCCTCGGTGGAGTGTGTAGAAGCAGCATCTTCCCTGGAATTTTGTCTGGACGGGAGAAATCGGTTTATTCGCACACCGATGGGCCAGTTATCACTTTTTTCAGTTCACTTAACAATGAGAAATTTGCACTTATCTTAAACGATGAGCTACTTTGTCCTGAATATAACTTTTCAGCATGTAAAGTCCTTTACGTTAAACTTATTAGTGAGGTGTTTCAGGATATCTTCACACTCTGTTTTGGGATCGGCTCTGCCTAAATAAAGCCATGCTCGTTTGGGCACACCTTTGAAATTATTAGTTTCCGCATTTTTGCCATAAGTTTGGAAATTCGTGCGTCTTTTTTTGCGGTTTACGGTAATAAATCCGTCCTGGTCAGGCATAGAGTTCACCGGTTTTTTGTTGCTTATAGTTTTTTTTCTCGTTGGTTACGACTGTGCTAGCGTATGATTTTGGAGTGGAGCTGGAGTTCACTTTGTGTACACTATCACTGTTGGTAGCGCTTGAATATTGTTGAGATGTACTATTATGTGGTGTATTAGTTTCCAAACCAGTTTCGGGTTGCAAGCATAATTCACTTTCATGGCCACCCTCTGATCCGCTGATATTACTTTCCACTTCAACTTGATCTAGGCGCCGATGCACATCCTCAATTGCTTTAAGGATATTATCCATAAAAGTTTCTTGGGTTTCACCATCGTTGTGTACATTGAATGGCTTATTTTTGTTGCACAACATGCATAGCCAAACTATGGATTTGTTTGCGCAAATTAGGTTAAATTCTATTTCTGATAGTTCAGAACACAATATGTGTGACAAACAGCCACAAAATGCACAGCATAGCCGGGGAGTGCTGCTTAAAATACGATTTTTGCGGGAGCAGCACTTCCCGTCAGCCATCTTGGATCATAGATAGATCATGGATTATGCTGACAAGGGGACCTTACGACATGTTATTCGCCGATTTGGTTGGAACTTGGTGAGCATGTAATACCTCCTTAGAGATGAAAAATGCCAAAGCAAGACAATGCACCTCGCAATCGTTCGCGAGATATTCGTGATCAAATTTGGCGAGCGATCTAGCATTCCAATGTATACCTTATTATGACACCAAAGGTCAATGGAAGGCGGTGACCTAGGTGGCTAAATCCTCGGTTATGGAAGCGTGGGACGGCAGTTCGATCCCAGTGCTGGTATTTTTAAAAAATTTTTATATTTGAATTCTTTCATATGTTTTTCAATTTTTGGGTTTTACAATTTGCTGGAAGTTTACTTGATTTATAATTACATTTTCACTAATTATGCAAAGCGAAAAAAAATATCTCACGAAGTTAAAAAAAAATATTTATTTATTGCTAATCATGGTTTACGAGAAATTATCTTGGCAAACTGACTGTATGGCTACGGCAGATTTGAGTGACATATTATATTGGTTCTAAACCACTTTTAGATTACCATTTCATCAATTAGTGTTGTCAAAATAATGGAGAGCCAAGAACCTAACCCCCATTAGGATGCGTGTTATACGAGGGTACATAATCTTCCTATTTTTATTTGACCTCATATTTCCACAATTTCGGCACATTAATTACTGTCCGGGTATCCTCATAATTTTGTTGGTGATTTTTACGAAAAGTAAGAAAGATAATAGTAAAAATTTATTAACTAATTCTATAAACATACATTAATTAGATATGAAAAGAATGAATTCAGTATTTATTCATTTTAAAATCCAAGAAATACTTTGTCACTAGACCACTCTTCTTTGATGTTGTTGTCGGAATCGTCATCTCACGCATATACCGGTGCCCGGCCTGGTGGTGAGGTACTGGTATTACTTACAATTAGAAACAATGGCAGCTGATACCTTTGAGTACTCTGGGAGTTGATGCTTATTGTAGAACTACCATCAAGTAATCGTTCCCTACTTCTCTCAGCATTCATAAGTGATTTATTCTTGATTCTTAGAGTCCGTAGCTAATTATGGTTATTTGCTATCGTTTTTAGCTCCAGGGTGTTCTAATAGGGGTAAAACTGAAGGTTGGGCGAACCCGTCCACCTCAGGCGTGACTAAAATACGTAAAAAACTTCAAAATAGGATTATCGTCATTCCTTCATTTTATTCTTAGCTCAAACAATGTCATATGCCATACTATGAAATTAATATAATTGGATTTATTGTGTATATCCTAATATCACCTTGTAAGTAAACAGACTATGTAATGATTAGGTTAGCTGACGTTCTTCTGGAACGTTATTCGAAAATTTCATTTTGCACTCTCATTATGTTACCAATACATAATACCAATAATTCGATCATTGCTTTAGACCACATTACACCATCTACTTAATTCTGGAACGGTAAGGCTAAAAAAGAACTGTTCGTGCTATTCGCGGGTATATAGAAAAATCATAGATTACGATGCTGAAAACTCCCCTGCACGTTATACAAGGGTGCGCATTAAGGGCGGGTATTTACAGTAATATGCAATGCCAGTAGAGAGAAATTAAAGCTATGTAGGGTAAGTTGGAATTAGGGAGGTTAAAAGAAATGTAGTAGAAAGAAATTAAAGTAAATTAAAAGACAATCATTAATATAAAGTGAGTACGACATCCATGGATAAATATCTTTATTTTCTCAAGGGTATTTAATTTTAATGCTTTGCTTTTGAGGAATGGAATGTTTTATCTTGCACAGTGAAAAATATTTTCCACAGAAATTTCAGCAAAGAATTTCCTAGATGTGCACAGAATAAAATAAAGGAGGGATAGATAGAATCAGGTATTTAATCAGGAACATTCAATAAACTGGAATGGAGTCACACCAGGAATCAGAACGGTTAAAACTGAATGATTTCCAACATGAATGAATATTAACGAATTTTATTTTTAAGCCTTAATATGAGGAAGTTAATACTATTTGTATTGGCAACATGTTTCCTTTTCATGGTGAGTGCACCCATTATTAAAATCTGTTTAAGTAACTATAGATTTTTGATACACCAGTTAGCCTCCCTAATATGGGGAGGCCAGCATAAACCTAAAGGGCCGGGATGTTTGTAAAAATATTTGGAGGGGTACACCAAATTTAAAAAATATATACCATATTTCCAAGCATAAATGCCTACCTATGCACAATTGCCCTACCCAAATTATAGGGTGGGAATTTATATAATATCATACAATGTCATCTTAGCACAACATAGCAATGGTTATTTACAGAGTTGGTATGGTTACTAACAACAATATATAGTTAGTAATGTTAATAAATAAACTTTCATATTCGCTTCATTTAAGAGTTTACACATTTGAGCTTCACTTAGGCATTGGTAAAAACTAGAATCAAAATTCTTTTAATAACTCGAAAAGTAAAGATAGCTTCAATGTATACAGCACACTGTATTAATTTCAGTTAGAATTTAAACAAAACCCTTGCATTATAATATTAAATGAAATTAATATAGATGCTGTAAACATTGAGGTTTCATTAGATTACTGGTAAGTACAATATAAAATTTAGAATTTATTCCAGTTAAAGTTACAATACAACCAAGTTCATTGAATCAGAAAGAGAACATTATGATTTAACTTGAGAACTTAAAGTACAATTATTTAACGTAAATGATGGGCATGTAGCAAGTGACAATAATGAGTGATTATGTGAGAATGAAATTAATTATTTTAAATTCGTTAATATATGTATTTAACACTGCAATGCAATATATTGACGTACTTTAATGTTTTGTTTATTAAAGTTGCCATTTGGAATTTATTTCTTGCTTTGGTTTATTAGTTTCATAAATTAAATTTTTGAAGGAAATCTTGGTAGCAACTGGTTTAATGTACCTAATTTGTTTTATATCTATCAACAAACGCTCACCGTAAATAAAGAATAAATGTTCACTGCATTTACACAAGTGAGTACAAACCATTTTTGCTGTTTTCATTCCTCTGTGTGAATGTGACATGAGCATTACAATCGATCAAGTTACAGACTACTCTTCAAACCATGTATAAGTTGCTTCAACTATGTGGCAAAATTTTAATGAACAACAATTATTTACCACAAATCAAATAGTTAATTCCTTGAACGAAGGTATTCAAAGCTGCTCTTTCATAGATGGTTCTGGAGGGTCAGGTAAAATGTATTTGTACACAACATTAAATTAAAGTCAATGGGAGTAAAAGGTTTTTAATGTGGCATGGACTGGGTTTGTAGCGATAATTCTTCCAGATGGTATCACATGTCACACAGCCTCCAATTTATCTCTGGATCTACAGAGTAAGAATTTCGCATGCGAAAAACGTTTTTTATGCAAGTTTGATGTTATAAGCTGGGATGAAGCACCAATGGCTCCTGGAGTCGCCTTGGAAATGTTGATGGATTTATACAGTACGTAATGAGAGAAATGAATTGTTTGGAGGAAAAATACCATATATGCTGGCGTATAAGTCAACCTCGATTTTTCGGATTGTAAATACATGACTAGACATTCACCGTACTAAAAAAAACTTCGAATGAAGAATATGAGGAATTTTATGGTTTTTAAAACCTAAATGTAACCTTTTCCAAAAAATGCAGTGTCAACTTTTGAGTTATTAAATGAGTTGTTTAATTTAAGAAAGATCATTCATATACCATATTGCCATCTATTGGTGGAATGTATTTCTACTTATCCTTCATTTCTGTAATTGCAAATAGATTGTTTATATTTTTGAGATTCAGTAATAAAAACAAAAGTTAAATTTTTTATTTTTATTAACTATTAAAAATAATTATCTTAAATCTTCTAAAATAAATGACAGAATATGTAAACAATGGAGCAGCTGATTAATTTTTGTGAGACAAATCAAAAGTAATTTTTTATTTAAAAAAACAAAATACTTATTCATTTTTTAAAGTGTACGATTCAGCAGGAGGGGAAGGCAAAAATGGAGGGGCCAGGTCCACCCTTAATTATGTCCATGCCAGCTAGGAATACAAACATACAGAAAATAAATTTTACTAACCTCCAATTCCTTGCTTTTACTTTGTAAAATTTATAATTTCTCCTGCCACTTTACTATCTCATCATTAATAATTGACTTTTCTTCTGTTAAAGCACTTTTATAACTTTCTAACTCTTTAACTACTGATTTGGGGGCTTTAATTGTATGGCAATTGGATCCTATTCCTTCTCCTTTCTCATGAGCCTCCATGTTCTGAGCAAACTCCTGCAATTCTTCTCTAAGTTTCACCACCTATAATTCAAGATAATTCAACAGCATTATGGTAAGGAGAGAAAATAACATTAATATAAAGAAGCAGGTCATTTTATTAAGGTCGATGGTTCATAGCTTGAAAAAGGATTCAATTTTCACAAAAATTACTATGACTCTTCCTATTTTAATTTAATGATACATTTTAATGCATGGAGATTTGAATACATGCTAAGCCTGTAGACGTTGATTAGAGCAGAAATAGTAAATGCAAAAAAACTAATTTGGTAAAACTAAGTAAGTGGAACAGATTCACTCATAATAATCTCCAGTATCATCGATAACTTTCTAAGTCACTTCACCAACGAGAATGAATTTCCTTAACTGCATATCTAGCTTGCATTCAAACAATGCTCCGTCGAACGTTACGTCATTAACGGTTTTTCTTCAAAATGTTATTTTCTGTTTTTATTCGTTTTGTTCCAAATTTAAAAAATGGATCAGTGATGCTCAGTGAGCATTAGTCTGTTAATGAATTTCAATATCTAATACTATGTGAAGTAAAATTTCTTTCTTTTCAACAGATATACAAATGCATAAAGAATGGGTGTTCTGAAAACTTGCTAAATGATCTGAGAAATTTCACATACGAACTTACTCCACGTCTTTATTGATCACTTAAAGTTAAACAATCGTAACTAATTATCGATAAACATCATTGTTTCATTAAAGCCAATGATCATCGTATGGCAACTGATAAAACAAACCCAACATCCTCCCACCTTTGCAGAAGAGAAGCTTTTGCAAAGCAAACAAAATCCCTTTAAAATCAGAATTAGGATTCTTAAAGGTCCAGCAATTCACGAGGCCGCCGCACCCAACGTCCTCTCCGCGTCCCCAGGTCACTTGGATGCAGGGCACTCCCACCGACCGTGTCTCCAGAATCCAGTTTGGCCTCCCCTTCAGTCTCTTCACAGCCCGACGTGGTCGGTGCATCCTTCTGGGTTGACCTGGGAGCCCTGGGATGAAGGGGTCCTGATGCCTCCGATGGCAACTCCAGGGAGTACAGTCTTTGCACCGGTCTCAGTTGAATCCCTTTCGCAGTCTTGATCTGAACCAGCCTGTTCACTCTGTCTCTCCCCGGCAACAATTCCACTACTCTGCCAAGAACCCAATCTAACCGCCTTTTATCATCACAACCGACTAACACTATGGCCCCAATCTGCACGCCATCCCGCTCATTTGTTTTCCTAGCACAGGAATGCAGGAGGCCCAAATATTCCCTTTTAAAACGCAGCCGGATACCATCTCTCACCCTTTGTAAATATTGATATCTTCTGACAAGACACGACCTCTCCAAGTGATCAAAGTCAATTACCTCACACCCAGGAAGGCATTGGATAAAGGAGGATGGTCTCAAAGGCAGGAGTTCACCAGGTTCCTCAGAAATATATGTCAGTGGTCGATTGTTTAACACTGCCTCGCAGTCGCACAACAAGGTGTTCAGCTCTTCATAACCCAGTGATGCACGACCCAGATTTCTATGCAGGAGTCCCTTCAGCATTCCGATGAGGCACTCCCAAAATCCTCCCCACCATGCTGCCGTTGGAGGGTTGAACTTCCACCTTATCTTCCGCAGACCGCATTCCTTCTCTATCTCAGCCCAGTCTGATTACCTAAGAGCTTTATATGCCCCAACAAAATTTGTGCCATTATTGGAGTAAATAACTGAAACTCTGCCCCTCCGCGCAATGAAACGACGCAGAGCCTGAATAAAGGCACCTGTGCTGAGAGATTGAATTAATTCTAAATGCACTGCTCTATATACCGCACAGGTAAAAAGTACAACCCAACATTTTTCATGAGTCTTCGTAAAGAGAGGGCCTGCTAAATCTAATCCAGTGACCTGAAGAATAGACGAATTATTTATTCTATCAGCAGGAAGGGGTGGTGCTGACACGCGAAGAGCCTTTGCTTGATTCCTTCGACAAATCAAACATTTCCCTAGGGCCGACCTTACAGATTTCCTGCCCTTTAAAATCCAAACTCTTTCTCGAAGAATAGCCAATAATGTTTGGACACCTACTTGTTTATGCAGGATGTGCTGATACTCTATCAACTTCTTGACGACTGGATTAGTCGATGGGAGAATTATAGGACATACATAATCTTCGCTCTCTTCCCCGTATAGCAAATGGGATTTCAGTCATATGGTGCCCTCTTGGTCCACAAAGACTTGAAGCTTCTTCAAAGCCGTGTTGTCGCTGAAATTTTCCAATTGTAGACAGCGGAAGAGCACCTTTTCTGCCCGTAAGAACTCTTCTCCAGTGATGTAGTGTCCACCCTTTGTTTTCGAGGCAAAACGCAACACCCAGGCTATGGTTCTTACCATCTTCGGGTATTTTGACAATCTTTGACTCAATTGCCCGATGATCGTCTCATGAAGGGTGTCTACCGCCACGACAGCAGTCTTTCTCTTTTCTTCTTCTACCTCCTCAGCAGGGGGTAACAGTTTTGTCGTTGGCCACTCACTGGGAGGTTGTCGTAACCATGACGGCCCCTCCCACCATCGGGAAAGGAGAAGTTGACAAGGTGTACAACCCCATGAGGGCAGATCTGCTGGGTTGGCAACTCCCTGAACATATCTCCATTGTTCCGGTAGGCTAAACTGGCAAATTTCTCTTACTCAGTTTTTCACAAACACCGACCAACATCCTTGTTTTGAAATCCACGCCAACGTCACTGTGGAGTCCGACAAATAGAAAAGAGGAATGTCATCCCTGTTTAAACCCCTTTTGACTTGCAAGGAAAGACGCATTCCTATTAGGGCTGCCATCAGTTCTAACCTAAGAAGGGTGAGGTTCTTCGCTGGTGCCACTCTCGATTTCGCTTGAACCAAACTGAGGTGTACCTTTCCCTCTCGTTCCGTCCGCAGAAATATACAGCACGCATATGCCAACTTACTTACATCGCGAAAAACATGTAAGGTAGTACTTTGGTCGACATCAAGCAGGCGAGGTATCTTGCAGTCAGTCAGAACTCCAAGTTGACTAACCCATGTATCGAATTCTTTCCTGATGGCTTCAGGTAATGCCTCATCCCACCCTAGTTTCAACTGCCAAGTACGTTGAAGTAATAATTTTGGAATGAGTCCCACCGGAACAGCGAAGCCAATCGGGTCGAAAATTTTCTGAGCACACGATAGCAACGTTCTCTTGGTTAATGATCCGATAGTCTGGCTTAACTTTTTGATGTTGCATCCCAGTTCATCTGTAGAACAAAACCATTTTAATCCAAGCACATTTTCCATCGCAGCTACCTGATCAGCGCTGCTCATCCATCCTCTCAGATTGAAGCCGGCAGGTAACAACAATTTCTGAGATTCGCATATAAATCTCTCGAGCTCCGCCTCCGACGAAACCCCTGTGACGCAATTATCAATGTAAAAGGACCTCTTCAATTTCTCAGCGGTGTTTTTCAACTTGGGGGAGCATTCTCCAACAAGCGAGTCAAAACAGCAGCTAACAAGAATGGACTGCATGCCACTCTGAAGACCACTCTACAATGATGAAAAGCAATTATCTGGTCTTCTTCACACCAGAGAAAACGCAGCATGTCTCGGTCATTTGGGTCTACAGAAATCTGAAGAAAGGCCCTTTCAATGTCAGCAGTAAGACCAATGGCAAATTGTCGAAAACTAATCAAAATGAGTGGTATTAGTTCTATCAGATTTGGTCCTTTTTCCAGACAGTTATTGAGCGGGAGATTGTTTTCATCCTTATTGGAAGTGTCAAATGCGGGCCGGACCTTTGTGGTTCCTTGCTCCTTCAACACAGCTCTGTGTGGCAAGTAATGTATCCTCTCCGTGCCTTCGCCGTCTTCAACCCTCTCAATGATGCCTTCATTTAGCCATCCCTTAAAAACCAAATTGTACTCTGTAAATTTACCCAGATGGCGCATCCTATGTGTGGTTGAACGTAGCCGACCCTCTGCAGATTCCCGATTCGTTTGCAGCAGCTGAGGACGACCCTCAACCCAGGGAAGCCGCTCCACATAACGACCAGAAGGGTCTCTTCTAACTGTTTTCTGAAAAAATTCGGAGACCTCCCGGTCCTTCTCTTCCTGGATTTTCTTTTTCTTCAGGTCCAAAATTCCCAACGTTTCCAAGTCCCTAAAGCCGCGTCCAAAATGTACACTTCTGGCTAGATAGCATGCTTGGCCTTGTAGGTAGTGGACTTTCACCTCTTCCAGAAATACCCAAAGTCTGTCCGAAATCGTAGCATGCAAGATCGAAGTCGGAAGTCTAAAACTGTAGCCAGAGGAAGTGCAGTCTTGAAAGTGAACTTGGTAGGAGTCTTCCAGTCATGGACGGAAAGGGAACTTTTAAATGTAAGTACAATCATTGTGCATCTTTTAAATGAGATGTATATTAAATTGTGAAGTTATAAGTTTAAATTAAAGAACCAAATTACCTTATAAAGCATTGCATTTATTATAAATAAATACATAAATTATGTATTACAACTTAGTATTAAAATACTACCATGTTTATCTCGCGAATCTTGAACTATAAAATACTTTAATATAATAAATAAATACCTATGTATTTATTCTTCAGGGATGGATGATCTAACTTTGAAGTTTATTTCCTTAAGAATTAAGGATGACAAGAAATTCACGGGGAAAAGAAACGTGGCCAAGGCAGCGTATGAGTAAGTACGGTTGGACATTGTAAATTATGTACATTTTAATCCATAGCGTGAAATTTGAAACAACAATCTCAAAATATACAGTTCTTCGGTATTTCCGAATGGCACTTGAGTCTTGTTGATTACTTTATTAATTCCATTCATTAATAGAACAACCAGAAGTAAACACTATAGCTATAATTTATAAAAATGTATTTTCAGTTATTTCTATTGTTTTCTTATAATAATTATAAGTTTTATAATGTTAATGTTATATCATTAGATTTGTATCAAAGAGAAGTAACATTCCTGTTCATTCGTTTTACAAATAACATGTGTAATTGTTTTTCGTTGGTTGAGTCATATGTTAGTTTCAGGAAAATGTTCAGAATCTAAGCCTAATGTTTATAAAATCTAAAAATATCTATAAACGAATGAAAACTTCATTCCTTATTCCACAGTTTGGTGCATGTCCTGACTTTATATCTTAATTGTAAACAATTTATAAAAGCAAATTTATATAGCCTTGCATAGTTTTCATTGCCTTTCTTATGGGTGTTTAATATTGGACTTTGGGTCAAAAACATCCCTTAAATATAACTTTTTCTGAAATTTCGGATTTTCCCGAAGGTTGTAACCTATATATTCATATATATATTCATGCCAAATTTCAGTTCTGATGCACTTCTCGATGTACCTTTTAGTTTTATATGATATATCCTATTTATATCTTATATATGTAAAAAGCAGCTATTTATAATTTTGGTGGTGCTAGGGAAAAGTGCCAGCGTGAATTTTAGAATTTTGTAACACCTTGGGAAAAAAACAATATGAAGTTATTTTTTTAGATATGAATTTAATGTTTTTTAGTTAACTAAAAATGGATTAATTGTTGGTGATACCAAAATTATAATTATAATTAATTGTATTTAGTTATTACGATTTTAATTATGGTCTATGCCTGAGCCGATGTATCGGCTCGCGGCACTTTTTGCCCAAGTAACTAAAGCCGATATATCGGCCCGTGGCACTAAGAGGGTTAATTAAACAATCGAGGGAATGAAACCTAAAAAAATTCTAAAATATGAAACTTATTTTTAAATTAGAGAATCTTAATTATTTTTTAATTTTCTTTTTTACAGAAAGTTAATACAAGAATTAAACTTAATAGATAAGGTGAATGTGGAGCAAATTAAAAAGAAGTGGCCAAATTTATTGACCAAATATAAGGTTTGTGATTTCAAGTATGTCTTGATACAATTATGAGTACTATTTATGAAATTGCTTGTGACAATGTTTCATATTATTACAAACAGGAATTGAAGAGGCCCAAAACTGGCCAAGGTTGGGAAGATGGAGATGATACCCCAATTTCCTGGCCTTTTTTCAAGGTGTTGGATGAGCACCTGCGCCAAAGACCCATCATACATCCTCCTCTTCTTATATCCTCGGACTCCCCTACACCATCTCAGTCTGCTTTCCAGCCACCTGCCCAACCCTTTAACTCAATCATCTTCCCAAACCTTTGACCCCACTGTTTCTCCCTCATCCTCTTTACCTTCTTTTGGGATATCATCTCCACTTCATATTCCGGCAGGCACACCAACCTCCAGTAAGAGGAAAAGGACGGGAGTGGAGGAGATGTTGGAGGAGCTTGTTCGCCAAGGGAGGGCTCATCTTGAATTATTAAATCGACTTGTGAATCAAATTGAAAATAAATAAATCTACCTATTAAAAAATAAATGCTTTTTGTTAATTATGAATTCATATGGCATGGCATTTCCTAGGTCCAAGCTATTCTGTTTAACCCTCAGACTACCATGATATTTTGCACCTCAATCTTACCAAGGGTGGTAACTAACTGAATTGCTCCACAAAATTTCTATTGTAAATATTTTCACCAGAATAGGTAATTAAATTAATTTGTTAGTAATTTAGCCATTTTTATCCATCCATACTTAGTTATTTTTATTTAAACAATTTTGCTTTGAATTGAAAAAATTTTGTCTATGGAATTTCTTTTTGCAGTTAACTTGGTACATCAAATCAAAAATGTTACAATATCTTGATACATTAGCAAACCAGATGATATTTATGAATTGCATCTATAGTAATACATAGCAATTTGTTTGATAGTCTATAACAAGAGTTTCCAACCTGGCGCTCACAAGCACCACTGCTCTTTGGCAGCTTGATTGCGCACGATGCTGAAGTTGCATTTACTAATTTAATTTCTTTTTAAATGATATAAGGAAATTACTAATAACTTAATAATTTCATAAACTATTTTAAGTTAAAAATAATGATTTTGTATCAACAAGTATGAAAATAATAAAATGGCAAACATGTATTACATATATATATTACCTGAAAGCACTTCATTGCATATATAACCAATGATGACAATCTTCATTCCAAAAATGAAACTCTAAAATTAAAATCTTTTACTGTCTATTATATATATATATATTCTTCTAGCAAAGTATTTCTTAAATCAAAGCCATTCCCTTCCATAACATGCCCTCGGGGTGGCTGCAGAGCTGGTATATTACCGATATTCTTTATTAAATCTCCTTCACCTATGCATATATTATGCATAACAGAGCAGGCCGCTATCAGTTTTACAGATGTCTTAACATTAACTTCCAGAGCTTTGTGGAATACAGTCCTCCACCTGACCTTCATCGTGCCAAAAGTGTGTTCCACTTTAATTCTACACTTGGAAAGCGAACTATTAAACTCTATTTCCGATTCATTTTGTGGATCCCTATATGGTGTGATTATCCTTATGGGGTTCTCCAAACAGGGATAGCCTGAATCCCCCAATAAGGTATAACCCTCTGGAGGGAAAACTCCATTTGAATAGAGAGGACTGTTCCTCAGTATCCTGGAATCATGGGCTGAACCAGGGAAGCCACAAAACACATTAATAAGTCTCTAATTAAAATCGCAAACACCTTGTAAACTTGTTGAATAAAATAACTTCCTATTTAAATAATCTCTTTGGACGGCTTTGGGACACAAGACACGAATGTGGCATCCATAAATGCATCCAGCAACATGACAATGCAGCAAATTTAATTCCATTTTCTTGTAAGTTGATGGCAAATAATAGTTGGCAGAAGCAAAATTATTCTGTCATGCACCCTGTGAATGATATCGCACACTGTTGATTTCAGTATTCCGAATGCCAGGGACACCATTCTATAGGATACAGCAGATCCTAGCCAGCATAGAAATAACATTATTTATATTTCTGTACTCCATCCGGTATAATCCTCAGGGTATAATATTCGGCGCAGTTCAGCAAAACTATTTCTCATTATTCTGAAACGATAACATTAGTCGTAAAATCCTTATAGACAATAAAACCAGTACCTCTTACCGAAAATGCTTTCTAAAATTCAGATGTGGACATCTAACGAACGACAGCAGAAAAGTTTTAAGTTGGCTGTTGCAATACATGCCTCGAATTTGCTACAGAAAATATTCAGTAAAATTTAAGTGAATTTTTAATATATAAAACAATTTAAGCCTTTCAAAGCATACTAATCGGTCACATTTTCATTTGCCAAAATATTAAAAGAATAATAATTAGTATGCGCACTTTTCCAGAATTTTCATTCTATAATTACCCGATTCCTATTTTGATGCCTTCATACCGCCATTACAGCTAAGATTCTAGCAATGTGCATATTCCACCCATTAACCGCAAAGATCACAATCCCCAACTCCATTACGATGACGACTCGACCACGCTGATAAACTTACTCCAAACCTGTTACATTTAAAGGCCGTTCATGGCGCTACTATCGTCAAGAGCATCCGAATCTAAAGTCCATAGCCTGATCTCTAAGCAGACTATGTTTGACGTCATCATGATGTCACGTTCTAGCATGTTTCCGGCTAAGCATGCTATCTTGAAGTGCACATTTTGGATGCGGCTAGAGTTTCGTTATCTCGGTTGAATTCAGCAGGGTTACCAGTAGTGTGCCGCGGAAGCTGAATGATTCTGCACGGCCAAACCCAAGGGTGTCCAACCAAGTCTGGTCCTGATAGCACCTAAACTGCCACCTAGCCTGATTAACTCGGGCGTAAGTATTTGAGACCAAACGTCGGCGCCTAATAGTACCTGCACGTCTTCTGAATCATCGGCTGCCGACAGGCCCAGACATAAAGACCCAGGGCCCCTAGGCAGTTAACCGAGTCGAGGCCCCCTTTTTGGTAATTTAGCAAAAAACAAACTTTACTTTTATTTTTTATTTATTTAACGTACTTTGACTTTAGAAAATAGACAAGCAGACTTAGAAATGAAATATACAAGTACCAACTATACTATTTTACACATTATAATTTTTACATTTACATATAATTACAAGATTACATTGCCACGCGACGAACTTTCTTCTCTGCAAAGGAACGAATGACCTCACTATAGTCCACAGACTGCGTTATTTCTGACTCTATGTACAGCACAGACAGTGAATTAAGCCTGTTCTCTTCTGTGGTAGATCTTAAATAATTCTTTACTCTCTTTAGCGCTGAAAACGACCGTTCTGCCGAACAGTTTGACCCTGGTGTACACAACAGCATCCAGAGCGCTATTTCCACATTTGGATAAATGTCCAAAAAGCCTTTTTCCAGGATGTACTTGTATAGTTCCTGTGATGATAACCCTTTTCCCCCTGTAGCCTCAGGGGACAACAAATGAGCTTGCAGGTGCAGACACTCGTTTTCCAAAGTACCGTCCAAATCCCCCAGATAGAAGGCTTCCATGTTCCGTGCTCCGTCACGGACGTCTTGAGATTCCAAACTATGTAGCTTCGTGAGAAAGTCAAACTTTTTACTTAACTTCTCTTAAGCAGAGCCACGTCTCTGTAGTTCTGCAATCAACCTGTCGATAATGACGTTGAAGACGGTAACTCTGAATCTGTCCCTGCCGGAGAGTTCGACCTCGTTTTCCTTTACTTCGTCAAACTGGACCTTTCGCTTACGTTTCCTCTTCGTATCGTATGCGTAGTTCTGTTCACCGCTTGTTTCCACAGCTTTCGACTCATAACGATCAAAGGTGCCGACTTTCCTTATATCTTCTAGGTATGTTACCAAGGATCGATAAAGTTCAGCTATCGTACCCAGTTCAATGTTCACAGATTGCAGAGATTTGCTCACTTTGTTAAATCTTTCCAGGATATCATTCCACAGCAGGGTCAGGAAGCACATTTCCAGGGAATCAATTGAATTAAAAAGACCTGAAGCCTCAGAACGCGTAGATGGTTTTTCGCTTGTGTCACTGGCGATTATCTGAAGAGCTGCCATGATCTCATTCCAGGAGCAACAGAGACTTCGGCAGGCGTCACCCCGAGCAGACCATCTTGTCTGAGAAAGGCTCTTCGCAACTGTTGAATTTGGCTTCAGTTGAGATAACAAAACTTCCCATCTGTGTGTCGAGACCGAGAAAAAATTGTACAATTCCTGTAAAATACCGAAGAAAGGTATAGCAGCCTCGCAACACTCAGCAGCACATGATCCGACAAGATTCAGTGAATGAGCCGAACAGGGGCCGAAAACTACCAGAGGATTCACTTGTTTTATTCTCGCTTGAAGACCGGAATATACACCCGACATTTTGCTTGCGTTGTCATAAGACTGTCCGCGACAGTTGGCGATATCCAAGTCGTGATTTTTCAAGGTCTCGAGAACGACGTTAGCCAGGTCTTCTGCTATATGGCCACAATTTGGTATGAATCTTATAAGTCGTTCGACAGGACATCCCTCTGCAGACTCACATCGTACTATGAATGAAAGTTGATCCACGTGGGAGATGTCAGGAGTCGAGTCGACAGAGATGGAAAAATACTTGGCATGCTTTATCTCAGCCACGATCGTGCTTATGACCTTTTCTGCCATGATGTTGATAATTTTGCGTGGAAGATAAAACCTTTGAGCCGCAAAATTGAAATTGATACAACTTTCTAACACACACTTTCAACGCGAACTGACAATTAGTGACAAGTTATAGAATGAAGTCAGATGCGATGCAAAACAAACAAAGAACACAAACACAGTGTTGCCACTTGACTCGTCAAAAAATTAACTATGGTCAATTATTTTCTATTACGTTCGGATAAATTGACATTATTTTCCGTGTCCTGTGTCCTAAATGTGTACAATTTCGGCCCCTGGTCGGGGTCCCCGCCGAGGTTGGGGCCCTAGGCAGCTTCCTAGTTTGCCTAGGCAGAAGTTCGCCGCTGGCTGCCGATGAGGAAAAGTCTGATAAAATAATTCCCATTTCCTTCAATTTTCGATACACGAAGCCTAATCGTAATATCAAAGTGTACTCGCGCGGGGCGACCGATCTAGCGGTCACCGCACGAGTGCTCCGTAATTTCAGAGTTAAAAGACCTGTCGTCCCGGCGAGAAGACGCAACCCTGTCAAATACCTTCCAAAATCATAGTTACCGAAAAATACTAACCTTGATATCGTGGTAGCCCTGTTTAGTGTACACGGTTGAAATATAATATTTTGGTTATTTATTTTTATGAATGTCATGCACACCATATTTGGTTAAAATTCATTTGGTCAGTTCTCTATATATACGTATAAAAGAAATATCATTTAACTTTTAATTGTGGCAGCCCTGCTCTTTAGCCCGGTTTAAACATCTTGATTTCATTATGGCATGTTGTTAAATTCTTCTTTCCGAAATTTATATGAAATCTGTCCAGCGAATTCCCCCCAAACACATTATTACTGGTAGAGTTTAATTGGTAAATGTGGCACCACTGTTCAGCTGATTCGGTCCAAATATGCCATTCTTGTTGAGTGTAAATGTGCACATTACATATATTAAATTTCGTTAAAATCCATTCGGTCAATTCAACACAAATTTAATTGTGGCAGTCCTGATTTCCATAGCTACACGAAACTTGTTGATTTTGTTTTTCAATGTTGCACACCTCCTTCTTACGAAATTTCGGTGCCATATCCTTCCATATTCACAATTACCGAAAAGTTAAACTTTGCGATTGTGGCACCGCTGCGGAATGGACATCCGGTCGAAATATGCCATTTAATTTATGTGAGTATTCGACGTACAAAAGCACTAACAAGTAGGGACGTACAGGAGTTTACCGTGGTAGAGAAGTGCTTTTCGTCAGATTCGGCGTAGTATTATCGTATACTAATGGGATTGAATTGAAATCGGAAAATTATTTTTTCCTTATATAGTGGCAACCCTGCTTTTTAGATCCGTTCTAAACATCTTCATTTCATTTTGTCATTCTATACTCGCCCTACAAACGAAATTTCTTTTTTGAAATCTGTTTAACCAACGCCTTCCTAATTCATAATTACGGTAAATTCTAACGTTAATACTGTGGTAACACTGTTTATTCGACCTGATATAAATATTATATTTTGGTTATCTATTCGTATAAGATTATATATATACAATATTTGGTTAAAATCCATTGGGTCAGTTCTCAATGAATACGCCTAAAAGAAATATTGTTACACTGTTTACTGTGGTAACCCCGCTCCCGCAGTTCCGCTTTAAACCTATTGATTTCATTAAGGCATGCTACAAAAATCCTATACAGAAAATTCAGTTAAAATCCGTTAAGCCAATTCGTTCTAAATCTACAATAACTGAAAGAGTTTAATTAATAATAGTGGTACCCGTGTTTTGTTATCCCTGTCCAAATATGCTATTATGGTTTTGTATACACACACACACACACACACACACACACACACACACACACACACACACACACACACACACACATATATATATATATATATATATATATATATATATATATATATATATATATATATATATATATATAATTTGGTTAGAATCGTTGATGACAATTCAACACAAATACTTGCAAAATTGTTTTTTATTACTTGTATTGTGGCAGCCCTGGTTTGTAAATCTACTCTAAATCTCTTGATTTTTATTTTTTTTTTATGTTGCACACCTCCTTCATACAAACTTTCGTCGAAATCGGTTCCACCGATTTCTTCCAAATTCATAATTACCGGAAAGTTAAATTCTGCGATTGTGGTACCCCTGATCAGTCGATTCGGTCCAAATATGTCATTTTGGTCTTTAATTTATGTGAAAATTGCGTGTACCAAATTCGGTTGAAATCTGTTCAGCCAATTCTTCCCTGATATATGCGTACGGACGGACGGACATCACGAAGATAATAGTGCTTTTCAGCAATGACGAAATGCACTAAAAATGCGTGTATGTAATAGGCTATGCCGAGTCAGAGTCAACAAATACTCGTTGCTATGGCGACACTCCCGAAATGAGTGATAGAAACTGTACAAACGACAGTATTTACGCGAAATTCCAAGAAATGCGAACGGCAAGTAAAATTCTACGATATAAATTAGAATCTACATTATTTTCCCCAGAGAACAGTACAAATCTCGCTCCGTTGTTACAATTCTAAGATATTTTAATGTGCGAGAGAAAATTACCCTGCACGATGGATTTCAGATTTCCCATGTAAATCAAACGGGAAGGAGAGTTCCTGGAATCGAACACGGGACTTTCAAACTTCGCTACAAAAACTGTTGATTAAAAAGTTAATAAGGGGGACATGCGAAACACATTTATAAAACAAGTAATATTTCGTAAATCATAACGGCACTCATTTAATACAACATCGCGCGTTTAAATAGTACCATTATTGAGTACTCAGCTAAGTAGCTAAAAAGTTCTGGGCTAGGCGTCCAGTCCGATTTCCAAGGCAACGAAGAAGTTTTTCATATTCCTTAGGGTTATCATGCACCGCATCAACCTTTCACTTCTCTGAACCGTACCAACAGATACGGAAATAGAACAACCAATCAGAACATCGAAACTCTCCCTCCCCCCCTCGCCCTCGCAACCCGTCTCCATGGCAACCGTGAACTCGCGACTAGAGCGAGGTGCAACGAGATAGTGTAACCAACAGCCAACAGACGAAGCAAAATTCGGTTCTTCTGAAATAAATAAAGAAAATATAACAAGCGAATTTTTTAAAACTCTTTTTATCTCGGCGAAATGGGTGTTGACGCGAAGTCCACGATGAGGCGGCGTTGCCAGATTTCCCGACACGTTAAAATATATTGTGCGAGTAATTAGGGGGGGGGGGGGGGAGGCAAAGACTCTTAAGCAGTTGCGGATTCTTAGGGGGAGCCGCATTTAAAAGACGCAAACGCTTCGGCGGGCCGCATTAGGTTTAAAAAACTGAAGTGATTCGAGAGAATGCGAAAGATCCTATTAGTGAAATAAACAATTAATAATATATTTCAGCCTTGTGAATTCACCATGAAAGGTATTCCGAATAAACGTTTAATCGAAAAATCTTATGTGGCCACCACATGACCTTCTCCGTATCTGAAATATTCCTAAAAAATTCCAAATAGATTAAATGATAAAAAATATTTTAAGAAACTGCGAGAAAATTTTAGACTTTACAGATTCCCCCAAAATATGTGAATTAAACGTTTAACATGAGGAATTTCGAACTGTAGGCGGGAATAGACGAACATTATAAAAAACTTCATAGGTTTTTCTTTAAAATGGGCCAGATCCGAAGATCATAGGTGAATTCTTTCTAATTTAGATCTCAAATAGAATGAAAGCCTGCAAGTCAAAAAGTAGATTTTTACGTGTTATCATATGGGAAATGGAAATGCCTCCCTTGGAGTCGAACCTAGGACTTTTTTGGTGATTTCTTTTCACCATCATCTTAAAATATGTGAATCGATCATTCCTGCAAAATGTCATAAATGAACTTCGTTCCATTATCGAGTTATTCGCATTTTTATAGCGTGACAGAGGGAGACACAAAGGGACAGAAGTAGCCATTTTTTCAGGGAGGTTGCCTTGCCAACCAATAACATTGTCAAATATCGAAATGTTTTTGTTATTGCAATCCTTATAAGTGAAAGCGTGCTTTGAATGCGAGAGAGAGAGAGAGAGAGAGAGAGAGAGAGAGAGAGAGAGAGAGAGAGAGAGAGAGAGTGAGGGAGGGAGGGAGAAAAGGAGGGAGAGAGAAATTCTTTCCATAGCAACCAATGTAAACAACATTCGTCGCGTTGTTTACGAGAAGGGGTACATTTGAATGTAGAATATTGATCATTCGCGTATTAAAATTAGGTACTTGGAATCATCATAGGAGTTCGAAACTTGAAACAACGAATGCCTAAAAGAACGAAAGTTTGTTTTCCTGCCATCAGAGTAAATTAATATACATTTTCGTTCCTTGTTTATTTCTTAAAATAATTTCTCGTTTAATATTAATTTGATTTCTGCCTAGTCTGCTATCATCTACTGTAATAAACGAAATTCTGGAATGGACTATAACCTTGATGAAGCATTGCTAATAGAGGCGGGAGCGTGTCCGAACACGAACGGTGTTAAGGCTCATCTTTCGGAATGTGTGAGTCAGAGTGACTCACGCTACCACTATAGGGGTTAAGACGAACTCGATTATTCTCTGATAAATAGAATGCATAGCGAGATACGGTTTCGAAAGCGAGCGTTAAGAATTATTGGAGGGCATAGAATCGAAGGATTCTCTCTCCCCCTCTCTCTCATCCCTCTCAATTCTTCCCCCACTTAATCACTCTATATCCTATCCTTATTTCTGTCTCTCTTCCCCTCTCTTTTCCTTTCTTTCTCCTTCCTCTCTCTCTTCCTATCTTCCTCTCTCCTCTTCCTCACTCTCTTCCTCTCTATCTTCCTATCTCTATCCATCTTTATCTTCCTCTCTTCTTCTCCATTCCCCTCCCTCTTCCATTCACCCATCCGTTCATTCTCTTCCTCTATCTTCATCTCTTTTGCTACATTCCCTTCTTTTCCTCTCTCTCCTCCCATCTTTCTCTTCATTCCTCTCTTCCCAATCTCTGTATAACTCGGTATTTATTCCTTCTCATTCTCCTCTATTGCCTTCTTATCTCTTTTCACCTCTTCTTATGCAGCGTTCGTCCTTTACTCTCTCATCCTTTTCTCATTCTATCTTCTTCCCCATTTCTCTCCCGTTTCTTCCCATTTTCATCTTGTTTCTTCCTTTCCTCCTATTTTCCCCTCACCCTTATTTCACTTCCTCTCTCTTTTTGACTCTCTTCCTCTATTTTTTCCTCTCTATTTCTTCCTCCTTTATCTTTCACTCTTACTCTTCCTCCCTCTTCCTCTATCGTTTCGTCACTTTCATCTCTCTTTACCTCTTTCTTCCTCCCTATTCTCTCTTTCGTTCCCTCTCTTCTCTTACTTTCTTATTCTACAGACTCCTATCTTTCACTCTCTCTCCCTCCCTCCCCCTCCTTCCCTCCCTCCCCTTCCTTCCCTTCCTCTCCCTTTTCCCCACTCTTTATTCCTCTCTTCACTCTCTCTCTATATCAAAGTATATCTTCCTCTTTATTTATTCTTCTCTCTTTCGTTCGTTATTACTTTCCTTTTCCACCCATTCTCATCATCTTTTCATCCTTTTCTCTCCTATTCCTTTCTTCCATTCTTATTTCCTTCTATTTCTCTCCTACTTCCTCACATTTTATCACCTTTCTTCCGTTTCTTCTTTCTATCATATCCTGATCTTTTTTTCTCTTCTCTTTCCCTCTTTCTCCATCTCTATCCTTCCCTCTTTCTCCCCCTCTTTTCTTCTTTATTATCTCCTTTCCTCTCTCTTTCTTCATCTTCTTCATTCTTCTCTCCCTTCCATTTTATGTCTATGTCTATCTTCTGCTCTTTCTGTTCTATCTTCCTCTCTTTTTCCTCATTCTCTTCTCTTCCTCTCTCTCTTCCCTCTCTTTATCTCTCTCTTCTTTCACACTGTTCCTTCCTTCTCATTCTCGTCTCCTTCTCTCCTTTTTCACCAAGTTTTATACACTGCCAATCGTTTACTCTCTTATTAGACGAATTAACCCGTTTAAAACGGGCTGAGTAATCAAACAATATAAAAAACGATTTAGACCACATTGGTTGCTACCGGGAACTTTCAGGAAAGTTTATTATGTCATTCGCTATTGGTACGTGATCGTAGCAATCCTACCAAATTTGGTTGAGCTGGCAATAGGAACGGCTGAGATATTGAGTGTCTTATGGGAGATTGAAATCGCCCTCTGGAGTCGAACCCTGGACATTTAAAAAAATATTTTAATGCCATTCGCTATTGATACGTGATCATAGATATCCTACCAAATTTGGTTGAACTGACTGTAGGAACAGCTGAGATATTGAGCGTCTTAGGGGAGATTGAAATCGCCCTCTGGAGTCGAACCCTGGACATTTAAAAAAATATTTTAATGCCATTCGCTATTGATACGTGATCATAGATATCCTACCAAATTTGGTTGAACTGACTGTAGGAACAGCTGAGATATTGAGCGTCTTAGGGGAGATTGAAATTGCCCTCTGGAGCCGAACCCTGGACATCCTGTATAATATTTTAATGTCATTTACTATTAATACGTGATCACATTAATCCCACCAAGTTTTCTTGAACTGGCTGAAGGAACAGTTGAGATATTGAGCGTTACGGACAGAAAGACAAAGTGTCCAGGAGAATACGGGATTTTTTATATTTAGATTCCTTTCCCCTTTTCTTTTCCGTCCCGGTTTATATCCTATTTCCTTCCATTTTAATCTCGTTTCTTCTGTTCCTTCCTTCTACCTTATCCTTGTCCCAATGTTCCCTCATTTATCAAATATTAAAGCAAATATTTCGAAATAACGGATAAGTGACAAGAGTAAACACCCACTTCCGGTTGGCCGATTTTTACCGAAAACTAATCAGTTCTTGTGACTTTTTAAAAAATGTAAAATATAAAATTTCGCGTTTACCTGATTAATAGTTTTTGAGTTACAGCACCCACAATCAGCTATAACATATAGACACATAACTAACACACACACAGACATCATTGAGAAAATAGTCAAAACGTGTTCAGGGGATCTCAAAACGTGTATTTCCGTTGAAATCTCGAAGTCGATTTTTTTCATTTTCCACTACACTTCGTATATGGAGAAAGTAATAAATAACAAATTTTAAATTTATAATAAATAATTAACAAACATAAATGACGAATAGCAATAAATAAAAAAAGATTTTTTAAAAGCATTTACCTAATAACTCGAACCTGGTGGCTATATATACGTCAAATATCGCGTGTTTATCTCGGTTGCAATACCATAAAAAATGTAGCTATTTCCAAGTCCTAAATTCAAAAATGACCCGCGTACATATTTGGCAAGAGAAGTTATAACGATAGTACCGCAATCAAACATAGATGGGGAAAGTGAACAGTTACACCGCTAAAGGAATAAAATCCGAATTGGTTTAAATCCTTACACACAGTGGTGACAATTCCTCACGAACCGAGCAGAGATTAAAAACATTATATATATATATATATATTTATATACACTCGTAACTAACAATGAGACCTTTCACGCACCGTAGACGCCAAATGGCGGGTCGATCGAGTCCTGCAAAGCTTTTAAAATATGTCACTACTATATCACAGCTGGAGTTTTTCAATTCTGCATGGTAATAATTATATATATATATATATATATATATATAACAGCTTACAGAAAAGGAAAGGTAAAATGGATATATGTATATATATATCATTATATATAGACGTTCATTACAGAGGAGGAGGATATAACATACTAGTAGAAGGTGCTTGCATACTGCAAGCATTTCATCTCACCTTGAAAAAACATTCATTTTTCATACAGACATTTCATCATTACAAATATTCGATTTATTCTAAAGATTTCACCTCCGCAGCGATTTCCGTTTTTCCCACATGTAAATAAAATAGTTTAAAACAATCCCCAAATGTTAAAATTTTAACGCTTTTACACTTTCTCCTATATGGGGTACTAATGCTACACATTTAAGCCAAATTTTAAAGTTGTAGCACTTCTAGAAGTTAAATAATATTTTTCTAATTGTTTAAAATTTAAATATTTTTAACTGGGTCCGCAATATATATATGGAGAGATTCAAATATTTATTTGTGCAAATGCACTGTTCTGTAGATAATTTGAAAATTGCAGCTTCCTAGCTCATCCCGTAGTACCTAAAAAATTGTTAAACTTTAATGTTCAAATGGGGTTAAAACAACCCCTAAAAATTAAAAAATTTCCATTTTTATAGTTGGTTATGAGAAAAGTTCTATAATCTTGCAAAATTTCAGCTTCCTAAACTTATTAGATTGGTCTACACACTGGATTGCGTTTTCCCATGCTAACTTATGAGAGATATTCCGGGGTCTCTGGAGTCGAACCCAAGACACTTTAAGCAAAAGTGACAATAATTCCTAATAGATATTGGGGCCATCTAGCAACACTGAAAACTTCATTTTTCAAGCTTACCGGCAAGTGCCCATAATTAATATACAAAAATGGCGCAATGGTTTTCTTATGGGAAAAAACGCAACTTTCGGAATTTCTGGAGTCGAACTCATGTCACTTAGGTAAGAAGTCTCATTTTATCTGAAAGTTTCTCCATCATATCTACAAAAACTAAAACTTTCAGCTCTCTACCTCTTGTAGTTTGGGCTGGACATTAGTATCCTCCTATATGTTATATATATCCTCCTCTGTAAGAAACGTCGATATATAATGATAAAAACATCAACTGGATGTTTAAGTTACGTAAATATTAATTTCATATTACTAACAATACGAAACAAATACTGTAAAAGTATCTATATAAATCATAAAAACATCAACTGGAATTTTAAGTTACGTAAATATTAATTTCATATTGCTAATAATACGAAACAAATACTGTGCAAGTATCTATATAATTCATAAAAACATCAACTGGAAGTTTAAGTTACGTAAATATTAATTTCATTTTGCTAATAATTTGAAACAATTACTCTAAAAGTATCTATACGTCTTTTTAAAATGATCGGGATTCGTGAAAACACTGAATCACTCGTTTTTTTTAAGAGTACTTAATTAAAGTTCGATAAAGAATGACTATCATGTGATCAACAAGCCGTGTTTAACACATTTATATTTCCGCTAGTCCATTAATAAAGATAACTGTCATACGTCATGAGAAATAAACATGTACAATACGTAGTTCTATTTCTGGCCACCCAAGGCGCCACCGTCAAGCACCTAAAATACAACATTACCTTTATATATTTTTTGCTAATTTTTTAACCTTATTAACCACTTTTTAACATATCTTTTAATAATTTTCTCCCGAAACATTTAACTATCGGAAACTATCGATGGTTTAGAAAAAACTATCTATGGTTCTCGACAGACAAAGCTATCGATAGTTGTCCACGATTAGGCATTTTGAAACTGTTGTTTGGGTTGTACGTTACACTTCCGGTCTTACGAAGCTGCCTATAAACCACGTTTTTTGACCCGAAAATGTCAGATGGACATTATTTAAAACATAGACGATGTGCTGTGCCCGGCTGCGGATTGAAGGCGATAGACGGAGTCCAATTGGTTGCCTCTCCGAAGAGTAGGAACAGGTAAATTTAATTGTACATATTTATTCGTACGGTACATTTGGTGAGTATTGCCAAAAATTTTATATAGCCAAGCGGCAGTAATTAGCTGGTTTACCAAAGAAAATGAGTTTATTATATGTTATCAAAGAAAATAAGTTTACTTCGCCAAATTGTGTTATATCGCCTTTAGCTTTAGAATCGAGCTCTAAGGAAACGGATGTAATATAGAAGAGTTAAGTTTATCTGTATTCTGTTGTGTGTTGAGCATGGAATTGATGGGGACAACTTTGTAAAGAAATTATACCTTTTTCTAACGTTATATGAATGTTATCTGTTCTTAATATTTGTGCGTCTTCCGTGATGGTAGAGGTAAGTCGTGAGAGCAATAAAGCCATGCCTTCGGTTATCTTCACGTAACAAATCGGATTTTACCGACGGTATATTTCCTTAACGTGGCAATATTCCCCCGGTAACGCATGTTGACATAAGTGATTATTATTCAAAAATTATGTAACCTACCTAGGTATAGCCATCCACCAAAAAGGTGACTTGCAGGGTATAATGTAGATGTAGATAGGACAAACGATAAATGCAAACTATGTTTTTCCAAGCAGGTACCTCCAATGGGCGACTTTTGTTGGGAGGAAGGGTGAGAAACGGCCGCGTTTCTTCGTGTGTGAGATGCATTTCGAAAAGAAAGTCTTCTCAATCCTCGGGGAGAAGCCTCGCCTTCTTCAGGAAGCTGTTCCAACTAAAAACCAACCTTCGGTTAGTGTGAAACAACACAATTTTAAATTTTACAAACCTTGATAATTGGTATCGACGTTAAAATTTCAGTTCTAAAATTTTAAAAGAAATACTTGAATCACTTCCAAGTGGAGTTGAACGTTATGTAATTCTTAGGCTGGTTTCCAAAATAAACATAGACTAATGAATTGTCGCGTCTGTATGTATGTATTCCCTACTAACAACTTCTGCGTCAGTGGACCAATTTTCATGAAACTTGGGATAATCCCCATGCTGCCAGGGCCCACCTGCAGACTGTATATAATTTGGTGAAGATTGAAGTCCCAGGTTCGATTCCAGGAATGTTTTTCCCTATTTGTTTCACAGAGGAAGTCTCAAACCCATCGTGCAGAGATGTATTCTTTAATACTTTAAAATATCTTAAAATTGTGATATTAGAGTGAGGTTTGTACTGTTATAAGGGGAAAAGAACGTAGATTCTAATTCTTATCGCCAAATTTTGGTATTTGATGGTATTTTGTTGAACTTCTTATATAAAATAGCATTTTAAATCACATTTTATCTGATTGTTGCCATGGAGACGATAATTGCTGAACTCAGCTTGAGCATAGAAATATTTCCTGTCAATATAAGTTATCAATTCGGGACGGAAACTTTGTGAAACCAGCCTGCATTAGTGCTCGTTTGGACTTCTTGTTTTCCAATAAGCTTTGTTGGTCAAAAATGTAAAGTTTTAATATACTATACATATTTATTTACACATTTTTTCAATAATCTATACACTGGTTTCTCTTTATATTTGGTAATATATATATTGGTTATTTATTTTGTTACTGGAAGAACAAAAGCAAGCTGCGATTCTTGTACCAGGGCCCTCCCATCTCCAAATAGCAATGATATCAATGTGGTGTGTAACATAAAGTTAATTTTCTTAATAACTTCTATTTAGGCATTGAAAGATATATATATGAACTTAAGGAAAAGAAAAGGTAGTGATGAGGTTGGCAACAAGGTGTTGAAGGAAGCCCAGCAGACACTTACCAAGTTGGCAGGCTGCTGGGGGCGTCAAAGAGACAAATGTAAATTAACACGCACACAAAAATGAAAGCTTTTCGGGCCTATGCCCTTCTTCAACAATAGAGATAGAATAACTGAAAGTGACATACTGTGCGGGGAATGACAGGGTGATGTGGGAAGGTTGATGATTGGAGGAGGCGGGGAGTAGGAAGAGTGGATAGCCAATAAGGAGGGAGTATGGTAAGGTAAAGCACAAATAGCTACAATGTAACTGAGCAGACATTGTAAGGGGGCTAATAGGGCTAGCGGAGGTTGAGGCCAGGTGGGGAGAAAGAGTCCAGAAGATGTATATGGGCTAGTTCCCAATGTCGGAGAAGGGAGGCAGTTTTCATTGGGTAAGGTGCGAATAACCCTTACATTGTAGCAACTATTGAAGGGGACATTGTGGACATTGGTGTGTAATGCAACTGGGAAGGGACGTCTGAGAGAAACGCTATTCCGGTGACTGTTCATGCGGATGTTTAACGGATTGCTGGTGAGGCCTACGTAAAACGCGGGACAAAGGGTGCAGGTGAGGAGGTAAATGACGTTATGGGTGGTGCAGTTGCTTCTAGAGGTGATAGGGTAGGTGATATTGGTGGAGGGACTCGAGAAAGAAGAAGAGGGTAGGTGGATAGGGCAAGTGAGGCAGCGAGGTTTGCCGCAGGGATGAGACCCTAAGGCAAGAAGCATGGTAGAAGTGAGAAGTTCCTTCATCCACAAGATCAGAACAATGTTTCCTCCCAGTGCTTTTGGAATTAAATCGAAAATATTGTGATATGAGTTTTCGGTGCTTGTATACTCCAAGCCCTTAAAAAATCACCATACACCAAGATCCAAACTCGTAAATGAACGCGACAGCATTTGAGTTAGCGTATCTCCCCAAATATAAGCCGACCCCCCAAAAATTTCCAACATTTTTTGACAAAAAAGTAAATTTCGTAGATTTTATGCTGAAGTGTGCTGGGCATGCATGCACGGCCTAGAATACATTATTGGAGATCAAAGAAAAGAGTGGGAAATGGTTTAGTTGTCGTCATTTGAAGTTTAACTGAAATTAATAATTTTGCATTGTTGAATAATGTTCCACATTCATTGACGATAATTTCATTCATATTCATTTTCACAAAAGGTCAATTAAAGCAACAACGACATCGCCAAGAAATTAGCATTTACATTGCCTTAAGTAATTGCATTTTTATAATTATACACGTTCCATGTAAAGTTTTACCGAAATTCAAACAGTTGAGCATCGAAAGCCGTCATCGCATTTTGCCTATTTGTTTGCATAGTCATGTATGCAATTTTAATAGATTCCATGAATGAGGTTTTAACACGCATACAAACATTACAACGGCTATAGCAATAACTACAATTGCCAAGTAAAACTAATAGCAACTTCTTTTAATGACTAATGAAAAATAATACAAATTGCTAACTATTCTTGATGATACATATGCATCTCTCGGAGAATAGCAATAGCATTAAGAAACAAAAGAACAGGTAACAACGGCAACAAAACACAAATACTGCTATATTCAATATTCTAGCTTTTTTATTTATTCATTAATTTTCATTGTAGGTCAAATATTTACTTTACGAAAAATATACTACTATCATTTGAACGCGACGGCAATGAGAGATGTGCTGCCATCTATGGGTGCTACAAGACTCAACCCTAACCACAAATTTTTTTCAAACTCTCATTTAAGCCGAGGGGCAATTTTTTTCGTGATAGATTTGTACAAAAAACATTGGCTTATATTCGGGCAGATATGGTAATCAGAGACAATGGTTTTCGTTTTCCCAGAAATTAAGGCATCTATCCAGAATTTCTAAATTCTCTGGCAATCAGCTTGTGCCCAAGTTTTTGAATTTCATGTTTCGTGCCTCAGATTGCTCTTTTCAAGCAATAACTATAATCGTCATTAAGACAATAGAGTATATGTCACATTAAAATTTATGTAATAATTAGGATATTTTGTGTGTTATGATTATGGCGTCATCCTCCATGCCTTTAATTAGGTATCTGGATAAAAAAATTAATTTAAAACTATCATATCATTGTATGTATATGTTGCTGGCTGAAATCAAATGGATTATAATAGTCTAAACATTAAATCAGTACTCTTGAAGTATGGAAAATCAACTCTCATTGGAATGCATTGGAGTCGTTGCTATGTTATTTAATACTTTTCATTGTTGAAAACAAAAAATGTCATAATTTTATTATTAACCCTTTAACTGCTATATTATTCATTCCCTTTTCGTGCTGCTGTTGCTATATACTTAGACAATATGCTCTCCACTGATGGAATACTTTTTTTCAAGCTTACTGCTTTTAATTAATAGATTTGTATCTACTTTTTCGTCAATTTTAAAGAAAACAAAAGATAATTGTATAATCATTAATTTTACTAATTAGTTAATAATTATTTATTTATAAATTAAAATATTGAAAGTTCAGTTGTTTATAAAGTAATATTTTTATCCTCAATATATTTGTTGTATTATTTTCGGTCGAAGATAAAATAAATCAGTCTTCAAATGCTAGAAATCAACAGAATGACCATGGAAAAGTGTCTGTTACCCTGTACCCTTTGTTTCCCCAACAAGGGGGAATCAAAGGGTATATTTTATTTACATTGCATCATATTATATTTTGAAAGTAGCGGTATATTTGGGAGCAAACCCTGTTCATAGCTTCATCAAGTTATGAGAGAGTCCACAAGATGCCTCCATTGTTTCAGGGTGCAAAACATGTGTAACAGTTACAAGAAAATCTAAGATAAGTTTTAATATCCTCCAGAGTGTGCGACGCAGCAGTTGTGTCTGCTCTTTCCCATGCCTCAAGCGTGTGCGACACACCGTCTGCGTCTGAAATTTCCATTAAGGTTTCTTATCGCTACGGCTCTGATTTATGTGCTTTCAGAGAGTGAATATGTAAGCCAATGCGGTCTGCTTTCGTTCTGTGGTTCCTCGTTGTCTGTGTTTACGTGTTAGTATTTTTTAATATTTTTTTTCTATCTCGGACCTGGCCGTAGCAGTGCTTACTCAGGCCTCTATCTTTCGTGCGTTGCGTCTCAGACTTTCATAAGAGCTCTCATCTTCCTGGCTCTTATTTACAATGCTTCGAGCTGATGGTCGAGGTTTCTTAGTGCCTGTGTTTGCGTCGGGCTTTTTTTATTTTTTTTTCATCTTGGGTCTGTCCTTTAGCCGAACCCCTATTTAGTTCAGTTGCAGCACTAGTGAGTTGGCGGATTGGGAAGTGCTTGATGTTTTGGAGGAAAAGAGTGAAAGTAGTGTAGATATACATTCTGAAGATTCGAACGGATACTCTATTGATTCCAGTTTCGAAGAGGAATTGGAAGAAATAACTCACTCCACTGTGAATATTCAAGAGAATATTTGGGGAGATGTCGACAGTGCTAACCCTCCTCGGCCTTTTGCGTGTGGTTTAGTTGGAAAACAAATAGTGCAGGTTTTATCAACAGATGATCCCTTAGGATATTTTGAGTTATTTTTTGATGAGGATCTAATTGCCCTCATAGTGGTTGAAACTTATCGTTATGCAGAACAATTCCTTGCCCGCAAGGAAAATAAGATCACGTCTTTAAAAAAATCACGTTATCAAAAGTGGTTTGCTTAAATTTGTCTTAAACTATTTTTACCTCAAGGCATGAATTAAAATGTTAATATATATTTATTATTACAACAAAAATTTAATTTGTTAATAATATATTGATGAACACAAATTCCTAAAATATGGAATAAGGACATGAAAAATTTACACAATTACTAAGCTATTAAAAAATATTAATATCATAAATAACATATAAATGTTGTTAATTTTAAAATTAGGGCAATGGAAATGCAACCCGCAAAGCAAAATCAGGGTCTAGATCAGAGGTCGGCAACGCGGCGCCCGCAAGACATTTGTGTGTCGCCCACCAGCCAAAAAGAAAAAGTTAAAAAATTACGGAAAACTCTCAGAAGACCAATAAGTTGCGGAACAAGATGAAGAATAGAACTTTTTGACCAACATCTAAATCTTACATCACACCGAGCCGAATTGTATGTCTGTTACAAAATAACATCGTCAAGGTGAAGACTTATAAGCGAACAGAATGGGGACATACATTGTTGTCATTAACAGAGTTCTTTTCGTGACTCCTCCGTTACCCCTCTCTTGAGAAGCCGCTATCGTGTTTGTGTGATTGCCATGCCTGTGCTGACAATTCCTACAAGCGTGAAACTCCCAAGTTCCTGTCAAAAGTCGTTGGTTTCGGAGTTCTGTCCTCCGTCTTGTAGCATAATTTTGCTCGAGTTATTGTTGTGAGTCGTTGGTTTCGGAGTTCCGTTCTTCGCTTAGTATACAAAGTACAGGGTTTGGGAGATTTTTCTTCGTCTCTTACAATATCAGCCAGTGATAGCTCATTTCCATCTTCATTGGTTAAACATAAATCAATTTAAATTGACCAGCAGTTCACAATATCTCTGATATTTTCCCGATATTCAGTGTGTTGTGTTTATTAATTCATTTGTAGAAAATTTCATCCCCATTATGAGTAATAAGAAGCAAAGGACAGATTACTTCAATGTTGATTGGGAAGAACAATTATGTTTTATTGATTTGAAAGGAAAGCGTGTTTGTTTATTGTGCAATGCTTGCGTCGCACTTTCAAAGAAAAGTAATGTTGAAAGTCATTTTAATACGGTCCACGGAAATTTTAATGCTACTTATCCGTTAAACTCGGAGATCAGGAAAAAGAAAATTTCTAATAAATCTCTTTTAACTAAACAGCCGAGCATTTTTACCAGACCAGTGCAGCAGTCAAAAAGAGCAACGATTGCATCACTTAAAATTTCGCATTTGTTGGCCAAGAGAAAAAAGCATTTTGAAGATGGCGAGATTGTAAAACAAGCCATGCTAGTAATTGCCGACTCACTTTTCGAAGATTTTAAAAATAAAAATGAAATTACCTCAGCAATCAACATGATTCAGTTATCAGCAAGAACAGTTACAAGAAGAATTGAAGTTATTGCAACCAATATGAAGAAAGAGTTGGCAAATGATTTACAAAAATGTATTTTCTTCTCGTTGCAACTGAATAAGTCAACAGACATATCAGACACTTCTCAATTGATTATGGTTGTGAAGATGGTGTTTAATGATTTTTCAGGAAATGAAGAATTTCTTAAAATTCTTCCATTAAAGGGACGAACAAGAGGTGAATACAATTTTTCAGCTTTTAAAAATATGTCCAAGAAAGTAATATAGCATTAATGAAGTTGACCGCAATTACTACAGATGACAGGTTGTAAAAATGGATTTATTGCGCTATGTAAGGCAAAATTTATTTCATATTACTGCATTATACACCAAGAAATGTTATGCACAAAAGTTCTTCATTTCCAACATGTCATGAAAACAGTAACAAAAATAATAAATTCCATAAGAGCCGTACCAATGCAACACCGATTGTTTAAACTGCATTTACAAGGTGAAGATGCCGAATTTGATGATCTCATTTTACATACCGAAGTTATATGGCTCAGCAGAGGCAAAATACTTGTGAGGTTTATAAATCTCATAAAGGAGGTAAAGGAATTAATCACAGTTGGATGACAAAGCTTGGTCACCCGACCTGGTGATGAGGTACTGGTACTACTTATAATTAGAAACAATGGCAGCTGATACCTATGAATTCGCTGGGAGTTGATGCTTCTTGTATAACTAACATCAAGTTATCGTTCCCTACTTTTCTCTCAGCATTCATACGTGATTAATTCTTGATTCCTAAAGTCTGTAGTTAATTATGGTTATTTGCTATCGTTTTTACATGCTCCAGAGTGTTCTAATAAGGGTAAAACTGAAGGTTTGGCAAACCCGTCCACCTCAGACGTGACTAAAATGTATATAAAAAACTTCGACATAGGATTATCGTCATTCCTTCATTTTATTAGCTCAAACAATGTCATATGCCATACTATGAAATTAATATAATTGGATTATTGTGTATGTCCTAATATCTCCTTGTAAGTAAACATAGAGTATGTAATGATTTAGCTGACGTTCCTTGGGAACGTTATTTGAAAATTTTATGTTGCACTTTCATCATGTTAACAATACAATGCCAATATTTTGAACATTGCTTTAGACCACGTTACACCATCTACTTTATTCTGGAATGGTAACGCTAAAAAAAATTGCGCTATATGCGGGTATATAGAAAAATTACAGATTACGAGGCTGAAAACCCCGCTGTGCATTATACGAGGGAGCGCATTATACGCTGGTATTTACGGTATATGTTATAGAATATCGTTAGACTTTTTCTGATCTAGAAGGCTCATTTTCTTATGTTCTGCTACATAGTGTGACAGAAATAAATGTCCATAGCTTAATTATTGCAGCAAATTCGTGTCGGAACTATTAAACATTTATATTTCTGACGATAAAAAATCTATCAAAATTATGTAATATCTGCACTGGCTCCTAGATTTTGGAGGTGGCGCCCAGATTTTCATAAAATTTGTCGAGCCCTGCGTTAGGATATAAATCTCCCTATGTTCTTCCAAAAACAGCCAGGTAAATTCTTTGAATGAGTTTTTTATATGGTAACTTTTGCTCATATTATAAATGTATATCGCACATGAGTTACGAGTCCTCTGGAGCTTTTGTGACAAATCTTGTTTTAGATCTAGAAAAACGGAATCACAATAGTCAAAATGAGTAATTACAAGAGAATTATAAGTAGAATATTAAGTTTTACTGGAGGTATGTTTTTAAGTAGCCTAAGTGAATAATTGATTTTTTGGCAAAATTTGTTTGCATGATTAGACCAGCAGAGTATCATTCATAATAATGCCACTGTTTTTACCGACTTGGAAAACGGTGCAGGAGAGGAGTTAATTAAGACTGGGTCTATATTTGACTTTAGTCTTGAGATAAAAGTCTGCCTGCTTGATAGAAAGACTAGATGCTTAAAACTGAATAGCAAAGTGTAATAAGTTAAAGGAAACTTATATTCACTCAAAATGAATGCAAATGCCTTTGTTTTCACTGTTTAATATTTATTCGCTCTGCCCGTTATGTTACTTCCCAATCCCTTCATGATAAATTATTACACAATATTGGAGACTAAAACTCTATTGTAAATCGAGTGATTTTTCAATTAAAAGATTGACATAGAAATGGAGAAATTGTTTCACATGAGTTGCATAGCTAAGCTTAATATTTATTTTAAATGCCATTAATTATTAAATACATAACTTAATTTCAACCAGTCCATGACTAAATACATCACTGCTGTTAAAAATTTGTCCAAAGAAAATTATGCTATAATTTAAGAAAAGTTCTGAGCAGGAAAATGTCCATTGCGTTAAATCATTCAAACATTTTTCAGGTTGGTTATCGTTATACTGTAGTCACATGCTGTAGTTATATTGCATTATGGAGCTCAGCAGCAGGAGCAGAAAAATAGAATACATCTATCGGAAGCATTAATGTTCCTGAAAATAATAGCAAATTTTTATTCTTGTTCGTAAACTACATTTTAAGGATATCGTTAGACTTTTTCTGATGTATAATGCTCATTTTCTTGTTCTGCTACATAATGTGACAGAAATAAATGTGAATAGCTTAATTATTGTAGCAGAATTGTGTCTAAATTATTATACATTTATATTTCTGATGATGATAAAAAATCTATCAAAATTATGTAATATCTGCATTGGTTCCTAGATTTTGGAGGTGGCGCCCAGGGACGAGTGGGCGAGAGGGAGGAGAGGCCGAGTGGGTGGAGAGGGCGAGTGGGTGGAGAGGACAAGAGGGAGGAGAGGTTGAGAGGGAGGAGAAGGTGGAGAGGGCGAGAGGTAGGAGAGGGCAAGAGGGAGGAGAGGGCGAGAGTGAGGAGAGGGCGAGATGGAGGAGATGACGTGTGGGTGGAGAGGGAGAGAGAGTGGAGAGGGCGAGAATGAGGAGAGGGTGCGTGGGTGGAGAGGGCGAGAGGGAGGAGAGAAAGAGTGGGTGTAGAGGGCGAGTGGGAGGAGAGGGTGGGAATGAGGAGAGGGCGTGAGGGAGGGGAGGGCGAGAGGGAGGAGAGGGTGAGAGGGAGGAGAGGTAGGAGAGGGCGAGAGGGAGGAGAGGGCGAGAGGAATGTGATATGCATGTGTATTTCTGTTACGGTAACGTTATTCTCGCCTCTTCTACCCTTCCCCTCTCCTCCTGACTACTGCAACGGTGATCTTCGCAACCCCACCTCCTCACTTCCCCTCAAGCCTGGCTCCGCGATAAGCTTCGCACAGACAAGGTCACGCGTCATAAGGAAGCTTTCAGTGTATCTATCTCGTAAACATGTATTAATAATGCGTTTCTTACTTTTCAGGATGATATCCAGGATTATAAAGGAGGAGTTTTGAAGAGAACCTACGGATAACATGTACGAGGTGCTATTGAGAAGTTCCCGGACTGTACCGATTACTCAGCAACCTAGAGAGGTAGGCGAGTGCAATGCTGGGAGTCACTGCCTGCAGGCCTAATGAGTCAGTCTGCCAAGTGGCGCCGTGCTGTTTTTGTCCGAACCAGTTTCACACGTGCTTTTCTGACCTTGTGTTAGGGCTGTCCAGCGATCCCGCGATGGCTGACCAAAACGAGCAACGTGTGCGCATCAAGTTTTGCGTGAAGCTCTGGAAGTCGGCAACCGAGACACTCGGAATGCTTCGTCAGGCTTTTGGTGATCAAGCTTTAGGCCGTACGCAGTGTTTTCAGTGGCACTCGCGTTTCAAGGGCGGTCAAACGTCGGTTGAAGATGACGAACGCTCGGGACGACCGTGCACCAGCACAACCCCTGAAAATGTCGAAAAAATTCGACAAATCGTTCACGAGGACCGTCGCCTAACCATTCATGAAATCTGCGACATGGTTGGGATCAGTTATGTACCCTGCCAGGAGATCTTTCCGGACGATTTGAAGTTCGTACCCAGGCTCCTGAGTAGTAATACCGCTACTTGGGCTAGACCGCTTGTATAGCCAGACGGCCATGTTGCCGCTTTGGCGCCAGTGCCGCCATGTTGGAATTTCTGCAGCACTATAAGAGCTAGATCCCGCATCCCCCACCTCTTATCCTTGACGTCACTATGTCACGTGTTTTAAAATTTCTGAGTCGCTAAGGAGGTTCAGTATCGCATCTCCCCTATCCCTATCATACCTTTACCCTTGTGACGTCACAATGTCACGTGGTGTGAAATTTCTGTGGCGCTAAGGGCGAGCATCGCATCTCTCTCTCTCTCCCTCCATCCCTTACCATTGCTACGTTATGATGGTGGATAATATGAAAATCTATGCGGTACTCCTGTCTCGAGTGGGTGTGTGAACCTAACCTGCTCCTGACGGGGTGTGACGTCGCGATGGTGGATGTTTTACCCCCACTCCTTGGGGTCACAAGGAGGTGTTTATTTAAAGACCTTTACGGCACCCTAACCCAAGTCTAGAGAGAGGATACGTGAGCAGCTGATGTCTCCTCCGCCCCCTACCCTTCCGGCCACCCGCGACGACAAGGGGCGTGATGGAGGCTATCCCTAGGTTGAAGCGACGCTTCGTGGTCAGACACCCCTCACACCCTTTCCCACTATTTTCGCCACTGACGTCACAAATTATTCGGGGGTAGGCTCCGGCCTAGGCGATATGTGGGACACCGACCCTAAACATCCCGAGCCTTTGCATGGAATCCGCCGCTACTCAAGAGGCTCCCCCGCCCCCCCTCTCCTTCCGGTCACGTGCGACAACAAGGCGGTGTGATGGAGGCCATCCCTAGGGTGAAGCGGTGCTTCGTGGTCAGACATCCCTCACGCCCCCTTTCCCACGATTCTCTCCACAGACGTCACAAGTTATTTGGGGGAGGGGTGAAAGCGGCATTTCGTGGCCGGACATCCACCCACACCCTTTTCCACTATTCTCGCCACAGACGTCACAAGTTATTCGGGGGTAGGCTCCTGCCTAGGCGATACGAGGGACATTAAATCTGTCTTTTATGCCTGACCATAACTAGTGATCCAACAGCTGCACAACACCGCAAAGGCATTAGCGTATTTAGGTGAAAAATCTCAACGACTGCGCGCGTGCCCTCCACCAGATACCACAAGCCGCCCCATCCCAAACCAACCCCACCAAATTCAGTATAAAACAAGCGTCACCAGCAGCATTTGGTTACTACCGCTGAGGTATTAGACTGGCGTATTTCAGAATACTCGAAGCAACTATGGAGGGCAAGGGTGTATCATTTGTGGCGGAAAAGGCTAAGGAATTCGTCGCCTTCGCTATAAGCGCAGGGTTTCAAGAGGAAGCGCTGTACGGCGTATGCCGTACTTATACGAAAATGTACGAGGCCCGGAAACGCCTTGTGGCAAGGGGGACGAAAAAGGCTCATAAGCAGTTGCAGCCGAGCGCGAATGCGGTTGAAGATGCAGAAGCGGCGGCGATCATCGACGGTAACAAGCATCTGAGAGATGTTATCGATGGGGTCGATGGTGGCTGCAGCGCCGCTAAACGTCGTGCTGTTGAGGGCGGGGAGGAGCCCGCAAAGAACCGGGCCAAACAAGGTATTGCGATCACAACATTTATCACGATTATGATGATGAAGATGGCAGATATCATTATTATTATTTATAAGAATCGTACAATAACATGAAATTCATTTTATTAGGTGGAGACAGCAGCGACCCAAAGCTACCATCGACCGGCAGCGTTGAAGGCGGTGTGAGGGCGGAGGAAGCGGCCAAGGCTGGTAATGTGGATGTTTTTATTGTTATTATTATTATTATTATTATTAATATCATTAGCATTATTTTTGTTGCTGTACAAGTGTGTGTATATATATTATTATTATTATCAAATTAATTTGTTAACGTAAAATTCGTTTAACAGATGTGACAGATGCAATTACGGCCGGAGCCATTCAAACCGGTGTTAGCGGCGGTGGTTCAGCCTCCACAGAACCGAGGGAGAGAGGGCAAGACGGGGTTAAGTTTCCGGAGTTGTCGGAAAACATCACTACGGAGGCGCCGGTGGCTTCGGGGGATGAGGCATCGGCTGTGTCCTCGAGGGAGGAGGCTGGCACCGGGAGTGATGGCGATGAAACAACATGCGAGGGCGATAGCGATGGTAATGACACCCAAGGTAGACATTTTAGTTTGATTAAAGAAAGGATAAACTATTTTAAGAAATTTAAACTGAGAGGGAGGGTGATTGAGGTGGCGCTCAAAAAGTCCCCGAAGAATTTAAACCCCATCGTCTGGGTGGAGTAGTGCTTTAAGCACATAGTGAGTTTTATTAAGGACGGTGCTAAGGGAAACGATCGGCTAGGGTTAGCTATTTATAATAGTATAACACCAGAAAAGCGGGCAAATTTCCCCTTTAGAAGGGCCGATCAATTGGATGTCGAGGCCATTTTAAAAATTATTTCTAACGTTGTGCAATGCAACGACTCCTTTGCAACGGCCGGGCATATCAATGTGGAAATTGGCCACGTTGATATGCCTTTAGGCCGCGGGAGACGTACACATGTAAATTCTATGCATTTTAATGACTTCTGTCAAAAAAAACGTAGCATAATCGTGATACCTGACGACGGTACCATATGCCTAGCTAGAGCTGTCGCGGTTGGCGTATCCTTACATGAGGATCAAGGGGCATTATTAAAAAAGATAAAAAATGGGGGTAATCTACAGAGGGAGCGGGCAATCGCGTTAATGAGGGTTTCGGGGGTTGATTTAACTGATGGGGGTGGGATTGACGAGATTAAAAAAGTACAAGATTTTTAAAAAAATTATTCCTTAACAATTTTCGGTGATAGAAAGGGGCGGGATGTCATTTTCGAGGGTCCCAAGTCTACGGAAAGTCAGCCGCGGCAGCATATCGATTTGATTTTTGAAAATCAGCATTTCAACGTGATAACATCGTTAACGGGTGCATTTTCATGTTCCTACTACTGTAGGGAATGCCACAAGCCGTATTATCACAAAGAGGAGCACAAATGTGATCTCATTTGCGACCGATGTTTTGAGAAACCCAAATGTGCAGAAAATATTGAAAAACTTAAATGTGTTGAATGCAATCGGTGGTTTTTTGGGACGGTTTGCCTAAGCAACCATAAAAAACGGCGGTGCTCTATGTAAATCCAGGAAATATTGTCAGGGTTGTAATAAACTGTATAAAGCAAATACTGGAGGCGAAAAGCACCGCTGCGGTGAGGTGTATTGTGCGGTATGTCGGAAGGTTTGTTTACCGGGGCATCTCTGCTTTATGCAACGCAATTCGGGGAATTCAGAAAAAAAAATGAAGTGTCCTACATTTATTACGATCTAGAATGTCGACAAGATAAGCCCACCGACAATGGGGCATACGAGCACGTCCCCGTTTTGTGTGTTACACAGCAGAGCTGCTCTGACTGCGCAGATGTGATGAATAGTGATCATGTGTGTCAAACATGTGGTGTTCGACAACACATTTTTGACACATGTGATCCTATTCGGGATTTCTTTAAATATTTAGCATTACCGAGGACCTATTTCAAGAAAATTATCTGCATTGCCCATAACATGAAGGGGTATGACGGCCATTTCCTTTTGAAATATATGGTTCAAAATAATTAATGGACACCCAAAGTTATAATGACTGGAACGAAAATTATAACGATGGATGTCCAAAATCTCAGGTTTATAGACTCTCTAAATTTCCTACCCATGGCTCTCTCCAAATTACCTAAGGCGTTTAGTTTAGATGTAGACATTAAAAAGGGGTATTTCCCTCATTTTTTTCAATAGATTGGAAAACAGAGGGTATGTTGGTGCGATTCCGGGTAAGGAATCTTTCGGGTACGATACGATGACCACCGGTGAAAGGGATGTCTTTGACAAATGGTACGATACACAGTCTGAGACTGTGTTTTATTTTGAAAAGGATTTAAGGGAGTATTGCTCCAATGATGTAACTATACTAAGAGCCGCGTGCTGCGTCTTGAGCAGGCAATTTTATCATTTGACAAAGGTGTGCCCTTTCACCGAGGCTTTGACTATCGTGAGCGCATGTCTCTTAGCTTATAAGAGAAATTTCCTGAAGGAGAATACCATAGGTGTTGTGCCTTCTGGAGGTTACCGATGGCGAGACAGGCAATCACATGTAGCAATTATGTGGTTGCTGTCCGAGGAGCAGAAGCGGAAAATTAAAATTAACCATGCTGCAAACGGTCGCGAAGTAAAATACGCAGGGTACAGAGTCGATGGGTATTTGGAGAGTGAAGGCGCCGTAACAATTTTTGAATTTTACGGTTGCTTTTATCATGGGTGCCCTGATTGTTTCCCTAACCGTCATGCCCCTATTTCGAACAACCAAAATGAAACAATGGGTTCCAGGTTCGAGGCCACCACATACCGACGTGAGCACCTTTTAAAAAGTGGGTGTTCATTAATCGAGATGTGGGAGTGCAAGTTCGTAGAATATCTACAATCAAACCCAGAGGTAAAAAAGTTTCTAGATTATCACCCCTATGCCGCCCAGGAACCTCTCAAACCTCGAGATGCTTTCTTTGGCGGTCGAACAAACGCGGCGAAATTGTATCACCGCGCGCGTTCTGGGGAACATATTAAATATTTAGACGTTTGTTCCTTATACCCCTTCTTGAACAAATCCGGTAGGACATCCGCAAATTCACATTGGGGCAGAATGTCCACCGCTGAACGAATGTGAGGGGATTCTCAAATGCACTGTGCTGCCGCCGCGCGATATATACCATCCGGTTTTACCTGTGAGATTAAATGGGAAGCTCCTTTTCCCATTGTGTAGGAGTTGTGCTGAGGGTGAGGTGCAAGGGGAGTCTGCATGAGGATGAGTGTGAAAGGAAATTCGTGGGGACTTGGGTCACTGACGAAATTAAAAAAGCAGTAACTAAAGGTTATAAAATTTTGAAAATGCCTGAGGTTTGGAACTACAAAGTCACTCTCTATGACCGTTCGAAGGACGAAGGTGGACTTTTCACAGGGTATATTAATTGTTTCCTAAAAATAAAGCAACAAGCTAGCGGCTGGCCGGAAGCATGCGTCACGGATAGTGATAAGACGCGCTATTTGGAGGACTTGAAAGAAAAAGAGGGCATAACGTTAAAGTATGACGAGGTAAGGTTCAACGCGGGATTGAGGTCGATATCAAAGCTGATATTAAACTCTCTTTGGGGTAAATTTGGCCAAAGGGAAGACCTCGCCCGCACAATAATAATCAATGATGTTGATACCTTTTATAAAGTATTGACAGATCCAAATGTTGAAGTTCAAGGCATTCTACCAATTACCGAGGACGCGGTCTTCGTCAATTGCGTAGACAGACTGGAGGGGAGAAAAAACTCACCGAATGTTAGTGTCCCGATAGCTTGCTATACAACCGCCCACGCCAGACTCGTCTTATACGAGTACCTGGAGAAATTGGGTGAGAGAGCGATCTATTGGGACACTGACAGTGTTATTTTTACGGTGAAAGAGGGTGAGTGGTCACCACCGACGGGGACCTTCTTAGGTGAGATGAGCGATGAGTTGGGGGTTTATGGGAAGGGCTCATACATTTCAGAATTTGTGTCGGGTGGGCCAAAAAATTATGCCTACAGAATTGTTTGTGGCGGTGACCCAAGTCCACGAAAACTGTATGCAAGGTTAAAGGGATAGCCATAAACGGTTCAAATAAGGATGCAATATGTTTTGATAGTCTTAAAGGGATGGTTGTGAATGGATCCCCTGCAGTAACTGTTGATATACCGCGACAAATCCGCCAAACAATATTTCATGATGTGGTGACGTGAGGGGAAAGGAAGATTTATAGAATTGTATATACAAAAAGGCGGCGAGTCGGTAAACATTGCCATTCGGTTTTAAATCTGCTTCTTAACAGCGGAATTATAACCGAATACATTTTATGTATCTATGTTTTATATATATATATATATATATATATATATATATATATATATATATATATATATATATATATAACAACTTACGGAAAAGGAAAGGTAAAATGAATATATGGATGTCAACAAGGTGTTGGGATGAGGAAACCCAGTGAGCACTCACCAATCAGACGACTTCAGGTTGGCGAGGCCCCGGGGATGTCGAAGCGACACGCGTAAAATAACACAAAAACACAGAAACATCACAAACGTAAAGCTTTCGGAACTACTCCTTCTTCAGCTACAGAGAGAGAACTCCGTGTGTCGCTTCGACATCCCCGGGGCCTCGCCAACCTGAAGTCGTCTGATTGGTGAGTGCTCACTGGGTTTCCTCATCCCAACACCTTGTTGACATCTATATATATATATATATATGTATGTGTGTGTGTGTTTGTGTGTGTTACTTTATAGAGTAATAGTAATTTTATTTTTGGTAAAGATTTTCTTGAAATCTGCCTCGGTAATGATGCATAGTTAAAGAATATTTCCCAATCACGATAATACAAACTCTGACAAATACCGGCAGCCCAACATTACAGGGGATATGAAAATGCATTCGTTATTGTGTATTTCTTTTGATGTTTTAATTAATGTGTAGTATTGATACGGTTACTTAAATTTGTCTGTAATTTACCTATTTTTGCTTTTCTATTTTGTTGTATTCGTCCTAGCTTGGTATTATTGTATTTACTGTTGATTTTAATGTTGAAATTTATTGTTGTGAAGTTGTTGTTGATGCAACTCTTTATTTTACTTATATTTTAATGTTGAAGTCATTGTTGTTGAAATTTATTGTTGAAGTTTCTGTTGAATTGTTATAGCATTTATCGTTTTAATTGATGTAACCCTTTTATTTACTTATCTATTAATCTGTCCGTGTATCCGTTTATGCAGATTCCTCAGTGTTCGGACCATACGGGATGTTTGGGGATAATTCTTGCCCGTTTTTCATTGTCGAATAAATTAATAAATAAATCATTTCTACAAAATTTGTGTTGATTTCTAATAAAACCTGAACCATACCTTTCAAACCTTCATTTATAGTTATGTCAATCCCGTGGAAACACCCTTTCACAGCCATCGTGGCCGGTCCTACAGGGTCTGGTAAATCCGTATTCATGGAAAAATTTATAAATGCGATCGATGCCATGGTCGATGTCAGAGTTGAGGAAATTATTCGGTGCTATTCAGAGGTGCACTCTATACCGGCAAATTTGGGTAAGAATACCACGGTAAAATTTTATAAAGGAATACCCGACTTAGACGATATGAGTGGTGAGTTAGAACTATCTCGATTAATCGTCCTTGATGATATGATGAGAGAGGCTGACCATCGTGTCGTGGATATGTTTACTAAAGGCTCTCATCATCGGGGTTTGAGTGTTATTTTTATAACGCAAAATTTATTTCATCAAGGGGTAGGTAGACGCGATATATCCCTTAATTCCCATTACATTGTATGTTTCAAAAATCCGCGAGATAGAGCTCAAATCCTCCATCTTTCTAGGCAAATTTACCCAGAAAACCCTAAATTCATTCGAGATGCTTTTAGAGATGCCACGTCAATTCCGCACGGATATATTTTGTTCGACTTAAAACAATGCACTCCCGATGAATATCGAATAAGGTCGAAGATACTTCCTGAAGACGGGTTTACCCAAGTATATATTCCGAGGCACAAAAACCGCAGCACGGCGGGATATCTTTCAGTCGGAGAAGATGTCTCGCACTGTTAGGAACTGTCAGGAAATCCTCAGAGCTCTCTGTAGAGTCAAACCATCTCAAAGAGTCGCGATTTTAAAAACGGCCGATAAAGGTTTAATCGTGGTGATTTGCGAGTGTGCTCTTAACGTATTAAAAGGGAATATCGCCCTCAAACCGGAGTACAAACGCGAATTAGCTCGACTCAAAAAGATCTTACGAAGGCTGATCAAACGGGGTGAGTGTTGGAAAAAGAAAAAACGAGTTATAATTCAATCTGGTGGCGCATTCCTTCCATTACTCTTGAGCTCCCTACTTACCGGTGCAATCGGTTCATTGTTTCGGTGAACATGGAGCACGCAAAGAAGATGCTGTTAATACCTCCTGATGCGCTCAATCGTTTTAGACAGGGGGTTACGAATTCTCAAATATCGCGCATGGATGAGGAAATGAGGGATATATTGCTCGAGAAAAATGTGTCAGATCAGGAGAAGTGGGAAAAATATAGAGAAATTTTGCAAAAATATTTAAACGTGGTGGAAAAAGAGAAAAAACCTATATACTTACCGATAATGCATGTCAGAGATGAGCAAACTCCGAAAGCCTTCCAAGCGCACACACTCAGTAACGATATAGTTAAAGAGCGGGGGAAAGGGATGTTTGCAGGCGATGATATGATAATAAACTCCGTACCGCAAACTTTTCGGAGAAAAGCGCGGCTGTTGTACGATCAGCTTTCCCGCAGTGATATTGTTTCATGGGGTGAAAATGGCGCTGTAAGTGTCCGGGGGAGAGTTCTCCCACGCTCAAACATAACAGATTTACTCAACGATGTGGTACGCCCTCGCAAGCATAGCAGTCCCGAAGGTTGGAAAATATTTTGCGATGCTTTACGCGAGCTGAATGTTCCACAAGAATATATAGGAGATGGTCATTCATTCGACGAGAGACACCCACACCGTCTAAGTCATCACCACCTCTTCACGCGAAAAAAACAATTTCGATATTCACCTTATAATATTAAAGGTTGGACAAAGTTTCGCTTATAATGAGTATCGCTGGTGCTTATTTCAACCCCGCCAACCCTGCGGGGTTCGCCGGAGCACGAGCTCTAGTAAGTGAAATGCGTGGAAAATATTCGCCGCAAGAAGTTAAAAAGTGGTTAGAAGGTGTAGATGCGTATACACTTCATAAACCGATCCGTAGAAAATTTACGAGAAATCGGTATATTGTAACCATGAAAGATGAGCTTTGGCAGGCTGACCTCAACGATATGCGCTCTTTGAAAAAGTATAATGATGGGTATAACTACTTACGGTGATCGATGTATTCAGTAAATATGCGTGGGGGATACCGTTGAAAAGCAAAATGGGATCGCATGTGAAGAACGCTTTTCAGAAAATTTTTAACCAAAGCAAGCGTAAACCGACACATCTCCAAACAGATAAGGGGACAGAATTCACGTCACGAATGGTTCGAAAATTTTTCAAAGAGAATCGTATAAATTACTATGTAACACAAAACCCCGACGTTAAAGCGAGCGTGGTGGAACGTTTGAACCGCACCCTTAAAACACGAATGTGGCGTTTTTTCACACGATTTAACACCCGACGTTACGTCGATAGCATATCAAAGTTATTACACGGGTATAACCATGCCACCCACACAGCCATTAAAATGGCACCTGTAGATGTCAACGACGAAAACATACGTGAAGTTTGGAAAAACTTGTACGGCGCCAAGGAGAAAGGAAAACTAAAGACGCCGCGGTATGTTACTGGGGATGTGGTAAGAATTGGAAGAACAAAATCCACGTTCGATAAAGAATATAAAAATAACTGGTCAGAAGAGGTGTTCAAAATAAAAAAAGGTTATTAAAAGATCACCAATCGTCTACGTTATAGAAGATCTCCGCGGTGAGGAAATCGAAGGCACATTTTACGAATCCGAATTACAGCGCATCCGTGTCTCAACTACACATGAATACAAAATAGATAAAATTATCGCTTACAGAGGAAAAGGCACCAGAAGGGAAGCACTCGTCAAGTGGGTAGGTTACTCTGATAGTTTTAATTCGTGGATTAAAATTAAGGATATAAAAGTGCTAAAATGAAAGATGAGTTTTATATCACATTACCGAGCAATAGCTCAGGCCACTCTTTCCCCGATAACACAACAACAAAATTCCGAACTCAGCTGCATCGACGCATTGAATTAAAGGGTCGGTGGATGGTGGGTGTGGTGGAATTTCAATACCCGTGTTCTCTCCTCACGGTGAGTAACAATAACAACACTATTCGAATATGGAAAGAGTCCGGCGCTGCCGAAAAACTAAAATTAAAACCTGGAAATTACGAAACTATCCACGATCTTGTGCGCGAAATAAATGACAAAGAACTTATTTCTTCGAGATTTATTTTCGAAGTAGAAGAAAATACCAGGCGTGTAAAAATACTACCACCAGATAGAAAAGAAGTGAAACGTGTGGACTTGAATGTGATTCATAGCGGTGAAAAAACTATGCTATCGTTTTCGCCGCGGTTGGCTCTCCAACTAGGGTTTGATCCGAGACTCGAAGTGACTAACGGCGATATCTCGAATCACCCTGCGAATATTTTCTTGGGATTCCCGCATCAACTGTTCGTTTACTGCGACATTGTGGAATCCCAAATCGTCGGAGATACGTGCGCACCGCTTCTAAGAATCGCAAACTTGGATGCCAGGAAGTATGTTTATGGGGCTCAGAAAATGAATATATTTGACACGCCACACTATGTTCACGTAATGCGGCAAGAATTCGATTGCATAGAAATAGACATAAGAGATGACACCGGCGAATCTATCCCATTTGAGTTCGGGACGTCGTGCGTTAAACTTCATTTTCGCAAAATTTAAAGGATGGTTAGGGTGGCGCGGAAAATAAAATTCGACGGTACTTGCGACCCATATGTGACTTATAATGGGAATCAAGCCGGGTTGGGTGTCGCCAGTGTTTATAGAGGTTCTCCTTATCAGAGGGGCCACGGCATTGGAAGTTTTTTGGGCGGTCTCTTTCGCACGGCGATGCCTCTCTTGGCAAGAGGAGCCAAAGTCGTGGGAAAAGAAGCCTTTCGAACAGGCTTGAACTTGCTTGGAGATTTTGTTCAAAATAAACCGCTTCGAGAGTCCGTAAGAAATCGAGTCGACGAGGCAGGGGAAAATCTGAAAAGAAAGGCTGTGAAAACAGTTGACGATCTAATGAATGGCTCGGGGTACAAAATAAAACGAATCAAAAAACAACCTCATTCTTCGTCGAAACGTCGTCGCGTTAAGAAGCAAAGTAATAGTAAGCACAAGAAAAAGACAACAAAGAAAGGGAAGAAGAAGAAGAAGACGAGGAAATCAGAATCCGGAGGAAATCTTCTTCGGAGACGGGTTGTGGAACACCCCATTGATATATTTGATTAAGCAATGGCTTTTCTACACTCACACTCTTGTGAGTGCGCAAAGTCCGAATTAGATCTTTTCACTCTGCCGCCGACTCAAACGAGTATTCAAAATGGACATTGGATACATTACAAACCATTATCTTCGTTGAGTGACGACTCTCCCATAGAATTCGTCGTCCCTGGACAAGGTGATGAGTACATCGATCTCTCGCAAACGTTACTCCACGTCACGGTGAGAATCGTAAAACAAGACGGCACAGAAACGACACCTGAACAACAAGTCGGGCCTGTAAATAACTTTTTACACAGCATCTTCTCCCAAGTGGACGCGTACTTGAATCAAAAATTGGTTACACCTCCCAGCAATACTTACCCTTATAGATCGTATATCGAAACGGTTCTGAATTATGGGCCGGCAGCAAAGAAGTCGCATTTAACAATGTCGCTTTGGTATGACGACGTGGGTAAATCGATGGACAGCATCGATAATACCAACGCCGGTCTAGTGAGAAGAAAAGAGTTAACCAAACTCAGTAAGCCGGTTGATATGATCGGGCCTATACATAGTGATATCTTCAATCAAGACAAATTTCTATTAAATGGTGTTGAGCTTCGTGTAAAGCTGATTCGTTCGAGAGATAATTTCTGTCTAATAGGAGAATCCAATTATGCAAAGATAAAGATACTTGATGCAACCCTTATGGTGAGGCGCGTCCGAATCAACCCTACAGTTCTTATTGCCCATAGTAGAGCGTTGGAGAGGACAACAGCCAAATACCCTATGACAAGGGTGGATGTAAAAGTTCTTACAATCTCCTCAGGAATACAAAGTAAAATAATTGACAACATATAGGCCAACTGCCAAAGAGATGCATAATAGGGTTTGTGACCAATAGGGCTTTTAATGGGGACATAACTTTAAACCCGTTTAACTTTCAACACTTTAAAATGACACATTTATCCCTCTATATAGACGGGCAGCAAATACCGCCAAAGCCGTTGCAAACGGATTATACGGAGGATAAATTATATGTGTCGGCTTATCACACGTTGTTCAGCGGCACGGGGATTCATTTCCTTAACGAAGGAAATTCGATTTCGCGTGACCAGTACCCACACGGTTTTTGTCTTACAGCCTTTGATTTAACACCGGATCTCTCATCTAATAATGGTTCACATTGGAACCTTATAAGACAGGGTAGCCTTCGCATGGATGTACGCTTCGCAGAATCTCTTCCAGAGACTTTGAATTGCATAATAATATTATCGAAATCGATCGCCACCGGAATATCCTCATTGACTACGGAAGTTAAAATATAAGAACATTTCAATTTTAAGTCATTACCTTCTCACCCACACGCCTATACACCATGACGACCCTCTTCGTAGATTTTCAAGCATGCGCTGATAACTTTGGAGGCTATGTTTTAAAAGAAATAGCAATTCTTGACGAAAGCCTGACTTTATTTCAGCACTGGCTTATACGCCCACCATACCCTAAACATATTTTGAAATTTCCACGCATAAAAGAAAACGGCTGGTTGGAGTTGCACCATCACGGTCTAGGTTGGGATGATGGTTGTGTGGTGTTCAGTGACTTTATAAAAGAATTGCGATTGATTTCCGAGAGATTCGAAAATATATTTTGCAAAGGTCATCGAAAATCGGCATATTTATCTCATCTCATTAGCAGAAAGGTGGTAGATATAAAAAACCTTGGCTGTCCATCTCTAAAAAGTTTCACCGAAGAAACGCCTAGATGTTTCCATAAAAATCATGATATAGAGAAGAACTTTGTGTGTGCTACGTCAAACGTTTTTCATATTACTAATTGGTTTAATAAGTAAATCAACTACGATACACAATAATGAATTCTTACGAGCTTGAGTCTATATTAAAAACTGTAAAAAGTTTTCAGCAGATACATACCGGCGTTTTCGCTTCAAATAATCTGCCAATTCGAGCTGAACGCCCCTGTGCGTTTATCTCAAACACGGACCCGCTGCATAAGCCTGGTAAGCATTGGATATCATTCTTCATTGATGAAGATGGAAGCGGTGAATATTTCGATAGCTACGGCTTGCCACCGACAATAAAAAATCACCAGAAGTTCATCAGCAGAAATTCTACTACGTGGACCTATAACGATTTTCCTCTCCAGAGTTTTACCTCCGATGTATGCGGTAAATACTGTGTGGTGTACCTTTACTTCAGATGCAGGGGATTTGAAAAGGAATTCGTGTTAAACTTTTTTGGAGAAAATAGGAAGAAAAATGATAGTATGGTTACCCATCTATTGAAGAATATGTTAAAGAATGAAAAGTGTGTGAATAATTATGAACATGATTTTTCGTTGTTACAATCCTGTTGTTCGTATAACGATGAAAATGATACTTTAAATGTTAATAAATTTTGATTGAATATTGGTGATTTGTATTTATGATTATGAAATAAATGTGGACAAAATAAAAAAGTGTTATAATTCTCATTTAAATAATACCATCCTATTCGGTATTTATTATAAAAGTTTCAAATAAGCATTCTATTTGCGGCAGGAGTCTTATAAACCGGGAAAAGCAGGGGGCAGGGGGTGCCGCGCACCAAGTTCCTAACTAATTATTATTCACTTATCTATTGTGGTCACGTATTGTCCTAGGGAAAAATGACTCCTTATACCTCTCCGTCCTACTATCTATTTCGCGAATCTTGTCCTCATTATCCCTCCGTCCGATATACGTTGGTTGTCGAATAATATCTTTCATTTCATTTACGAATATCTCCGACCTATATTTATCTAGAAGTTTAAGTCTCGCCTGTAATCTACGATCTTTCAACGATGGCCAACTCAACTCTTCAATGAGTAACGTAACGCTCTGTTTTTTATCGTAATTCTTTTTCACGAGTCTAGCTGCTCGCCGCTGTATTTTTTCTAAATCCCTTATGAGTCCCCTCTGATATGGATCCCAAACAGCTGCTGCGTATTCCATTTGAGGTCTAACTAAGGATAAATAACAGGATTCTCTCACCTTTTCCGTGCCTTTCCTGACTATCCTACGCACAAAAGCCAACTTCTTATTTGCCGCACCTATCACTCGTCTTATGTGGGTGTCCCAAGACAGGTCACGATTCAAGGTTACCCCGAGGTATTTCACGGATTCCGAAACAGGAATGCTCTCACCATCTATCAAGTAGGTAAACACGGACGATGGGCTTTTAGATTTCCAAAAGTTTAGAACGTTACTCTTTTTCTGATTGATTTCTAGCTGCCATTCCTTGCACCAAACAGATAACGCATCCAGATCATCCTGAAGCTGACGATGGTCGCTAGGACCACGAATTTCTCTATAGACTACGGTGTCATACGCAAAAAGCCTGATATTACTTTTCACAACTGAGCTGATGTCGTTTATATAAAGCAAGAAAAGCATAGGTCCGATCACACTACCCTGCGGCACTCCATAGACTACATCTGCCACACTCGAGGACTTACCATCGACGACTTCTTTTTGTTTTCTATTCCAAAGGAAAGCGCGAACCCAGTTAATGACTTTAACATTAATGCCATGATTTCCCAATTTTAATAACAACTTACGGTGGGGAACCTTGTCAAAAGCTTTTCTAAAATCAAGGAACACTGCATCGACCTGCTTATTATTTTCGCCGCATGATAAAACATCATTCACAAACAGACCGAGTTGGGTGTCACAGGATCTACCTTTTCTGAAGCCATGTTGACAGCTGACTAACAGCGATCTACTCTCGAGATAACGCAATACTTAAAAGACAAATGACAACTCACTATGGCGGATGGCACGTTGCCTCAAGGAAAAGATAAAGACGCCTCCGCCCCTGAGAGACGGAGAACGCCGACTCACGACTGACGAAAAGAAAGGCCAGCTGTTCGCTGATCGACTAGGACAGACGTTTGTGCCGAACGATGACCTCGGCCTCGAGGAGACGGAAGACGAGGCGAGCGAATGCATAAGCGCCCTTGCTTGGTCGCCCACGCCCGAAACGGTTCCGTGCGATTCGAAAGAAGTGAGGGAAATCATCCGCTCACTCAAGAACAAGTCCTCTTCCGGCCCGGACGGAATTCCCAATACGGTTTTGCGTAACCTGCCCGAAGTCGCGTTCCCTATATTAACGAACATCTGCAACGCCTGCTTAGCGTGCGGCTACTTCCCGCGCGTCTGGCGTAAGTCTAAAATCCTCATGCCCCCGAAACCAGGGAAGGATCTCTCCGACCCAGGCAGCTGTCGTCCCATCAGTCTAACTTCAACCCTCTCGAAGGTTTTAGAAAGGGTGATTTACAGCAGATTAAAGCCGCGACTTCTTCCTTCAATTATCCCCGAACAATTCGGATTTATGGAAAAGATCTCCACCATCCACCAGGTCACTCGCCTGACGGAACAGATCCTCGAGGGGTTTAACTCCAACTCCGTCGCCTTTCTCGATATCGAGAAGGCGTTCGACCGCGTCTGGCTTCCCGGACTCATGCTGAAGTTGCATCGTCTAGGCGTTCCCGTCGATCTTTTAAAGATCATCCTCTCCTTCATCACCGACCGCTCCTTCTCCCTCTCCCACGGCACCTTTTCCTCCCCATATCTCCCCATTCTCGCAGGCGTGCCGCAAGGGGCCGTATTGAGCCCCCTGCTGTTCAATGCCTACGTTAATGACATACCTCACCACCCCGCCACATCCTTATTCCTTTATGCCGACGACACCGCCATCGCAGCCACGCATCACCGGGCCAACCAAGCGGTCGACAATGTCCAACACCACCTGGACCTGATAGAGGACTGGTTGGACGAGTGGAAAATCGCCGTAAATCCGAATAAATGTTCGAAGGTGACTTTCTCGTATTGCAGAAAAACAGACTGTACGCCCCTTTATTTACGCGACTCCATAATTCCGAAGAAAAACGCCGAGAGGTTTTTAGGAATTCTGATGGACGAACGCTTGAACTGGGACAAGCACATAGACTACGCCATACGAAAGACGCGCGGAGTCGCATCCGCCCTAATGCCTCTGCTCAAGGGTGCGAGCAACGTCCGCCTGCACCAAAAGCGCAAGATTTTCCTCGCCATCCTCCGACCCATCCTACTCTACGGGTCGGAAGTATGGGGAACCGCGACCAACAAAATCCAGGTTGTGCAAAATCGCCTTCTTCGCCGCATCTCCAACGCGAGGTGGTTTATTCGCAATGATTAAATTCATGGGGAATTAAACGTCAGCAGCGTAGAAAATTATCTACTAGAGTGCGCGACTAGTTTTCTTAGACGGCTGCGTCTCTCCAAACATAAATATCTCCGCCGACTGTGGAGCGATGAAAGCATCGCACACAAGTTCAAAATGCCACGATCACAGTTACCATTGCGTGTGTTTACTAACAAACGTCGGACCAAACGAAAGTTTGCCGACGTCATTTCTAAGCTCCCGTGCGCCCTACTAGCCGACCGACCCTTTCCCAGGAAAAAAACAAACCTTCCCCATCCCACTACCTCCCCCCCCCCCCCCCGGTCTCAGCCAACTGCTTGACCGGGCGACCCAGCCTCCCCCTCCCCGTCGCCTCGAGCCCTGGTGGAGGATTCCCACTCCCTGCGACCTACTTCCTCGGTCACCGACCCCACCCACCCCTCCTCTCCCCAGAGGCCTCGAGCTTCTGCGGGAGACTCCCACTCCCGGAAACCTGTTCCCATGGTCACTGACACTACCCACTCCCAGGCCGGAAGGGTCGCACGTGGAAGCCCGGCCCCTCCCATTGCTAACGTAAACATAAACAAGCTAGCATGTAAGATAAACAGCGCTCACTCGAGCGGCAGTATCCCCGTAACTCCATTTCTTCAACCCCCGGATCCAACTTAACTAACGTAGATTTATAATAATAACATAGAATTAATACTTTATACTTTACGTCATTCTCGTAGATTTAATAAGATATTATTTTTTAGATTTTTAGAAATAAGATGCTATGCACAGATTTTGGCCCCCGCTTGCGGGATTGTAGGCCAAAATCTCCACATATGGATCACTAGTTCTAGACATTTTACTCATATTAGGCATAAAATGTAAACTTAGTTAACATTAAGATAATAGGACTGCACCACCAACAAAAAAAGAGAAAAAAAAGAATAATAATAATTATAAACAAAAAAAAATGAAAATAAATGGCAACATTTATTTAAAAGACAAATATATATATATATATATATATATATATATATATATATATATATATATATATATATATATATATAATAACCAAGATGGCGGAAGCGTCCATGTGTCCTTCGCGTCGTCTCCGACATTTAGTTGTTTTTTCGGTGGTTGCACTCTGGATATCTTTGATTCGCATTTCTCAGGATCATCGTGAACACCGTCCCATTCAATCAAGGCATTGTGAAGTAGTTTTGAGGCAATTACTTTTTGGAGATCGAAGTTTTCATTTTTCGTGCTCGTCGGTTGTGGAGACTTCCTTTTCTCGGAGTCCCTCTCTAACGGCGACCCTCAAGAGCCCCGGTCGTCGCCGTCTTCCCGTGCCCTCGCGGCCCGCAGTCCCTGGAGTTCTCCGCATCGCTACAGAGTTTCTGATACTTTCGGTGTTGTTATCTGGAGATGTCGAGATTAATCCCGGCCCCGTGTGCTCCCCCATATCACTTTACTATCAGAATGTCAGATCGATCAAGAACAAACTAGGTGAATGTGAAGTGCAACTAAGTGAATTAAGGTCCTTTGACATAATCGCTCTCAGTGAAACTTGGCTCTCGGAGAGCATAAAAAGTGAAGAATTGCCATTATCATCCTTTTACAGTGTATATCGCAAGGATAGGAAGACTCGAGGCGGTGGAGTATTAATTGCCGTTAAGTCGTTCCTGCAGTCTCGTCACCGACCTGACTTGGAGAGGGATGGCTGTGAAATTTTGTGGGCTGAAATTGTTCTGCAGGGAAGGAAAATCTTGATAGGCTGTTTTTATCGACCGCCTAACAGCGGCATTGAGTCACTGAATGCTTGTTTTGATTCTGTTTTGTCCGCCATCTCCGAATCGAATAAGGTTTTTCTTGTAGGAGATTTTAATTTATCTATCAATTGGGTGAACATGGTTGAAGGAGTGCCTTCCAATTCGTTAGACATATTTTTCATTGATCACTTTCTCCATGCTCTTGGCCTAAAGCAGAGTAATTTAAGTGCTACCCGTGAGGAGGCTATTTTGGACTTTCTTCTCTCCCCTGAGGAGATCCTGGTTTCGGTAGGAAGAAACTTTTTCGACTCTGACCATATGTCTTTGGAGGCTTCGCTTTCTACCGTCCCCACCATGGAGTGTATACCCACCCAAACCCCCCGTGTAGTTAGGGTATGGGGGAAGGCCGACTGGGAGGCCATAAACCGTTCCCTTTCCCTCCTGCCGTGGGACGCGCTCCTCTACGGATCCCTGGAAGACGCGGTCGCCTTTTTCTACGATGCTATCGAAGCGGTAATTGCTGATTGTGTCCCTTCCAAGAAAATATCGAAGAAAAGGCCTCCGTGGATGTCTGGAGAAGCAGTGCTTTGTGTTAGAAACAAACATTCGTGCTGGGCTTTGTATAAGAGCAATCCTAACCAGCACACCAAAACAAATTTCTGTAACATAAGGAGGCACTGTAAATTTTTATTAAGAAGAGATTATAAAAATTATGTAGAGGGCATTACGAATGAAGTGAAATCATGCTCTAAACGTTTTTGGTCCCTTGTTAACTCTAGGCGGCGAACATCACGGATACCTAATCTTGTGAAATATCATAATATTGTTGTTCAAGGTAATGACCGCCCGCATTTTTTCAATGATTATTTCTCCTCCAATTTCTCTCTGCCTACCTCTACTACTGACTCCCTTCCTTCTATTGCATCAATTTCTTCGGATTCCTTATCCAATATTTCGACATCCTTTTCTGAGGTCAGATACTTACTTGCTTCCCTGGATAAGAATAAATCTTCCGGCTCCGATGGGATAAGTTCTGTCTTTTTAAAAAATACATCGGAGGTTTTGTGTATTCCTTTAACTCTTATTTATAACAAGTGTCTGTTCAGTGGCCGTTTTCCTTCCATATGGAAGTCAGCCAATATAACACCCATTTTGAAAAGTGGCAGCCGAGCAGATGTCACTAACTATCGACCAATCTCTATCCTCCCTCTGTTATCCACCATGTTTGAAAAGATAATTCATAGGCATTTACTCTCTTTCACCTATCCTTACATTTCTCCTCAACAACATGGTTTTCTACCTCGGAGCTCCTGTTTAACGAATCTTACAGTCATACACCACGAAATCATTCTGGCCTTTGAGCAAAAATCCCAGGTTGATGTGTGCTATATTGATCTGGCTAAGGCTTTTGACACAGTTGACCATAGACTTCTTCTTCATAAATTAAGCAATAGATATAACCTACATGGCCCTCTTCTCTCTCTCCTGGAAAGTTATCTATATTCTAGAACACAGCGTGTTGTACTTAACGGACACTCCTCATCCACTACTCCAGTCTTGTCTGGTGTGCCCCAGGGTAGTGTCCTGGGACCTCTATTATTTAGTCTTTATATAGATGATTTAGTCGAGGTTATTGAGCCACATGATTGCCAAATTCTTTTATATGCCGATGATTGCAAGATTTTCAAAAGGGTTGACTCCGATGTAGACAAGCAATGTCTACAAGCTGCACTTAACTCGCTGACGGAGTGGTGCTCCAAGTGGAAACTGGAAATAAATCTGTCCAAATGCAAACTTTTGCCCTTTACCCTGAAATCCTCTCCTTTCCCTTCCTCATACTGTCTACTAGGCAAACCCTTTCCTAGAGTTCAATCCCACGAAGATCTTGGAGTGATCTTCGACGCAAAATTAAGTTTTTGCCAACATATTCAGAAGATTTCTGCAAAAGCGATGTCATTACTTGGTGTTCTCTACAGATTCAGTGAAATTTCCAATCCGTTAGCTCTTAAGACTTTCTTTAATGGCTGTGTTGCTCCCATATTAAATTACTGCTCACCTATTTGGTCCACTGCTTCTCCTTCAAACCTAAAACGGCTTGACTCTGTACTGAAGTTCTTCGACGCCATAGTTCGACACCGCACGCGGGGTAGAGCACCCTCTTTAAGCATCCCCTCTCTTTCTCATAGGCGACTTATTACCGATCTTAATTACCTTCACTCACTCATCAATGGTATCTATCGCTCTCCATTACTTACATCCTATTTTTCGCTCCGTGTTCCATCGCGCTCCACTCGCCTTCAAAGCCTATTTCATTTACCAAAATTTCGACTCTCCGTCTCCCAACGCTCTCTCTCTTACCGCCTCCCGTTTGAATATAATTCCTTACTGGCTTCACTTCCAAATCTAGACATTTTTTCACCCACTTCTTTCCGTAATCTACTACCTGCTGCGTAATTCTGTTTCTCTCTAATATTTGGCGCCCTCTGTGTTATGATCATTACAATTGCTGGTAATATTGTTAACTTCTTATTTTACTTATTTATTATAATGTTATATTATTTGTTATGGTTTTATGTTTCAATGTAATGAGGCCTCTGTGCTGTTTTTGAAACTGAATAAATAAATAAATAAATAAATAAATATATATATATAACAACCTACGGAAAAGGAAAGGTAAAATAGATATATGGATGTCAACAAGGTGTTGGGATGAGGAAACCCAGTGAGCACTCACCAATCAGACGACTTCAGGTTGGCGAGGCCCCGGGGATGTCGAAGCGACACACGTAAAATAACACAAAAACACAGAAACATCACAAACGTAAAGCTTTCGGAACTACTCCTTCTTCAGCTACAGAGAAAGAACTCTCTCTCTCTGTAGCTGAAGAAGGAGTAGTTCCGAAAGCTTTACGTTTGTGATGTTTCTGTGTTTTTGTGTTATTTTACGTGTGTCGCTTCGACATCCCCGGGGCCTCGCCAACCTGAAGTCGTCTGATTGGTGAGTGCTCACTGGGTTTCCTCATCCCAACACCTTGTTGACATCCATATATATATATATATATATATATATATATATATATATATATATATATATATATATATATATATATATATAAAGAAAAAAGAAAAGAATAAAATAAAAAATGGAGGGCTACCACATAGAAAAAATAATTATATTATATACTCATAAGTATAATATTCCATACTCGCAAGTACAAAATGCTGTGTTATTTAATGGAATAGATAAGAGTTGTGACGCGTTGACTCTCCAGAGTGGTCAGTGACCGGAATGGAACCCAACATACCGGGGTCACCCCGGGTAAATGCAGTTTTCCCTTGCAGGAGGTTCTTGACGACCTTCGACAAAAGGACTTCCGGGGAGCGTTCGAGGCACAAGGGGATTACTTCGAAGGGGATGGAGGCCAAATGTAAATAGAATAAGTTTAAAAAATTTTGTAGGCACAGTCCGGGAACTTTTCGATAGCACCTCGTATTAATAATGTTTTTCTTACTTTTCAGGATATTATCTAGGATTATAAAGGAGGAGTTTTGAAGAGACACTTACGGATCCGACGTATTGGAGTTTAACATACAATAAATTTTCGACGAACCGCTGACGAAGAAGTCACGCCGCTTTGCCTTTCTCCAAGTATTTTCTTCGTCCATTAATGGGATGTGTGTATATTTTATGTATTATGACTATAATGTCATTGAGAGAATCAATAAAATATTATTTGCGAAGTATATTCTACTTTTATTTCGTACGAAACCTACCATCTGACGTCGGATTGCAGTATTGCGGTATTTCTCAATAAATAAGACGAAAAAATTGAAATCTTCTTCTGCCATTTCTCTCGCCTAAGAGAATATATTTTCGCTTGTTTTCAACCGTTTCCACGGAGGAAAAAATAACATTCATGGAATTGAATCCCGGCCTTTCCCGTGCCGGTGGGGTGCCTTACCACTGGCCTATATGATTCAGTTTGTTAATAAGTGTAGAGGTGAGGCTTTGAATGACGTAAGGGTAGCAATGTGGAGGGGGAAGGGAGGGGCGGAAGAGGCCTTGCAGTGGCCTTCACGGCAACTTTCATTTTCGTGTTTTTCGCTGCAAAACGCGAAAAACCCGGATTTGACCTATAAAACCTCACTCACTCCTCTCAGGATTTTCGCCTTGACCTACATCCAGAGAGCCCCGGGAACTCGCATCCCACTGGAATATGACCGTGAACGAGCTCTAGCTAGCCCTGAGGTCTTGCAACCCTCGGGAATTTCCCTTCTGCAGCCTCAGCTTACCTGGGAAAGGTATTCCCAGGGCTCTGCATACCCCAGGTCTAATTGGGAGGGTTCGCCAGCCTAAAGAACCGGGTTCAGTGCCCAACTGACCGCACAATTACAGATCTAGGTTTGCTTTCAAAGAGCATTCGTTACAAAGTCAAATGGATGTGTGGTGAGCGTATCTGGCTCCGGGTATAAACGTCGTGGATTCGAACCCAACTGAGGTCCTAACGTGGAATCAATCCTTAAAATATTTTTAACCATGCCAATTAGCAATGCAAGTGGGGAATGCTCATTTTCTGTACTGAAAAGGGAAAAAACTATTTGAGAAATGGTTTGTCTCAAAATAAAACAAATAATTTGTCTCTTTTATTTATCGAGCATGATGTCGCCAAAGATATAAATTACGATACTTTGATAGATTTATTTGCTAAGAATAAATCACGAAAGAAACTTCTTTAAGCTCCCAGTAGAAGGATTTGATTCACTTGATATTTTCTTATTTTGTGCTAGAAAACTCCAGAATTGATTATTGAATCGTTAGATAGATAATGAAGGATGTTTATAATATTATAGATACTAAATAATATTTTATTTGTATTAAATAAGAAATACTCAATTTAAGTGACATTATTTATAGGATTTGTAATAAATATTCAAGGTATTGGAAAATGTTTTTGCTAACCATTTTCATTGATACCAATTTTGCGCATTTTAAAAATTCGTTTCATTTTTAAAAGAATCAGTATCACCATTATGTATATATTTTTGTAGTTAAACTTGTCTGTAGTTTCATGTGCAAATTTGTAACACCTATATAAAAATCAGTACCTGTGTTTCTTCTTATATTGTTATTTTGTTTTTTTTTTTGTGTATTTAAAATAAACAAATATCTATGTGTAATGTGATCTAACTTTTAATGTGTAATGTAAAAACAACTTTCTAAGGTAACTTTTGTACGTATTTCTTATCGCAATTGATGCCACTGCCACTTATGTTTCTAAAAATTTTCAGCCACAATGTGCCTATATACCTCTTTATGCTGACATATGTATTTCTATGGCAATTGATTGTTTATTTATTTGAGTATTAATGTATTTTTTACTCTAATGGAGTGAATGTTATTTTTAAAACTGTATATATTTTATTTACTCTATATTAAAAGTTTGATAACAACGTGTATTTTGTCGTAATTTTTACCATGAATACTTTATTGGAGAGGGCCTCAAATTAATCTTTGCGCCTCGGGCCTCTGACAGCCTAAATCCGCCCCTGCATGCGAACATTGTAATGCTTTACACTTCATTGCTGAAAAATCCGCTGTAGGTTACAGTCTATGCTGTCATAATGGAAAAGTGTCATTAGAAGCATTAAAAGTCCCTTCTCTGCTACAGGAAATGATTGAGCGTAACAATGCCATTTCAAAAACTTATTTGGATAACAAAAGAAACTACAACAGTTCTCTCGCCTTTGCATCAATGTGTGCAAATCTTTCAAATCCTGCTGGGCGAGGACCTTTTTGTTTCTGAACACATGGTCAGATTCACCACTATCTAGGTGCAGTGCATCACAATGAAAACAAACTTAAATATGCCAGTTTATATTTTTTGGACACTGAACTAACTTTACAAAAACGTTTCCTTAGACAGGAAAACGAAAACATGAATCATGACCTCTTGCGGCAGTTATTAGACATGATTATTTGCGTCAATCCATTTGCCAAATCCTTTAAATTGATGAAAGAGGTGGAAGATGAAGAAAAGGTTGCAGCAGAACTACAAGGAAGGGAAATTCACTCTGTTTCAATGATTTTCCTGGAAGAACCAACTAAAGATGTTCGAAGGTATAACAATCCAACTACATCAGGTATCACTGTAGTTTTCTTTGGGAATGATGGAGAGCCACCGAGGGAAAGGGCACTCATTGTACATTCAAAAAAGGAGGGCTTAAAAGCCTTATCAAGCATGGACGGTTGCAAAGATCCAATGGTCTATCCTCTGTTATTTCCATATGGTGAATATGGTTGGCATATTGGCTTGGAACATAACACTGCACGGAAGACAACAAATCATCATCGCATTACGCCTCTGCAATTCTACTCATACTGCCTTTTCCCTACATCACAGTTCGGGAAAATTATTTCAACAGTACATTGTTGACAGCTATATTACTGTTGAGAGTCAACGATCGGCATACATTCGTAATAATCAGAGGCAGCTGAGGATAGAAAAATATCAAGGATTAATGGACTTCATTTACCCTTATACTGCCAGCCGGCCGATATATTGGTCCTTGGGGTATGTGCGAAAACTGCCACCGGCCGATCTATCAGCCGCGTTTGTTTACGCTTTGTCCCTCTCGTCTCTGTGAGTCAGATGGCTTTCGTAAACACTTATCCGTTATTTCTGATGCTTACTCATCTCTGTCAACGAAAATCTCAATAGAATTGCAATACTTGCTTTATTTTTCGACTGGAAGAACATCAGCTGCACGTGATAAAATGTGTGTGGGTGATGGGCGCAATGTTTAATTAAATTAAGTGTAATTATTGCAAAAATTATGCACGAGCATAAAAATTTGTTTTCAGGTTAAAAACTAATAGCAATAACTAATATTAACAAAATTATTAACGACAGTAATTTTCTATGCACAATTTTTATAATCTAAATGTAAAAGTTGATATTTTTTATAATTAAACTTATGAATAAAAGATTTTTCCTAAATTTAAACGCAGTGAAAACAACATAATTAAATTATATTCTATATCCAGCATGTTTAAAGAGAATAAATAGTAAAATTTAGCTTCAGAATATTAATATTAGCTTTTATGTAAATTTCTATCCGAAAACGTACATATTCATCAAAAAAGCCCTGGCATTTTTCGCATATAAAACTTGATGGAGGCTTGCAGCAAAAGGGTTAATGACAGATTGGAAAAATACTTATACTTATTTTACCTTCAACTTTTATTGGCAGCCAACGCAATATGCAACAACGTTTTCAAGATTCCATGGCAACAGTTAGGAAACTGGGTAAACCAGAACTTTTTATCACATTTACCTGTAACCCAAAATGGATGGAAATACAAGAAAACCTGAAACATTGGGAGAAAACAGAAAATAGACCAGACTTTGTAGCAAGAGTTTTTCACCCCAAACTCAAGGAGCTATTAAGAGATTTAACAAACAATCATGTATTTGGAAAAATTTCAGCATATGTTTATGTTATAGAATTTCAAAAGAGGGGACTGCCCCATGCACACATGCTTTTAATACCAGATGATGAACATAAACCCCGTGAGGAGCAAACAATTGATAAAATGGGTAATGCTGAACTACCTGACTCCACAGCTACTTAACTTAGTGAAATCATGTATGATACATGGCCCATGTGGTGGAATGAATCCACTCTCCTCATGCATGGCTGATAAAAATGCACAAAAGGATTTCCTAAGGATTATGTAGAAAGTACACTGGGTAATTTTAATGGATATCCATTGTACAAAAGAACAAATGATGGAAAACAGGTGCAAATCAACATCCAAGGTAGACGAATACCTGTTGAAAATCGTTGGATTGTGCCATACAATCCATACTTATCGTTAAAGTGCAATGCTCACAACAATGCGACCGCTAAAAATTCGCTATTGTTTAAACAAATTTTCAAGGTTTATGTATTTCCGAATGTGCTACGGTGCTGAAATTTCTTTTAGAGCTAGGATTTGTAAAAAAACGAAATAAAGATTATAGAAATTTTGATATTTTAATTTGTGTTGCCGTTAAATATTCTTAAAGTTTAAACAAATAGACAACTGTTTAGGTACTACGGGATGAGCTTGGAAGCTGAAATTTTCAATTTATTTACAGAGTAGTGCATTTGCACAAATAAACATTTGAATCTCTCCGTAAATATATTGCGGCGGCCGTTAAAAATGTTTAAAATTTAAACAAATAGAAAAACATTATTTCACTTCTTGAAGTGCTACAACTTTAAAATTTGGCAGAAATGTGTAGCATTAGTACCCCATAATGGAGAAAGGATAAAATTCTTTAAATTGCAAAGTTTGGGAATTGTTTTAATCTATTACTTTCACATAAGGGAAAAACGAAAATCGCTGCGGAGGTGAAATCTTGAGAATTAAAAAAATATTTGTAATGATGAAATATGTCTGAAAAATGAATGTTTTTTCAAGGTGAGATGAAATGCTTGCAGAGTGCAAGCACCTTTTACTAGTAATATATATATATATATATATATATATATATATATATATATATATATATATATGGATGTCAACAAGGTGTTGGGATATATATATATATATATATATATATATATATATATATATATATATATATATATTAACTAAAGGAAAAGAAAAGGTAGTGATGAGGGTGGCAACAAGGTGTTGAGGGAAGCCCAGCGGACACTCACCAAGTTGAGGACCAAGTTGGCAGGCTGCTGGGGGCGTCGAAGAGACACGTAAAACACACGAACACAAAAACAAAAACACACGCAAGCTTATCGGGCCTAAGCCCTTCTTCAGCGAAAGAGTAACGTAAAGTGACACACTGGGCGGGAATGACAGGGTGATGTGGGAAGGTTGATGATTGGAGGAGGTGGGGAGTAGGAGGGGTGGATAGCCAATAAAGAGGGAGTGTGATGAGGTAGAGTCCGAATAGTTACAAAGTAACAAGGAAACATTGTAAGGGGGCTAATAGGGTTAGCGGAGGTTGAGGCCAGGCGGAGAGAAAGAGTCGAGAAGATGGATATGTGCTAGTTCCCAGTGTCGGAGAAGGGGGGCAGGAGTGTCATAGGGTAAAGCGCGAATAATCCTAACATTGTAGCAACTATTAAAGGGAACATTGTGGGTATTAGCATGTAATGCAACTGGGAGGGGGCGTCTGAGAGAAACGCTATTCCGGTGACCGTTCATTCGGATGTTTAACGGATTGCTGGTGAGGCCTACGTAAAACGCGGGACAAAGGGTGCAGGTAAGGAGGTAAATGACGTTACGGGTGGTGCAGTTGCTTCTGGAGGTGATGGGGTAGGTGATGTTGGTGGAGGGACTCGAGAAAGAAGATGATGGTAGGTGGATAGGGCAAGTGAGGCAGCGAGGTTTTCCGCAGGGGTGGGAACCTATTGCAAGAAGCGTGGTAGAAGTGGGAAGATCCTTCCTCCACAAGATATTTCCCAAATTTGGGGGCCGGCGGAAGGAGAGGAGCGGAGGATTGGCAAAAAGGTTGATAAAGAGGGACTGATGGGAGGAAGAGGTAAGAATTGGGTGGGCAGCATGAAGGATTGTTTTGAGAGCTTCGTGGATACCAGGATGGAAAAGTGTCGTAAGAGTGAGTGGAGGGGTAGATGCAGGAATAGTGGGTGTGTGAGGATGAGATCCAATATGGGTAGGCGTCATCGCCCTATGGATCTGTTCGCGGACCAAGACTGGAGGGTAACCACGTTTGAGAAGAGCATCCTCGAGGACAGAGTAATACTCTAGAAGGGATGCTCTATCGGAACAAAGCCTCCATCCTCGACGAGCAAGGGCATAGGGGATAGAGGTTTTGGTATGAAGGGGATGGCAGCTATCAAAGTGGAGGTATTGGAGGCTGTTGGTGGGTTTGATGTGAACACAGGTGCGGATTTGGCTGTCTTGAAGGTAAAGATCGACATCCAGGAATGTGATGTGGGAGGTAGAGGATTGGTGGGTGAAGGACAGTGAAGGATGGGAGGAGAGACGCGAGAGAAAGGAAAGGAGAGAGTCAGGTCCATGCGTCCAAATGAGGAAGACATCGTAGATGTATCTCAGCCACAAAAGTGGTCTGAGTGGAGCGTTGAGGAAGAGTCTTTCCCATTCTCCAAGGTAGCAATTGGCGTATGAAGGCGCCATTCGGGTGCCCATCGCAGTGCCTCTAATTTGAAGGTAGTGACGACCATCGAAAGAGAAGTTGTTCAATTTGAGCACCATTGCTGCCAAGTCTAATAAGAAATGGGAGGAAGGTCTTGCGTCGGGTGGTCTTGAGTCCAGGAGTTTACTAAGGGCAGAGAGTCCATCATCGTGGGGGATGTTTGTGTAGAGGGAACAGACATCGATAGTGGCCAAAATGGTATTGGGTGGGAGAGGAAAGGGGAGGTGTTTGAGACGTTTGAGAAAGTGGTTAGTGTCTTGGATGAAGGAAGGGAATTGACGAATGAGAGGTTGTAGGTGGGAGTCAACGAAGGCGGAGATGCGTTCTGTAGGGGAATTAAAGCTGGCAACAATGGGGCGGCCGGGGATGTTGGGTTTATGGATTTTAGGGAGAAGGTAGAATGTGGGTGTGCGGGGTTTGTTGGGGATCATTAGAGCAATGGCGGAATCGGAAAGGCCTTCCTGTTTGCCTGAGGAATGAAGATAGGACGAAATTTGGTAGGAGTGGTGGTCTGTGGGGTTGGAAGTAAGGTGATGGTAAGAGGTTTCGTCAGAAAGTTGGCGCTCGGCTTCCTCGTTATATTTGGCGCGATCCATCACAACCGTGGTGGTGCCCTTGTCGGCAGGGAGGATGATGATATGGTCAAGATGTTTGAGTGTGGAAATGGCATGCCTTTCACGTCTGGTAAGATTATCAGTATGGTCGATAAGATCGGAAAAGTTAGGTTGGGAGATTCTGGAAAGGATATAATTGAGGTATTGTTCGACCGGGTGTAGGGAAGGAAGGGTGGGTGGAATGTATTGGGAAGGAGGTTTGAAGATGGAAAAGGTAGGTGGGAGGCCGGGAGGGAGTTTTGGGTTGGCAGAGGTGAGAGAGTCTTCTTTGGGAGGGTTAGTTTTTAGACGTAGTGTGCGGGCAAAGGACTGGACGTCGGCAAGGAGGCGAAAATGATCAAATTTGGTGGTGGGACAAAAGGAAAGGCCGCGTGAGAGGAGTTCATTCTCGGCAGGGGTAAGTACGTGGGAGGAAAGGTTCAAGACTTCATCTGGTTGGCAAGATGAAGAGGTGGTGGCAGGAGTGTGCGAAAAATATGAGCGCTTCAAAGGTTTGCGGGTTAGGAAAGTGTGGGTCTTTTTCAGGATATGAAGTGATGGTGGCGTTGGGAATCCCAGGAGGTCCGCAAGACAGGGAGTTTGACCGATGAGTGGCGGGGAAGGAGGTGGTTTGTTGACCTCGCCAGCTGTTATGAACGGAAGGGGAAGACCAAGTTTGAGGTGCCGGACGCAAAGCAGAGAGAGTTTACGGAGAAGTCTGTTGCGATGTGCGGTGATATCATTAGCCGCTTGAAGGAAAGCGGCACGAAGGTCGGATATGGATTGCGAAGAATGACGAAGATAAAGAACGAGAGATTTACAATTAGCGAAGTGGGAGTTAGAGAGGGTGGTATAATGGTGTATGGTGGAACGGATAATGTGGATAGAGGCGAGGTGATACGTGAGGGCTAGGGAAGCGCGTATAGGGGGAGGAAGACCTGAAAGAGGAATTCTGATGGTGAGGCATTTGGGGGTGAGTCCAAGTGCAAGGCAGGAGTTGAGGAATTCAATCTGGCAGTTGAGGGTAATGTGTCTACGGAGATGATAACGGAGACGGGTCAGTTCCATGGTGGAAGAGAAAAAAAAGAGGAAAAGACGACAGGAAAGAAACGTAAAGATATAGACAAAAAAGGAGAAAAAAGGACGGTATATATATTAACTAAAGGAAAAGAAAAGGTAGTGATGAGGGTGGCAACAAGGTGTTGAGGGAAGCCCAGCGGATTACATATATATATAACAACTTACGGAAAAGGAAAGGTAAAATGAATATATGGATGTCAACAAGGTGTTGGGATGAGGAAACCCAGTGAGCACTCACCAATCAGACGACTTCAGGTTGGCGAGGCCCCGGGGATGTCGAAGCGACACACGTAAAATAACACAAAAACACAGAAACATCACAAACGTAAAGCTTTCGGAAATACTCCTTCTTCAGCTACAGAGAGAGAACATCATCCCAACACCTTGTTGACATCCATATATATATATATATATATATATATATATATATATATATATATATATATATATATATGATATAATTCATATAATTAAACACACTAAGATTATTTTCTATGCTGATGATGTGGTATTGATTAGTGGTCATAAAGATTACAGTACAGCAGAAAATAACTCACAAAAGGACGTTGATGCAGTAAATAGATGGTCTCATGATAATAAAATGGTAATTTAATAGTAAAAATACTAAAACTATGCACTTTTTTAATAGAGAACCACAAAGACAAAAGGAAAAATCTGCCTTCATGAAACTGATTGTTTACACAGTAAAAAATTAAACTGCACATGTGAACTCCTCAAGCAAGTATAAATATACAAATACTTAGGCATAATTATTGATGAAAACTTCAAATTTAATGAACATATTAATAATATAAATAGCAACCTAAAAAGATCTCATTTCAACTATATCACCTGCAAAATATTTTGCCACAACAAGTTAAAAGTATGGTATACTTTTCCCTGGTGGAAAGTCTTTTAAGATATGGCATAACCATATGGGGTAGTGCAAGCAAAACTTACTTAAATCTGCTTATCAAAAATCAAAATAGAATTGTAAAACTTATAGTTCCTTACATATGTGAAACCAAGTGTTATTGTAATAACTATAATAATAAGTTTATTTGTTCAAAAAGACATTACAAAATAATGCATAGAACACGTCAAAAACATTGAAAAGGGGACAAAAACACAAACTATCTCAAGCACCAGACATAAAATCGCTAATATTGTAAAGACAATTAGTCACAATGAGCTCATGAACATGCTTCTTGAATGACTGGAATGAGCTTACTTCTTTGATTGCAGCAGGCAGAGCATTATAAAATTTAATGCATCTTGCTTTTGGACCTTGAGAGCAAACTTTTAAGTTTTGTTGTAGAACATGGAGATCATCGTTTCTTCTTGTGTTGTAATTATGGAAATTACTGTTTTTCTCATATTCAGACATGTTTTGCCTCACATACAATACAGCATTATATATATAAATAGAGGGAACAGTCAAGAGTCCAAGATATGGCAATACCTCTACTGTACAAATATGTGTGCATCACATAAAACTATTTTTCTAATAAATATAAAAAACAAATAGTAACAACACACCAAAATAAAATTAAATTAAATTAAATATGAAATTCCGAAGTACTTTAATAACAGCGGTAGAAGATAATTGAAAGCGAGTATTCCTAATATGTTTAACAAACTACCTAAGGAATTACAAACACACAATAGCCAAAGCAAAGTAAAAATAAAAGTTAAAGATTGGCTCCTTAGTATAGAGTATTCATAAAGTGACCATACGTCCCGTTTTGAACGGGACCGTCCCGTTTTTAGGTAGTCTGTTCCGTTGTCCCCAAGCACAGCTTCGGGACGCCGAAATGTCCCGTTTTTAGAAAGAGAGCACCCACGGTAACAATTTTAAAAAAGGGCGCTAAAAATTTCAAATCATCCGACGGCAGCGCCTAGTAGCGCAGCGATGACGGCATGCCAATTAGTCTCACACATTGTAAGTAGTCCGCTCGCTCCTCGGTTGCGAGTACACCTGCCCAGGCCTGACGTACAAGACAGAACGCGCGTCTTTCTTAACGATTGATTATTCTTTTTTTATCGACGTGTGTTATTGTAGTTAATTCAAGTTTCTTGTATATGAACCCTTCATTTTAACAATGCCTAAACGCAAGTGTACTTTTAATGTTAATATACAAACTAAGTACCCGTTTATAAAGCAAAGTAGTACTCCATCGGACGTCAGATGTGAAAAGTGTCGTACAGAATTTAACATAGCCCATGGAGGTGCCAGCGATATTAACCAGCATTTAAGATCAGAAAAACATAAAAATTCCGATCTTGCTGCCGCTACAAGTTCTTCATTGATTAATTTTTTAAGAAAACGGATTCACCAACTTTGAAAGATCTAGAAATTGCTGCGGCGGAAGGCGTCTGGGCTTATCACACGATGCAAGAGAACCACAGTTATCGCTCTAACGATTGTGCTTCTAAGTTAATTCAAACATGTTTTGAACAGAAATTTGGATGTGCCCGGACGAAAACAGAAGCTATTGTTGTAAATGTGTTAGCGCCAATAGTAATAAGTGAATTAAAAGATCGCCTCAGCAAATGCAACTGTGTTGCTATATTAACTGATGCTTCGAACCACGGATCCAAGAAAATATTCCGTTTTAGTTCGATTTTTTTACCATACGAAGGCACACAAGTCAAACTTTTAGAATTTCAAGATCAACCGGGCGAAACATCAGACGTTATTATGAATTATCTCATGAAAGTACTTACAGAAAATAATTTGACTCAAAAAATCGTGGCATTTTGTGGAGATAATACTAACTGCAATTTTGGCGGAATGAAAAGACGAGGCGTCAACAATGTTTACGCAAAACTAAATTTATCTCTCGGAAGAACATTGTTAGGAATCGGATGTGGAGTACACATAATTCATAACGCAATTAAAACTGCCGCAGATTGTCTACCTATAGACTTTGAATGCGTTATTGTGAAAATATATTCACACTTTTATATCTATTGTGTTCGCGTGGAAGTTCTGAAAGAATTTTGTAATGAAGTTGACACAGAGTATCACAAATTGCTAGGCTATAGTAAAACTAGGTGGCTTGCGCTTATGCCTGCTATTGAGAGGATTTTGAAACTGTACAAGCCATTAAAAAACTACTTTTTGAGTATAGATAAATGCCCAAACATATTGAGAACCTTTTTTGAAAACACTAACTCTGAATTATGGCTCCTTTTTATGCCTGCACAGTCAACAACGTTCCATTAAGCTGTGTTAAAGATCGAGGGTCAGAGTATTTCTGCAATTGAAGCAACAAAGGAAATAAATCAACTAAAAAACAATTTGGCTTTGAAACAAAGTACTCTGTTTCTTCCCCACTCCGTTCGTAATTTAATGGCGAAATTGCAAGAAAGTGGCTGCAGTGGTGTTGACGAAGAATATATGAAAACTACAGCTGCTGAATTCTATAAAATAAGCAAAGAATATTTGGAGCAGTGGACTGTGTTCTTTGAAGAATTAAAAATATTTGAATGGGCGAATTTAACTAAAATACCTAGGTGGGAAGAAATTCAAAGTGTAATGGATGAATTGATTGCAAAAGGATTTATTGATTCTAAACAAGACACAATAGTATTTGATGAGTATTCACTTATTTCGAAATACATTACACCACAAAAAGTGACAGAATGGAACACTGGGAATGTTTCAACCGAAAATCGTCGGGTGGAATTGTTCAAACACTTTCACACCAATAATTTGAAACGTACGAACTTTCTTATAATTATTGAATATATTTTGTCTGCCCGGCACTAATGCACCCGTAGAAAGGGTCTTTTTTTATGGACAAGCGAAAAAACACAACTGAAAGTCACAGTTCTCAAAGCCATGTTACTTACGAAAGTAAATTTTCAGAAATCATGCCAAGAATTTCATTCGTATTTAAAATCAACGCCAAATACACTTAAGCAAATTTGTTCTTCAGAAAAATATAAGACCAAATAAATGATTTATTTTCAGGTGTTTTTTTTGTATTTTCATTAATAAATAGAAACTATGAAAAATATGCGTTTTTTTATTTAACTTAAATTTAATATACACATCTAATATGTATTGTTTTCGGTCGACGCGACGGGAACGAAGACAAAATCAAGAATGCCGATTCCGAAATGCACACATACACGCCTTCCGATCGCTTTGTTTTTTCCGCGCGATAAGCCCATGTGAAAAATTAAAGAAAACAACTAAAAGATATTCAGACCTGAAAATTTAGTCTCCCTACACTATTTCCTAAAAATTAGTAGATGTCACGTTTTGAGAAAAAAAATAAATGGTCAAGTTAAGTATTCATTGCTCTAATGGTATGTTAACAGGCATATGTTTATGTGTGTAAGTGTATATATGTAAAGATATAAATATATATATATATATATATGTGTGTATGTACGATATATATATATATATATGTTGGTATATATATATATATATAATGTTAAACAAGTTATTGACTATGAGGAATATTATTTAGTGAAATATTGTTTGGTAAAAAGAAAAATATTTATTTGTATGTGTAGAGTGTGTAATTATTAAAAAACTAAACACTGGAACCAAAGGGAAAATTGGCACCTACAGACGAGCCTATGGCTCTGTAGGACCAGATCAAGTTTCCTCCCTGAAATTTGTAACGAATTCTTTTTGTAATTGTAATAATTTATGTAATGTCTTTCCTAATAAAAAGATTATTCTATTCTAAAGATATTTAGGTTAGCCATTGTGCGAAGCTAATAACGTAATTCTTTTGTTTATTTGAAGGTTTAATAGACGCTAATTAAATCGGGGGCAACAATTTGGGACATGTCCGTGAAGTTATATACGATATGCCATATACGATATATCGATAGTCGGAGTGACCAACAAAGAAGTTGAAACGTCGAAAGTTTTTTTATTGCAAATTATGGAGTACATACGCCATTAAGATGCTTAGAAACATCTAGGTAATTTGAAAAACATCTTATTTTATCGTAATAAGCAATTTTAATGACACATAATGGTATAAAGAAGTGATAAATGATACTTTTCACGTTCATGCTCATTCATCATCAATCAACTGCAGATAAAGGAATTGAATAAGAGAAAAACAAGCAGTGTTGGATATCAGCAATAACAGGTAATACACAGCAGATATTCATAAATAAATTTGTGTGCGTCAAAAAAGCCTTCCAGGTGTCAATTGTTTTTAATTATAACATATCCGAAGAGCTAGCACAAACTATCAAATTACGCAATAAACTTTAGTTATTGTTTGTGAAAAAATGGAAGAAAGTAGAAAATCAGAAATCATAGGTATTATTAAGCATAGAATTATACGTATTCTGAGATATAATTTTATAACCTACAAATTACATATATCCATTGTTTCGTTGTCAATTACGGCCTCGCGCAAAATCTAGTTCACCCATCGTAGTTAATAATCGCAAACAAAAAACTACGATAGGCAAGAGATCAAGATTAATAAAATTGATAGACAAATACTTTGCAATAGTTTAGATATACTTTTCTGTGACATTAAACTTAGCATAGCATATTTAAAAATACATTTCGGATACGCTACCTGCTGAAATGTACGCTCTAGGACGGGCTTAGCCAAGGATTACAAGAGAACTACATAGAGTAGATTATTTTCTTTCTGAAAGACAATAACACCTTATAATTAACGTATAATGACATAAAAATTAAACACCTACCCCCCGCAGTTTTTTCGTAACATCGAGTTAACTAAAACTACAAAAATCTCGCGCGCAAGGCACCTTGACAAGAATATTTTTTTTCTGATAATATAAACAACATTAGCGAAATAAAGTTGTTACAGATACTTAAATATAACATCTCACGTTTACTAAAATTGTTTCCAATGAGTTATGATGTAACAACAAAAAAATCAACGGAGATTTCTGATGCGCTGCTGACGTAAGTCAAGTAACGGTAAAACACACAATCTGCAAATATGAAAAACCTTCGAAATCCAGGTAATAGCCACTAACAGCTCACGTGAAGCATTATAATCTACATATGATGATATTTAAGACTATTACTTACCCCACTTAGATTTCTCATTATCAAAGGTTATCCCACCTTCTCGACGCGTCGCTCATACATCACTGTAAAACTAAAACAATATTTAAAATTTATAATAACATATTAGCATTATGTTTTTTTATATATGACAAAGAACATACTAATACGTTCTAAGATGCAAACAAAATTGACGTACCGAAAAACAAATATTATAAAATACGATTTTTGGAAAACACAACGAAATATGCTTGAAGATCACAAATTTGTATAAGCAGCAATCATGATAAAAGTAAAGAGAGGAGGTAAACAAACATTACAGGCATAATTAAACATTACATGACAAGTTTGGAAATGCATATCATAATCACCTACCTCCACAAGATATCTATTGGGTTATTCAACCCTCGACGCGCCGCGGTCTAAATTTTGCGTAAAACTTAAACATTTCTAGTGGTGCTAAAACAAAAGATAGAATAATATAGTTCTCAGTAATAACTAAGTATATCATTTTGTGTTTAACTTTATTTTTTTACTACTTCCATTGAGAGTAAACTTATTTCTGTACGTTCAAAGACACCAAAGCGTCGAATCGAAGACTTTATTTGAGGTAAATACCAATTGACAGAAAAACTCAATGGCGTACAAAATTGATACTGACCACCCACATTAACCACTTTTGTATAAATTGCACAACGTTGTCAATTTGAATCTGGGACGTTTAAAACAACGCTTAACCGGACATCTCCATAGTCAGTTCGGCCGCGCCCGGCGCTCTCTAAGATGAAAAATCAACCATATACGCCAAACCAAGCAAGTTAGCTTATTAGGGTAAACGGTAAAATGTCAACAATTACACTTGACGTTCGGCAATGAAAACCAAATTCACCTACTTTCCGCAGTTTTTCAGATATTTTGATTTAAAAAAAAAACGCCAAAATCTCGAAAAAACGTAAACGTAAAACTCGAAAAAATTTTTCGAGCACAAAGACGAAAGATAGGAAATTGGCGTTAACCCTGCCCAATAAACGTTAAATTATCTGTAATCCTATGTATGTTTCAACAAGCTACTCCTCCCAAAAATGTTTTTCCAATAAGGGTTCCAGATGAGCAACTGACCCCTCTCGAGTGCAGGCCCGGGCCGACCCTACGTTAGTTCAAAATTTGGGGGGGGGGGGGGGGGGAGAGATAGGTGTTTGTCAATACATGTATCCCATAGAAAATTGAATTACGCGTTCATTAGTGTATGTTGCTATTTCTGAAACCGCGTCGTTTGTCAGATACGTTAATTTTTCCAAAAACAAAGAAAAAAGCGCGCTCCCATTCTTAAGACATAAAATTTTTTATCTTTTTAATTAAACAATGTAGGAAGTTTATTTTCAACTAAACAACATTTCATGGTATAGTTGATTTGTCGATATTGTTTATCGTCACCTATCCTATCGATAAGTATTTTTAACCTGCGATGACTGATGAGCTACCGTCCCCGGTGGGGCGTCGACGCCGCACGTTGTAGCCTATTGTGCAATTACCACGTAGGGTAGGTTATAGCAGGTGATTGTGTTAACTGCGCATTATAATTATTTAATAAAAGATGTAATTTATTTTAACCTATTCCCCGCAGTTTTTGAGATAAGTGGGCTTATCCAGAAATGGCGAAAGCGCGTTCGATTTTTTCCGCGAAAATCATCGATTTTTTTCCGTAATAAAAAAACGAACTACGAAAACAGCGAATTTAGCTGTAAATACCTGTTATTACCTTAGTGCTTTTAAGTAGTCGAAACTTTCCTATGTTCTGTAAAAAAATATTTTTGCGGGGTTCATCCGGTTCGGCATCGGCCCGGCTCGAAATTCATCAAAACGGTTAAAGACCAATTGAGAAAAACCACGGGAGGTAGGTGTCTGCAAATAGTAGTTATATAGAGAGTATTAAATTATGCGTAAATTAATGCTTTTTTCTAACGCCTACCCCCTGTGGTTCTTACGGCATATGAGTTCCATGAGGTATTTTTTCAAATTTCCCGCGCCGGTAATGTAAAAATAAAATTACTACATAACTCGACAGGACCACTCGTAATTTTTTCCTCCTCTATTGAGACTATAATTTTAAGTTTGTTTTTATATTCTGTAACCGTCTAATGGTTTTGGCATCGTTTTAAGTTACCTGCCAACTCGATGAAATATTTTTGCGAGGTTTCTATTGTTCGCCGTCAGCCGGACTCAAATTTTCTTAAAGCCCTAATACGACTGCAGAATAACTGCTATAGGTAGATGGTTAAAAATACATTTGATACATAGATTCCTTAATCACGCTTTAAGTTGATTATTTTACTAACACCAATTCTACTTATTTCCTAAAATTTTCAGGGTTTTCCGAAAAAACTGATGCAGCACTAAATTTTCTCCATTATAATTTTTATTTTTTATGGGATAAAGCTCCACGGATCGAATTATATTATTATTGTTAATTTATACAACTCAAGGGATAGGGAATTTATTTATAAAAAAAAAATTTAATGTGCAAGAATTAATTTTCTAATGAAATTCTTACTAAACCTTACGATGACAGCAGTAATTCTATTAGGAAGATTATGTAATCGATTGCTATAATTACTTACAATAATTATACGATATTGACTGTAATAGCCATCTGTCTTGAGAAATTAGAATTACTAAGACCCAAAAATCTTACGTTTAGTTAAGATCCGCTATCTTGCGTCTAAAATTTGAACTAAATATAAATTCAGGAGATTCGACCACTGTCACCCTCTTGCGCCAGGATCTCATACCACCCCTGTGTCACTTCTACGTTTTTGCGAATGCCTATAGAGAATAATAGCATCGCATTCGTATCTCGGGGTAAAATTTAAACTTTTCATAACTACCACTAACATGTCAACATTTCAGCATCTGTAATTTAAATAATAATAATATAATATAAATTTAATATAGTTATAGTTTATATATTCATAATTGATTTTAACGTATTCCTTGGTTTTATGGGATCTCTTGTCATGGTGTTGACGTCATCACGTCTTGGCGTCATCGCGTCATTCTGAATCTGAAAGGATGGCGGAATGGCGTTTAAAGTCTAGCTTATAAGGAGCAACTATTGTGCTGCAGTTTGGTGTACCAATTTTAATGGTTGCCGAGTTGATAAACAAATTTCGCTTTTCCGTTTTCCTAAACAGGTTACCAGGTATGTAAATTATGTTATTTGCTTGAATTCCATCATACAATAAGTTCTTAATAGTGTACAATTTTCATGTGCTATCCAATGGCATGAACTCCCTTCATGTTCTGGTAAGGTGTTACATTTTTCTTTCTCCGTAACCCAATGCACTTGTGTCTATTAAACAATCAGTATGACAATTTCTGAATAACAAATAAATAAACGAGTTGCAAATCTCTTTAAAATAGGTGAACAGCAAATGGCAGAGAGAGACCATGAAGAAGGAAGTCATGGCCTTCAGTTGCCACCAGGTCTAGCAGCTGTTTCTTCCACACCATGGAGACCATTTACAGGAAGGAGCCATTATACACCTAGAACGCTTGGAAGAATTCAAAGGTATCGCAGCTGCATCACTGGTCTTCGAGCAAGACTGTTTCGCATGGGTACCCGAAAATCAATTAGCCGCTCCCAAGAAATGCAGGATATCATTAAAATTTCAAGGAGGTAACAAACAAAATTTTTCGTAAACTTGATATATTCTTTGATAGAGTGGAGTGCATGTGTGTGTTTGAATTTAGTCTGTTTGGTCGTTGTCGTGGGATGCACAAACCATCAGACATTTGTTTGAGATATCAAGTCTCTTTTGTGAAACAAATTTATTCTGTAAACTTGGTATATTTTAATTGATTATCTCTAAAAAATTTTTTTGAGATTTGTATTGTATGCGTTTGTGTTAAAAATTGCTTTCACTGTAAATTTTCAATTTTTCACCGTAGTCTTTCTCTCGTATACACTTATGAGCATACAATCTCACATCTTTGCAGCCTTCAGTAAATGAAAATCGTGCATTATACTAACATAAGATATATCTTTTTGTAAATTTCCACCCTTTGTGTGCTTCTTCAACTTGCACTTGGAATAGATTACATCTGTTTGAGTGGTGGGTGACAAGCCAACAAAATCATATTTTTGGTTTGTAAAGTGGACCGCAGCCAGAAAGTTGCAAGTATTGTAATGTCAAATGATGTCAAAAGACTAATAGAATGTGCCAAAATGTAATTGGTCTGGTTGTATTTTTAAATGTGGGGGTACTTAGTGTTTCATCATTAATATGAAGAAGAAAATGTGAATTTGGTCTTATTTGTTTTATAAAATGCACCACCTTTTTTAACTTCACGAGCTTGCGGTTCGCGAATTTGCATACGTCATACATTAGCGATGCCAACGAAGCGTTTTCACTTGCTATTACGCGTTTTGAAGATAATTAAAAGTATTTTTAACTTTATGATGCTAGGTTTTCATTTGCTGTAATGACATTTATTAATTTCTGTGACGCTTTCTTTTGTTTTCTGTTGCGCCTTCTTTTTGTTTACTGTGACGCCTTCTTTTTGTTTACTGTGACGCCTTCTTTTTGTTTACTGTGACGTCTTCTTTTTGTTTACTGTGCCGCCGCCTTTTTTGTTTACTGTCACGCCTTCCGTTTTCTGTGACGTCTTCCTTTGTTTTCTGTGACGTCTTCCTTTGTTTTCTGTGACGCCTTCCTTTGTTTTCTGTGACGCCTTCCTTTGTTTTCTGTGACGTCTTCTTTTGTTTTCTGTGACGCCATTCTTTCTTTTCTATTAAACTGCATCATTTACGTTAATAAAATTAATTTTTTAGGTTGATTGTGAACCGTACTCGCATATATAACATTGCGTCTTAGAGGGAAATTGGACTTGTACTTCGCGAATTTGCTTTTCGCGGCAGTTTTCCGGAACCTATTATTCGCGAAATTCAAAAAGGTGGTGTATATGAGAGAGATACATTATGTACTTAACTCAATGTGTGTAAATTGTGGGCATGTATTGTATTTTTATTCATCCAGTTGTAAACGATATAGAAGAATCTTACTGTACATTTTCTTATAATAAATTACTCGTTATAAATTGGTTTTGAATGTTGTTATTTGGCAGCGTTATTTCCTTTATAACCATCTAAATTCTAATACAGGATTGTTTTTAATTCGATCATAACTCTTATAATAAAATTATTTAAATTGATTAAAATATTTCTATTGAAAATATGTTCTCATTACATGTGAAGCAATATCATAATTGTAATTTTCCCTTGTGACTAGCCATTCCGTGAAAGAAAGTCTAGGTTGAATTTTCAATTAATGAGATTGCATTTCTGATTAATAAGTAATGATTTATCTAAATGACATTTGATTAATTTTTGTAAGAAGCTATAATTCTAATATTTATTTTGCAATAACGAACAGAATATGACGTAATTATGTCAAATTCGTTCTTATTCGCTAAATAGAATTTTTGCGAATATTTCGTACACGTGAAATTGGTTCGAGTTTTCCGCGCTATAGCTTCACCCCGAGTCGGCAGAGCGCTCTGCATGAAACGTATTCTTATAGGTCTTATGGGACTGTCACTTCCTTATTTTTTATTATTAACGTTACATATTTATATTCGTCCAAGCGATTTGTTTGCAGAAAGATGTTATATCTAGTAAAAATAAATCAGACGTAGGAAAGCATTCACAATACATCCATATGTAACAAATGGTGATTTGACTTATGTCGGTGAGATTCAGTTGCAGGTAAATTGGCCTCCTTTTTTTACGATTAGCAGATAGCTTATTATAAATTGCTAATCCAGTATGTGCTATACTTAACGCACATTTTTAGTAATAGATGACAGATCCATCTTATTTGGGACCAGTGTTGTCATGGACATCGATATTGGATTTTAATTGTGATAGTTTATATTATTTTTATATATAGAATAAAGTAAAACATATATACACAGAGAACAGAATTGGAAGGTTTGTATACAAGTTACTACAACTATCACGCTGTTTAGCCTTGGCTAGAATTCTCACCGCCCACTTCTGCAGCTTGTATATCCGAAGAGAATGGTGGGAGCGATTCCAGACCGTAATGCCATATTTATTATGGCAGTAAATGTAAGCATAGTACACAAAAATTGCAGTGTGCAGGTTGGTCGTCTGCATCAATCGTATAAAAAGGAAACAGCCTGCTCTAACTCCAAATTTTGAATCCCATAGTATTCGAGTTTTTGTAGTAGGATCGAGTGGAAGACAGTCGAAGGCTTTGGAAAGGTCACATGCAGTTAGGGCACTGGAGCATTTCTCTTTGAAAGCGTTTAGAATTTTATTGATAACATGGTCAACAGCTAAAGCTGTTGATTTACGCATATGAAAGCCAAATTGGGAAGGTGTAAAGATGTTATTACTTTTAAAATGTACATATATATAATTGACTTTTAATTGTGGTTTCAAAAACGTTGCCTGTGATAGGGACAATGGAGACTGGATGATAGTTACAGGGTAACACCTTATCCCCTTTTTTGTAGACGAGCACAGTTTTAGCATATTTAAGGGCACTGGGGAAAGTGCCAGATTGTAAACAAAAATTGAATATTATTGCTAGGGGCTTAGAGATATTTCATTGACCTCTTTGATTAGATAATTGGACAAACCATAAATATCTGCACTTGGAACTTTTAAAATTGTTGATAATTTTTCCAAATGAAAATGGCTCTGCAGTTCTGGAGCATGTCATTTTTTTATAGTGAGCTTCTAATATTGGAAATGATATTTTCTACAGAATTTGTAACAAATTTGTTTAGATCATTGGGAGTGAAAGGCATTACAGATGTAGTATAAACAGGACCCACTTCTCCTTTAATCACCATCCAAGCTGCTTTACACTCATTCACAGACATGAATGAAATCATTTATTTTTGTTTTATTTTGTTGTATTTTTGTCTAATTTTATTGCAGACAATTTTATCTGATTCATTAATGGTCATCTTATAACTTTTATGTGAACTGATCAACTCCTTTCAAAGGTTAAATAACTCTGGAGTGAACAATTTATTTTTAAATTTCTTATTATAAGTTTGATTCATTAATTTCTTAGGGAAAGTGTTCAAACATACTAATAAATACTTCAATAAAGATTGATTTCCCTCTTTGATAGTAAGCAAACTATCAGTTGACCTTAGCAAGAATTTGAAATTGTTTATTCCTACAGAAGTGATAGGCCTCATGAAAATGGAGTGGGAATTGCTCAATCTACTATTACTGGCTGTAGTTTTAACATGGAATTCTAATGCTGAATGGTTAGATAGACAAGAGTATATTACTTCAAATTTATATAATTCTTTTGGAAAGTAGGTTATAACATTATCCAGACAAGATTTTAGTCTAGTAGGCTCGTGATTAGCACAGTGCAGATCAAAGGACATAAAGAGAGCTCAAAGTTATTAATGCCTTCTCTTGAACTTCAGTAAAATTATCAATCATTAGCAGTGCAGGCCTTCAATAAGTAGGAGGCCGATGCGGTTTCCTGTTCGGAGCCCCCCAAGATTAATATTAATTCTTAGTAAAATTCTTTAATGCACTAAAAGTTTTTTATTTATTTAATCGTAAAGTGATGTAACCATTTACAAGGATATACAAAACATTTAAATAGCACATACAAAATAAAATATAGTAAGATAGATATTACATTACAATGAAATACATGCATACCTTAAATACATATATGCTTACAAAACAGTAATCAACATTCTGAATTACTAATTTAAATACATAATTATTCAAATAACCACTTAACATCACTATATGTACAGTTAAAAATATCCAAAGAGATATATTTATTCAGTCTGCATCAACCTATTGATTGGGTAATTAGCGCCATAATTTCTTCTATAATATATTTTAAAGAGTAAATCATTCTGTCGTGTATTATATGACAGAAAATGAAAATCTATCATACTCAATAAATTCTTACCATCTCATTGAGATGGTAGGATGCAATGAAAACAAAGTATCACAGTACAAAAAGTGAATTTTTCTTCATTAATTTTAAATTGACAATTTAGTCTGATATTTTACACGAAAAACATTTTTTCGGAGCCCCTGGTATGCGCCAAGTGCGACTACCCTTAAATCGCCAAAGCAGTTTTTATGCTGAAGTAGTTAAGAATAGATATGAAATGAAGAAATAATATCTTCATCATCTCATTGAGAGGATAGGACGCATATGTCCTCTTTCTCTCACTATAACTTAGAATTCTTAAGGCAGCTTACATTTCAAGGAATCCATATCACTTATCTGATGAAAAATATGAAGCTGCTATAGAAATTTTATTTTTTTTTAAATTGTGACATGTATCTAGCGGTAGCAATTAACATTGAGGAACACTTCATGCTTTAATAATGGTTAATGATTTAAGGATAATGATACTAGAAAAAAACAAAAGTACACCAAGATGCTGAGACAATCAGTCGCAATAATGGAATGCTCATCAGGAAGAAGTCATGGAACTCTGAAGAAGATTCCGATTTTTTCAGGCTTTCTGCAATGGTGCAGGTTGGAGGAAGAGCAGCTGAAACTTCCCCTAGTTGAGCTACATCGTTGATGGACATTCCTTTTCCTCGAAATGCTCATTATATGACCTGGGAATTATTTAAAAAATGCAAGATTACAAACAATATAAGGCAACTATGAAGAAATGTGATAATACCAAGGAGATCACTAGAATGACAATCTCCAGTTTAGAATAATCTTACACTTGCTTTTCTCCAGCCAAAATATCAGTCCAAAGTTTTGTGAACCCTATAAATACATTTACTATAGAAAATGTGGGAGAAAATAATTACATTCTCTGATGAACAAGCAATGAAGGAAGGCTGATCGATTAAGTAAAATGAAGCTGGCTAATAAAATACTAAAATTTCATGTAATACAGGTCAGATATATAAATTCTGTAAGTAATGATAGGTACCCACTGCTTTAGCCAGGTATTTAATTTGAAAGAATTTCAGATACCTGTTACACACACTCGCCATGCTGAGGCAGCAGTTAGGATTTGAGAGGGAACATGCAGTTATGTTCCATGCCATGCGACTTAAATTATTATCAAACTTTATGCTACCTTGCAATATTGTCATTAACTCTCAAGAGTATCACAGAAATACTTCATACTAGAACTTACACATGATAATTTCATCATTATTTCGTTAATTAGTTAATCTGAGGGCAAAAAGTAATTATATAAAATTTAATATTTTTTGTTTTTTTTTTAAATCATAAACTACGCAAGTTAATCTGAGGGCAAACAAATGTTTTGTCTAATGCTTTTAATTATAATCATTCATTCATTTTTATTACTTCCATTGGCCACAAAATGTAACATGGAGCTCGTCAAAAGATACAAACAAGGATGTATACCATGCAAAGCATGCAGTACGTTTAAAAGAAAAAGAAACTTGTAAATTTCCACTAACAATGTTAATATACGACTGGTTTCACCTGATGATGCTGTAACATGCAAAACTGGTCGTATATTAAAATTGTTAGTGGAAATTTAGAAGTTTCTTTTTCTTTTAAATGGAATCTTTCCAAAAAGTGGAGCCTTCCCAAGTGGACTTTGTCATACAGTACATTTTAATAAAAGGAAATACAATACAAAACATAATAAAATGGAATCTGGGATAAAAGCATGAAGAAAACAGATTATCTTGACAGTTTCAAAATATTCTTTTCGCATTATAAAAGGAGTGATTCACAAGAAAGATTTTGGTTTCCTTTTTGAATTCATTTATAGATTGTCAAGTTTTTACATTATTTGGGAGAGCATTATACAGTTTACTGCAGTAGCATGGACCCATTTTAAATCGGGAGAGATGGTGTTGTATTGTGTGCATGTTGTTGTGGGCTCTTGTTGAGTAGTTGTGGGTGGATTGATTTTGGTAGAGGAGATGGAAGTTTTCTTTAACCCTCAGACTACCAAGGTATTTTGCACCTCAGTCCTATCAAGAGGGGGTAACAGAATTTACCCACAAAATTTCTATTGTAAATAAACATTTTTCATCAAAACCGGCGATTACTTTAATTTCTTAGTAATTTCAAGTCATTTCAACTACCCATACTGAAAATTATTTTTATTTAAACAATCTAAATATTTTTTGTTCTGTGAAATTAATTTTATTTTTGCAGTTTACTAATTTACTATCATTTCTAATTTCTATCAAGATAGTAGTATTTTATTCTCTAGTTAGGCATTTAGATTAGTACTGTATTATTAATTGAAATTTGTTAATGATTTAATGAGAAAGCTCTACATTAAGTTTCTCCCTTTTGGTACTCAATTAATTGTAAATCAGAAAGCAGAAGTAAGAATCTTTGTGCTGCAAAAATTACCAATGGAGGATTTTAATTGAAATGTAGCATAGGTACTATAATGAATTAGTTCATTGGTTCATCATGAACTTTCTTTAGGAACAAATATAGTGGTATAATGTTATAAATAAGGAATTGTGGATTTAGCATAGGTTGATTTATCATTGTTTATAGGTAATTAGAATGCATCTATTAATCATGAACTGCAATTTTAATTATATATATGCACATTATTTAATTACAGTATTAAGAATTGAACCAACAGTATCTCCTTATATTATATTATGATGGAGCAGGCGGAAGAGTAACTCCATATGACAGGGCAACGGAGAAGTTTGCAAAATTAGAAGAGACAAACGCAGCGCAGCACAGGATTATGGAGGAGAAAAATATTGTCAGGGATTGAAATTTTACTAGGGGACATTAAGGAATGTGAAAGGAGAAAGGCTGAGGCAGCAGAGAAGAAGCAGGCAAATGCTATTGATAAAATAGCAGAAACATTTTCAATTTTCACAAATAATTTTGCAACAATAATTTATCAACAATAATTTTTAATAAAACACTTGTTTCATGATAAATGGTTATATTTATTTTATAAATTTAGGAAAACCTTGCTCATAGCATTTCATTCCTAATGTTAATACCTTGGTTGAACCAATTATCCCTGTCAACCCTCTAAGTTTTCAATGGCATCGGTATTATTTTGTTCATTTGGCACAATAGCATCAAAATCTGGCAAATTGAAATGTTTGTAGATATCGTGAAACGCTGCATAAGTGTTTATAATTAATGATGCCCTTTGATTGCTATAATACAAGCCCCTTTCTGATAACAAGCACCTAAACCTGCTTTACAACACTCTGTTACATCATTCTATGCAATTACAAGCCATTGCATGGGCATCACAAAACCTTTGCTCTGGGCTTCCTGGAGCTGCATTTAAAATGGGTGTCATCAACCATGGCTGTAGTGGATACCCACTATCCCCTGTAAGGAACAACATACACGAGTAAAGTGATTTGGCTACAGACCAAATACTTTGTGTATAACTATGCAACTAAACTAGGAGCCATGCATTACGGTTTCCTGCAGTGTACTTTTCTTTCAATGCTTTGTAAACATTGGAACTTCTCCAAATAAAGGAGTCATGCCTAGCACCAGGGTATTTTGCATTTACATTTAAAATGCGTAATCCATAGTCGCATATCAGTGATATTAAAAATTAATAAACAAAATAGTTTTAACATTTGAAACACTTCAAATAGGTTCTTATTTATCAATTGCACATTAATTGAATGATAACCATGTCGGTTAACATATAGATGCTCCGGATGATTTCTGTCTTAAATTTGGAGCCTTAATTTTTACATGGGTGCAGTCTATTGCTCAGGAAAACCTTTTTCTGTCATAAATCTTAAAGTTGAAGAAAAAATATTAAAGAGAGGAAAACAAAATATGTTATATGCACTAAAAGTAATTTTGTTCTCACTTAGTTTTAATGGCTGTTTGTTCAGCCTGTGACATAGGAAAAATCACAAAATTTTTCAGCATGCATTTGTTTACTGCATTTGTCACCTCTATTAAACATCTACTTACAGTTTTTTGACTGACAGCCAAACACAAATTTGGTCCAACTGGCCTCTAGTAGCTGCCAGTAGCTAAAAAGTTCAACGCTGTTAGGACCTTTCCAGAAATAAGATAACAAATACTTACACCAATTAAATTGTTGAATCCACTAAACGCTGCCTTGTTTACTTATTTGGTTTAATCCATATTATTAAAATATTTAAATAGCAGGTCATATTAATCAGTCATAAAGAAAATGCTTTATAACCACGAATACTATTATTATCCATTATAGCTATTTACTTTTAGTTCTACGGGCAGCGATGATTTTCTCGTAGCTTTTATACGAGGCCTTAATACATTGCAAACATGCATCGCAGCTTCTTGATTAAGCCTAAATATTAAACAAAAATATTCCTCGGGCAAATGGAATGCGTTTTGCCAGTCACGAAGAAATCGCTCCCTCCTTTCCTCTGCAGCGGCTCCCACAAGCAAATGCAAACGTCTGTATGCGGCCATCTTTACTAAATCGAATAAATATTTATCGTTAGCATATTTAACGACACCTCATTGCTCATCGTTACGTGTTCGATGATAATTTGTCACAGCAATAATGTTGCTCATGTTGTCGTACGAATAAAACTATGATTGACGTCATCTTAACGACAAAAATCCATCGTTAAGGCATAACGAAAATTTCAAGACTTGCACCCCTGACCTGATGGTGCTGTAACAGGCGAAACCTGTCTGTTATTAAACTTTTAGCGGAAATTTAAAAGTTTCTTTTTTCATTTAAATTGAATCTTTCCACAAAGTAGAGACTTCCCAAGTGGACTTTCCCAACTTCTGTTTAAATGTCCTCCGTCTGTAGGGTGCACTAGAATTTAAATCACCTCTGTCACTAAAGGATTAAAGCAATCAAGGACAGAGGTTACTGAAACATTAACTAAATTTACACCGATAACATTTACTTGAAATAAAAATATACATCTACTCACCGAATTTTGGAAAAGAAATCTTGCCGAGTCTCCAGATAACGGAGCAACATTCTCCTTTTTGACTTCAGTAGAGCCTCTTGCTGTTTCAAGTTAAAGTGACCGCTGACTCAAAGATGGAAAAGTATTCCCTGGAGTTGAAAGCTTCTCCAAAGAAAATATTTCATCACCTTTTGTTTTATCCAAAACTAGCGGAGACAACCAATAACACTCCAACATCTCCAAAAAACTCGCCCTCCTCCTTGGAGTTCTTTTTGGACTAGAATTCTCTGGGACCTAAGTAAGAAATGCATCATTATAAATCGCTGCTTCCTAAATATATAGGATATATATACCCGGGGTGCCGGTGGTGTAGTGGTTAGGACGCTGGCTGCTACTCGCCCAATGCTTGAAAAAGTCATCGGGTACGAACCCTGCGCGAGTAGGATTTTTTCTCAAGGTCACCCGGCCCCCTGTTTGCGTGGTTTGAGGAGACTGCGCAAATTCAGCTGTTCTGTCCTTCGGGAGGGACGTTAAGCCGTTGGCCCCCCTGGTGTTCTTCGTAAGAGCAGGCAAATGCCGGCACCGGGTTTCCCTCCTCCCTTCTGTGTGTGAGTCCGGTGTGGAAGGCAACGGGAAACCACCACACCGTGTATGTATATTCCCTAGTCAAAACCAATTAATTAATTAATTGGTAGGACCTGTCGCAAGACAGAACACGAATGAATGAATGAATACCAAATTAATCTGAATATAGTCCCATCCCTATTTCTGAAGCCTCGCTCAGTTTTGGAAAAAAGTTTGAACCACATTACAGAACTCACATTTTAGTCTACTTTCCAGAAAGGAAATATGCTTATAGTTTTGTCATCGTGTCTGTCTGTCGCCCACTATTAACTTTTGAACCAACAGATCGATTTTCATGAAACTTGGTGGAAATCTCTTGCTACATGGACGAGAGGGATGAAGACTTATTGTAACTGCTTAACTTAATTTTTTCTGACTGGTAGGAACTCCAAAGAAACACTGTCACTACAAACAGCATATATAGTATACCGTATTTACTCGTGTAATACCTCCACTTTTTAGCATACTTTCCAGAATGGAAATAGGCTTATAGTTTTGTCATCGTGTCTGTCTGTCCATCCCCCCCCCTATTAACTTTTGAACCAATGAAACTTGGTGGAAATCTCTTGCTAAATGGGCCAAGCTCCTGAGGATAGTTTTTGTTGCTAAGATTGAAGTCCCAGGTTCGATTCCAGGAATTATCCTTCCCATTTGATTTACACGGGAAATCTGAAATCCATCGTGCAAGGTAATATTCTCATATCACATTAAAATATCTTAAAATTTTAATATCGGAGCGAGGTTTGTACTATTCTCGGAGGAAAGGAATAAAGATTCTAATTTTTATTGGAGAATTCTGCTTATTGACTGTATTTCTTAGAATTTCGCATAAATACTGGTGATTTTGGAGTTTTTATAACTCATTAACGAGTATTGCCAAAGCAACAACTATTGTTGGACTCAGATTCGGTATATTCTAATACGTACACATGTAATTTTTGCTGCACAAATATTCTTGATCAATTTGATATTTCGTTTGAATGTATATGTAGTATTTTATAACGATAAATTATGAAATTTGGGAACACAAAGAGCTACATAACAAGGTCTCTGAATATGGAGTTCCACCGAGTAAAGGCCACAAAATCCATTGATTTTATTCAAAATTTTAGAACCATTCTAAGGGATGTATCCAGACCACAGATTTTTGGGTTTGAGAGGTTCCTCTCTATCAGAAAATGATTTTAAGTACAAATATATATTATATTATTATATGTATTATCGAAATATAAAGAAAATTTTTGTTGTGGAAAGGTGTCTCCCCCTGCATTACATCAGCCATGGTGTCTCGCCCTCCATTTTGTCTTGCGACGAACTGACGCACGATGAACTGACCACGACAAGCTGTTGTACAACCATAGGAAGTACGGTAATGCTATTTATCGATTTTTATTAAAACAAATGAAACAGAAATTAAAATAACTGTACCTACTGAAATTTTTCATTGTAAATGTACAATCCAGAATTCAATTATTCAAGCCATAATTTTCAAAGTACATTATTTAAATTCCCCTTTTTTTAAAATGAAAATTCATAAGAAACCATTTCAATTAATGAATGAATTAGTAAGTATATCTATACTGAACGCATGTGTTCAAAATATACACCAAATACATTCAGTGAGAAATTAGGTCTTAAAAAAAGGGGGTTGCCTTCAGTGGCAGATTTAAGGGGGGACACACTTGACAGAAATATTGTCTCGATTTAAAAATCAGTGGAATCTCTCTATGATTCCAAAGAAAAACAATTGATAAGAGGTGTCACAAGAGGGTAGTCGTTAGAAGCAGTTTCCCTATATATTTAGACTGCTGTCTGACTGATTGGCACCAGGGGCCTCCAATTTTTTAGCGCCAGGGGTCTCAAAGGGGTAAATCCGCCACTGGTTGTCTTAGATGCGGGTAAATACAGTAATGGATAAATATGACAACTGGACGTTCTATCATAGACCTTTTGGAATGAATGACCAAATTCTTTAGATCAATCGTAGTGCGGAACTTTCGGACTGGACAAAAAACAACCAATAACTCTCCCAAGCACACGCATTTTGGTTCTGTTCGCATAACTGGGGATGCAATAGGTAAACAAAGTATTACCGCCAATGAGAAATGTAATTACTATGCGGCATGATGAACTCGTACTGGTCTGCAGCATACAACTGCTTGGCCCACAACATACTCCAACTCAGCCCCTCGGGTTGGGTAAGTTGGGTGAAGTGTTTTTGGAAACTAATGCACACAGACTGCGGAGAGCCGTTAAGTGAAGGAACAAGAAGCAGAATGGAACACATCAAAAATTTCTCCCAAGTTACATGGAGGAATTTATGTGCAGATGTCTGCTGGAGGAGTAGGATGGCTTCGATAAAATCCTTAAAGATATCACCACCTTCAGTTCACCAGAAATTGTTTCGCGATTGCTCAATTATCATTTACTAAATATTTATTTCGTTACAATAAATAATATTACATGTCTCCCCTCATTTCATTACAAACCTTGAAATCTTATATTTACATTTGTCTTCCGTTTTTCCATCTTTCCTCCTGGTAAATCCATTTCTCGTTACTTTCTCGGCGTTGCCAGTGCTAGTGTAGCCTTGTTTACCTTCGCCCTGGTTATGAGCACAGTTTTTGTTTGTACGGCATTCCTGGCTAATCAACATCTTGGATTATTAGAGGCATTACTCCTTCCACACCGAACACACACATAAGGGGGGCTATTGTTAACGAAGAGCACCAATGAGACTAACTGCTTAACGTCCCTTCCGAAGGACAAAGCACTGACTTGCTCAGTCTACTCAAATCACACAAGGGGATGGGACGATCCCAGGTGGGACTGCTGCATGGAAGGCCAACGCTCTAACCACTCTTATGCGCACAGTATCCATGTTTGTTCCTCACTTGAATTGCTTCACATCGATATGAGTCAAGAGGTGAATGGAGACGTAATTCTTGAGGGAAAACCTTTTCCCACACACAGGACATGGATAAGGCTTCTCTCCCGAATGGAGTGCCATGTGCTTCTTCATATTCCCTTTGAGGGAGAACTTGCGTCCGCATACCTCGCACTCAAAGGGCTGTAACCCGGTATGCGTGACCGTATGCCTCCTCAGATTTGTCATCCTGATGAACCTCCGCCCGCATTGTTCGCACACGAAAGGACGTTCGCCCGAATGTATCATCGCATGCCGGTCAAGGTCTATCTTCACAAAAAATCTCTTCTCGCAAACTTCGCACGCGTACGGTTTTTTCGTTCGTGTGCGTCCTGTAATGCACTTTTAGGCTGCACTTTTGATTGAAAACTTTGTCGCATCTCTCGCACTTGTAACATTTATTAAATTCACACTTCCCATCACCCAGAGACGTCTCTCCAGGTTCTTTCTTGTTGACTATCCAAGTTTCCCCTTCCATTCCTCCCGGAGACCAATGCGAAGCAGATTCCGCTTCCTCTACCTCGCCGATGGTGTTGGAAGCGTCAAACACCTAAAAAAAAACAATGATGGATACATTAAAACACTAGCATATTTAGAATAAAAAATGGATTCTACTAAACAGCCGTCTTCAGCGGTAATTCTACGAAAACAGATTCTAAAAGAATATAGAAAGACAAGACGATCCAAATGGAACTTGTGTAGTCTACTTTCCAAATAATTATTTATTTAACAGATATAGTGGCTTTAATAAGCCTACATCGGATCGGCTAAATCGGCTCATGGCAGTCTTGGCATGACATGCAGCACCAGCTCAACCAGCTCACTGACAGCAACAGGGTTAAATGAAGGAATGAGACAGAGCTAAGTTGCACAGACAACCTCCAGCACAGAGTACATTGCCCTGCCGCTTGAGGTAATAAACACAAGCAGTCCTGGAGTCGAACTCTGGCCATTACTTGATATAATTAATGGTTTCAAGCGTCACTTGGTGGAATTTCTTCATAATGTAAAAACAATCTGATGATGTTGCATTGCAATGAAACCTAGGTCGTTTTGAATAAAGTTTATATGAAGTTACCAAATAAATCTTTTTATTTTTACATTCTGGCCATTATATTACACGGAGATTAAATAATTAAATAAACTCCTTACCTCATTTTCATTATACTCCTCTTCCCACTCATTCAGCAGATTCGCACAGTTGCCTTCAAAATCTTCTTTGATAAAACACTAAAAAATAAAATGTAAAAATTACAACTTTAGAGCGAGAAATACCATGATAAATGAATCATAAATATGACATAATAACCAAGCACCTAATTGAAATGCCCTTCAAAAGGAACGGAAAATTATTAAAAATGATTCTTCACAAAGCACTACCTCAAAAAAAATTCTTAGAAAAAGTAAAGAAAATGTATGTTAATGTTAACAAAAAGTCCAACTCAGGACTAATGCAGGCTGGTTTCCCAAATTCGACGTCCTGAATTGATTACTTATATTGACGGGAAATGTTTCAGTACAGGTAGCCCTCGATTTGCGCCGGTCCAATTTTTGAAACCAGGAGGTCAAAAAGGAAAAAAAAATATATTTACTATTATTTAAAACGTTTTACAATTTTCTCGTATTGCTTCTTATACTAAATTATAATTCTTACAGCACTGATTTTGAATAAAAATTATAAATACAGTCATCTCTGCGAATATGCTCTAATGAGATCGATTAATCGGTAAAAGCTGCTTGTAAAATGTAAACTTTTACATATGCGAGTTTCCTCTTATGCAATTTCATTCCCGGTGCTTTAACCTATCAAAGGACAAATTTAATCTCTGCGGAGGTACCGGGGTTATTTTTATTAGGCGATTTTCTATAGGTCTGCATCTTACATGAATGCAACTATCGCGTAATAGCAGAGACGACTGCACACATCGATCACACGAAAGAATTACAGTCAATCACGAGTGCCAACGAATTGCGCACCCACTCATTGCTATAATTGTGAGATAATCTCCTCAAAAACCGACACCATTCCACGACAGTCACGTGAGCATTAGTCACTCGTCACGGTGAGTCATTTCCCTTCTGCCTAGATAAGGAGTAAGGACCGAACTCATTAAGAAGGTTTGTTTTGTTTCCCTTTCCACTCGCTCCTCAAGAGGGTTTTCCCATTTGGGTATCTGGCATGGAAAGGAGTGGAAGGAGGGTAAGACATAAAGGCAAGATAAAATGCGCTCAGTTCGATTTTTATTCACACATTGAATGTGCTGAAAACTGAGAGCTAACGTGTTTGAGTTGTTGTTTGACCATTATTCCGCAGTAGCAACTGTGTTATTATATTTATAAATTTTGGATTAAATTAATAAAATAAGCACCACCATTTTTGGTAAGAGCAGTGCAAACAAGTGGAAGTGAATGTGTTGCTAAAAAGTTACGTAGGTCTATTACGTTAGAAGATAAGACGGACGCAATTCGTAGAACAGAAGGTGGTGATACCTGTCCTAATGTGTGTAGAAGTATGAATTTGCCTCCTTCCACTGTGACTACCATAATGAAAAATTCAGATAAAATAAAACAGTCAATGCAACAGGCTACGAGAATAAGTGCAACGCAAGTGAGTTATAGCAGAAGTAAACTTTTAGAAAAAATGGAGAAATGACTGTCGCTATGGGTGGATGACGTGAATCAAAAAAACATTCCATTGATTCAAATCGCTATCACAGATAAGGCGAAGTCAATTTTTGAGGAACCTGAGATAAAAGAGGATAGTAAAGAGACATTCTTATGAAGCAAGGGCTGGTTTATGCGATTCAAATCTCACACTAAGTGCCACAGTGTAAAAATAAGTAGCGAAGCAGCAAGTGCAGATGCAGTGGCAGCTGCAGCGTATCCTGCAGAGTTTCAGGCCATTGAGGAGGAGGGTTTAAATTGAGGGAAGGGCAAACTGAGGGAAAAGGAAAAATAGCTAAACTGATTTTACTTTTAAACTCGCTCATTTGTTACAGTAAGACTAACAATAAAATCAGTGCTAAAAGAGCTGTTTATTCATTTACTTAAAACTCTCTAAGATAGGCACAAAGAATATGCCGATGCAATGATAGCTTCAATTCAATGACTAATGAGGAGTTCAGCCACCGACTGAACTCGAGCTTTTCATGCTTCAGATGCTTTTCAAGTACATTGTAACATGTGCACCTGATGTGTCTAGAATGTGACAAGTATCTTGTATCACTTAACAGGCATGCGGAATGTACAGTGATCTTTCGAAACACGGTTTTACGATCTTTTAAAATCACTAGTACTAAAATATAATGCGAGGGCTACTTTTAAAATTTCATTTTTAGGGAAAAGCCGCATTATATTCGAGACAATATGGTATTTTAAATGACAAGAAATTACAAATTAACTTAAATTTAATTACAAACTGTGCGATCCAAGGTAGTATTATTTATCTCCTTTATTGTCCTTTTACATGTTGTGTATTGGATATAATGTTTTAAAATTCTGTTTGCAGATTCAGATATAATGTATTATAGTAATCTTATTTTTGAAATATTTCCAAAAACTTATATCCGCTACTTAATAAAAGTGTCAAGTTCGTAGCCCACAGTGAATCTACATCTACATTATACCCTGCAAGTCACCTTTTTGGTGGATGGCAGGGGGTGCAGTGCACCAAGGGTCCATAGTTTTCCTACGTTATCTTTTCCTATTATGGTCTCTTATCGTCCTAGGGAAAAATGATCCTCTATATCGCTCCGTTCTACAGTCGATCTCACTGTCCTGCCTTCCGAGATACGTCGGGCTTCTGATAAGTCCTACTACCTCATTCGCTAGTTCCTCCGACATAAATTTTTCCAGTAGTTTAAATTTAGCCTGCAGCCTACGTTCCTCTAACGATGTCCATTTTAGATTTTCTATTAATGATGTTACGCTTTGTTTACTATCGTAATTCCTCTGTACAAATCCAGCTGCCCTGCACTGAACCTTTTCTATCTCGTTAGTGAGTCCCTTTTTGTAGGGATTCCACACAGCTGAAGCATATTCGAACTGCGGTCGAACCAAGTATAAATAACATAATTCTTTCACTTTTTCGGAGCTATTTCGAACTGTTCTCCCTATAAAGGCCAGCTTTTTGTCATCGGCACCTATCAGTCGGCGAATGTGGGTGTCCCACGAGAGATCACGATGGATCGTGACTCCGAGATATTTAATCGAGTCTGAAACTGGAATCTCTACTCCGTCCAATAAATAATTATTATCCAACGAGATACTCTTTGTTCTCCAGAATGTGTGAATGTGTTAATGTGCGCTTTTGCACAAAGCTCTAAATAATGATAAAGATCAATTTCTTTCTTACCGCTAATGGCGATCCGACCGGCCTTTGTCCCTCAACTGTTGGCAAAAATTGTTCTCCCTTCATTGCTGTTTCCTTGTTATCCAAAACTTCTTCCTGAAAAAAATAAAAGTAGACCATTCGTGATTTGCTAAATACAGTACAAAGTCCAAAAACTGGAGTTATCTGAAAACCAGAAATTTCTTTAAACTGAACAATACTTTATTTCTGTTTATGGAATTCGAGAAATACTTATTTCAGGAAAACTTCAAGTACATGAAACAACCGAAATAAAGAGAAATTAAAAAAAAGATAATAAATTCTAGTCTATTGAAATTATAATTGCTAACAGATTATCTTCCGATTACAAGACGTATACACCCACTCCCTGATTAACGCTCTTCATTGATGCCAGGAAAATCGGGTGCTAACTGAAACCGCGCTATTCGGAACACATACTTCCATAAAAAATTAAGTTATAAGATTTAATTCGTTCCCGAGATTCTATTAATGGAAATCAAAATAGGTAGTATTACTATAAGAAAAGCATAGATGTTTGTTTGTGTATAACGCTGACATCATCAATGGCACATTTTAATGCATTTTAAACAAACTTCCCGATTAGGTGGAAGGTTGAAATTTTGCAGGAATATTTGATTCAGATATAAAAATTAAATAACGAAAAAAAAAACAAAAGACTGGGGTTCGACTCCAGGGGGAGGTAAGATAACATGTAAAGAGCGACTTTATAAAGAGCAGGCCTTTACTCTTTTGAAAATTAAAATTAGAAAAAATTGATGTATGATCTTAGAATTTAAACTATGTTCTGGGAAGATTAATGAAGTTTCTTATTCTGTTCATCCTTTTCCGCCTACCATTTCATCTCTCATATTAAACATTTAAATCACATATTTTGAGAAAATATGGGCTTTTAAATGGGATGTTGCTTTGCCAGCCACGTCATTGTTAAACTTTCGAGAATCAATTGTTGTCTCAACCCGCATACATGTAATATATAGATACGAGTGCATAGATTGCCTTAAATTATTGTAGGATTTTTTGTGAAATTACATAATCCTAATGGGACTGGGATTTCGTTTGGATCCTTTCGCTTATATAAATATTTATTTATTATTATTACTTCATTTTCGACAAGGGGCTCATAATTGGAGAAACCATGAATGAGAAAGAAATTCTCACGGATCGCTAATTTGGCAAATTATACACCGGTTTTTACTCGATAATTACAGCTGATATTATTCATTTCTAAGTTCTCTGTTGAATTTCAACAGGCAATTACACTAGAAAAATAAACTAATTTTGTGATTATCCATAATAATGAGTTACGATTACTTAAGATGTATGGTTTCAGTAGAATTACCAGTCTTACGACAGGGTTTTCAACCATATAGTAACTGACACCCATCATATGACGGGCAATACACTAGTTATATAAATAATAAACCAAAGTATTCTTTGTTAACCATATTACGCAATGTAGAATAGGTCATAATTTGCGTTGCAATTATATATAAAATATTGAACAGTAAAACTTGAATATAAATGAAGAACAGAATGCATTTTACGGAACATATGTTGATCTCACGCTGAATAAATCATGCAGGAGCATTAAGGAATAGGAATTAGAGTACAAGAAGATACCTGCGTCTACTTACATATACAGGATGAGACAACAGTCAATATACAGCCACACTTTTATTAACATAAAGGAAATTGGAACAACAACATAAGCATCATTACTGAAGATACTGTTCAATTAAGAGAAGGCAACCAATAAGACAAAAACAAAATCGTATAATCGAAACTATCGAAATCTTACTACATTTCGATAAAGAAATATCGATTCATGAAAGAATTATCACATGTGCTTGATAAATCAAGGAACATGGAATGAGACCAAATAAAGGAAGAATTCAGATACCTTCGTATTACATTTTAAAAACTGAACAACTGAAAAGAGAGCAATAAACAAAAAATACAAACCATGAAAGGAATGCAAACTGATAGCAAACAATTATAGAACAAAGCCTATTTTAATTTAATGAGCGAAATGCTGGAACGGAGGCATGTTTTCTGGAATTAAACCTCTAATTTAATCTCAAGAGTTAATTATGACCTGAAGAGTATACCGTAAACAAACAAAGGATTTAGCGAGAAGAACCAAGCGCTAAATACATATTTCAAGAGCCAAGCTCTCATCATCAGCAGCTCAAGAAGAAGAGTGGGGTTTGGGTTGCGTGAGGGAATTTGAACCGTTGATGGTTGGCGAGAAAGTAAAGATGGGAGGGGGAGGAGGGGAAGGGGCAATAGATAGACCTTAAAGGGAGGAGTAAGGTACCGGGCCGCGACCAATATTCATAACGGTTTGTTTGAATTTGTTAATAAAGAGACTCTCAAAGGCATCTAATTTGTTTTTTTAGTGTATTGATATGAACAGTGTTAGATTCTGTATAGTGATGGGGTGGTTGTTTTCTTGCATATGGGCGGCTACACTCGAATAGTTTATCCTGCTGTGTCTGAAGTGTGCCAAGTGCTCTTTGAAGAGTGTTTCTAAATTACGTTTTGTCTGTCCTATATATATATCCCAGTGGTGGCCAACCCACGGCACGCGATGCACTTACTCGAGGCACGCAGCCAGGTTGGAAAAAATATTTGTAACAAAAAGTATGTAAAATAAATTAATCGTATCTTTTATATTATTCACTTTGCATGCGTGGTTATATGATCAAACATCCTGTGATGTAGCTGTGCGTTAACACAACACTTTCCAGAACTAAGGCTGTGCCACTCAAAACGCCCCCTGGTGGCAATTTCGGAAGGGAGAGGCTGATTTCGGCCCCTCCGTGCGCGGGCCAATGTTCATTTAGTACTGAATTCCGCCATTTTTTTGCTGGTAGCTTAATTATTTAAAATCAATTCTGAATTGTTTGTTTTCCACCAAAATGATTTACAAGTGCTGTATGCCGAAACGTAACGGAAATTATGCGACTTGTCGGAAAGTTATGATGCTCGTGTCACCAAAGGACCGTGAATTTTAGAGAAAAGTGGTTTCGAGCTATTCATCGTTAAAACTGTGCTTCAAACAAGTTTTCCAGAGTAAGTAATTCTATTATTTTATTATGTGAATGTAATACATTACCTTTTCTAGATTTCAATTTTCGAACGCAACATGTTCAAACACACACGTTATACATGTCTGCATTGAATATTTTCTCTTACTATATACAATAATTAACATCTTTATTATTTCAGATAAAGCGGTATTTTTGGCTACCCTTTTTAAAATATGTCAATCAATAAACCAAGTACTTCAACAGCTACGACAAAGGGGAAATATAAAGAAGCTATTGCTTGCCGGGAATTCAATACAGCTTGGGAGGAACAGTTTTTATTTACTAATCAGGATGTTGAAAAGCCAGTATGTCTGATTTGTAATACATGTGTTGCTGTCCCAAAAAAATTCAATTTAGAACGGCACTTTAACCAAATGCATTCAGATTTTAAATCCAAATACCCAGCTGGTTCTACTTTGCATGCCGAATTTGGGTCTAACAAGAAGAAGACTTTGTCAGGCCAGCAATCTTTTTTTAAGAAAAAGTTGATGAATTAACACCTAAGGTAAAAGATTCTTATGAAATTTCACTTCGTCTTGCTCGTCAGAAAAAACTATATTCTGACGGAGAAGGAATTATTAAACCTAGCCTTTTAATATTTGCAAAATATAGTGGTGACCCTGAAATAAAAAGAATGATTGATAATATTGCATTTTCCAGAAATAGTCTTGTAAAATCTTGTAAATTCCTGATTTTTGTAATTGTGGTATTGTGTGTTTCAGGTTGTGAAGAAGGTTGGCAAGTTTACTGTTGCTGACATGAACAGACTTTACAAAGAACAGAAATAAACACAAACAGTGCCCTTTTCGAATCTCCAGCAATTAAGAAAATAAAAAGAGGCGTTACTAAGACGTAAGCATAAAGTGTTTACAATAGTCATCGGTAGGTGGTGTGGTGGAGGCAGCTAAAAAATTAGTTTTAAAAGTATCTCTTCAACGATGTATTATACGGGAAAATGCTTCAAACAAACCTTGTAGAAAATTAAATTTCGTACAACTTTTATTCCAGTACTCTTTTACATTCGTCAAATATCAAAGCAAATATTTGAAAAAACGCATTAGTGACAAGAGTAAACACCCACTTCTGGTTGACCAATTTTTACCAATATCTAATCAGTTCTTTTCCTTTAACAAAAATGTCAAATATAAAATTTCGCAATTACCTGAGTTAGAGCACCCACAACATTCTGGTCACAGACACACACAGGCACGCCCACAGACATCATCGAGAAAATAGTCAAAACGTGTTCAGGGAACTTTAAAACATGTATCTCAAATTTGATTTTTTATATGAAAACAATACTTTCTCTTTCGTATGTGGAAAAAATAAAAACTCGCAGTCACCTGTAAATAGCCATCTGCAGGAGAACTGGGTTCCGAAGGCTCAACTTTGATTTCGACAGCCATCTCCTAAAAGAAAATTTCATTCATTTTTATTAATTCATCCACTTTTAGACAATGTATGTTGTGAAAGTTTTTGAAAAAAGATCACTATTTTAGCCTACCTAGTTGGATTATACTTGAAATTGGCAAGCAGAAACTTTCAAAGGAGAATTATAGAGCTTACATAACAACTAAAATCAAACTGAGATAAACTACATCTTTCCTGAAGAAATAAAAATTTTTGAAAACCAGATGCACATTTAAGTTGCAATGCAGCCATCATCGGTGGTGATTCACCACCACCTGTGCATGGCTCTCCGGAGGAGAACAGGCTTAAAAAGGGTCAACTTTCATTTCCACGCGTTTCCTAAAACATAATACACCACCTTTTTGAACATCGAGTGCTTGCGGTTCACAAATTTGGACTTCGCGACAACATTTTTATGACCGTTACTTGTGTTTCGCGCATATTACTTGCGTTTCGCACCATGCATTCACGATGCCAACAAGTGTGAACTTCCTCTACTTTTTTGTTTCAAAGTTCATTTTAAACTTTAGAACCTTAGAAATGGACATTATTATTATATTATATTTATAATACTCATTATCAGCAATTTTCAAAGTAAACAAACATGATAACCATCGACTTAATTCTTTTGTAGCTCAGTTTAAACTTTGCTGCCAAAGGCGATATTTTCGATAAGAGTCGAAGTTGCTGGCATCTAGCGGGAAAATTAGGAATTATTGGCTAATGGAAAAGAATCCTGCGCATTTAGTTATTCACAACTTTTACGAGTATGACATTGAAAATATTCGTTCTTCGTGAATGAGGTTACTTTCATTCTTTCACCCATAAAAATTAGAAGAATTGACACTTGATCATCCAACTGCTTTAAAGGAAAATGAACAGTTTCTTAGTCTTATCGTCTACTGTCCCTCGCAGTCAGCAAACGCTCAAATTTTTGTTTAAATTACTTATTTAGGCTAAATTTATCGATTTCAGGACTTGCCTTGACAAACATGCCATTTTTGAAATTGAGACGCCATTATTGACTCAGTAAGAGATTAAACGAGTAAAATAATAAATAATATATTCCTTCCCCTCATACTGATGGGCTTTTATACCATTAATTTATAAAATCGCCTGTGATATCGAAAGTCGGTGATAAAATCTCAAAAACATTACATGGGCATTTGCCACTTGCGTCAAAACTATTATAATCGCTTTACAGTTTAAAACTTATAAACAACCTATAGTGTAGTCACAGAAGTTTCCTTCTCACCGCTAATGTCGATCCCACACATGTCTGGCCATCATCCGTCTGTACAAAATGTCGTCCTTCTGTTGGCGTTTCCTCGTCATCGCTAACTTCTTCCTAAAAGAAATAAAAGTCAACCACTCATGTATTGATGTAATGAAGTGATCTAAAGATTCTATGCAAATAGGCATTAGCTGTGAATTTGGGAATAATTTTTAATCAGGAAAAAATTCTGCTATGACCAGGAATCGAACCTGGGTCTTCCACTTGTACTACCAAAATATCATAGTGGTTATTTTTTCCCATTTCTGAACATGAGTGTTTTAGAAGTTGAGTCTGGGCTAACCATGCTACTGTCAACCAGCAACAATAGACGTCCTCCAAGAGATATATACCATACATGTCAGTCTACAAGTCGACCTTTGAAGCTTTGATTCCCAGTCATAGGAGAATGTTTTCGTTTCAAAATTATTCTCACATATGTATTGTTTGATATCATTATAAATATCTGCTTCTTAGATATACAGGATATATCATATGAAACCTAAGGTACTTCTAGAAGTGCCACAGAGCTGAAATTTGGCATGAAGATAGGTCATTGGGTACAACCTCGGGAAAAATCCGATATTAAGGAAAAAGGTATATTTAAGAGGTGTTTTTCACCCCAATGTCCAATTTTAAACACCGATAAAAAAAGCAGTGAAAATGGTGCAGGGCCAAATAAAATTGCTTTTTTAAATAATTTACAATTAAGATACAAAGTCGGGGCATGCATCGTACTGTGGATGAAAGAATAAAGTTTATTTTTCTTGAAGGCAAAATATTAACTATTATAGTAACAACTCCAATGCCTTACAATGGGAATTGATATTCCATATTTCAAGAGCATTGATTTAACACTTTTTATGGAAACCAATGGAATACATTACATAATATCATTAATGTCAACCAACTAGGTAAACATATGGTGACCTATTAATCCTAACACATAAAATATTCCATTCATTTCAATATTATTATTTTTAGTGTGATACATTCATTATAAAAAGCTTGTCCTGGAGATTTTGTTGGTTTATTTATGAGTTAAGATCTTGGAGTATGGTGATTTTTTAAGAGCTTGCAGTCAGCCAACTCGAATTGAAAATTTTCAAAGAATAATATTCAACAAATATGAACCATTAAGAGATGACATTTTGAATTGGATTCAAGGGTACATTACTGAGCAAAAAGTTAAATTTTCATACATAGACAGACAAAAATGAGAAAAACTCATTTCTACCTGTAAATGGCCGTGTGCAGGAGAACTGACTTCAAGCGGCTCAACTTTGATTTGGACTGCCTCCTGAAAGATAATACGGAAAAAACACATTATAACGTGCCTCACTACACCACGAGCCATATCCCTCAATTTTTTTAAAAAGATGCAAAGTTTTCAAGGAACAAGGTGTACAATCGGTCCGAGGTATCCTATTCACTTTCTCTGTACGTAGTATAGGGGAAAGTATTTTTTTCATGAAAAAAATCGATTTCGACATTTCGACGGAAAAACACATTTTGAGGTCCCCTGAACACGTTTTGACCATTTTCTCGATGAGGTCTGTGTGTGATAGGAATTCTGTGGGTGCTCTAACTTAGTCACATCAATGCAAAATTTTATGTTTGACATTTTTATAGGACTGAAATTACATCACGAGAAGAAGAAAGGCACCTCTGTAAAATGGATGCATTACAAGGTATAAGATGAAGTTTTGATAGAAATTTAAAGCTAATCTTGGTGCATTATCCTGAAGAAACCAATAATTGTATGACCAGGAGGAAATACTGTATTTTCTGTTCTATAACGCGTACCTTATAGATAGATAACGTGCAAGTCATTTTCTTCAAAACTGGTACAAATGTATAGATAACGGGCAGTCAAAAAAAATCTATTTGCAAGAAGCGCTCCCTGAAAAAAATGGATCAATTAAAATTTGCTGTGGCTTTGCATTATTCAGTTGTTTTCACTGTATGCCACATGGTCTTATTGAGTCTTGAATTAGCTTGGTGTCGGTATTGAAAAAGTTTTTTAATTTACCATGGAAAACGAAAATACACGAAAGTGAAAATCATACACTTCGCAGTTTAAATTAGAAGTCGTAAAATTCGCTATAGAAAAGGGATACTGTGAGGCTGGAAGAAAGTTTAAACGTAGGGGAATCAAGTGCACGAGAATGGCGTAAATGCGAATTGATGCTGAAAAAGTTGCATCGGAAAAAACGAGCAATGCGTTTTAGAAAATGCTTTTGGTCAGGACTCGACTAAGAACTGTATGAGTGGGTGATACGAGAAAGGGTAAAAGGCATTAAAATTTCAACAACGAGGGTCTTATTGCAAGCGAAATGCATTGCTCAAGAGAAGGACATCGTGGGTTTCAGAGCGTATCCTTCCTGGAGATTCCGTTTCATGAGAAGGAAAAATTTGTGTGTTCGTACATCGACAAGCATCGGCCAAAAATTACAGATGGACTGGGAGACGAAAATGATTAAGTTTAGACAATATATGAAAGAAAACGTATAGAGTTGATGCAATGCATGTTGGCAATATGGATGACGTTCCGGTGAGTTTTGATCTTCCTTGTGCTAGAACTGTGAATCTTAAAGGGGTAAAAGATGTTTCCGTAGCAACTACTGGGCATGAGAAGTCAAATTTTACAGTTGTTTTGTGTGCAATGTCTGATGGTTCTAAGCTTCCTCCCATGGTGATTTTTAAACGAAAAGACTGTGCCGAAATAATGGCTTCCTATGGGCATTGTAGTAACCGCGAATGATAAATGTTGGCTGAACCAAGAAATGATGAGGGTTTGGTTGGACAGTGTGGAGAAAGCGAAAATCAGCCTTTTTTTAATCCGAAGTCACTGTAAGTCATGGATTCATGTCGTTGTCATGTGACGCCTGAAATTAAAAAAGTGGTCGGTAAATATTCAAAGCTAGCTATCATTCACAGTGGTTTAACCAAAAAACTTCAACCACTAGATCTGTCTGTGAACAAGTCATTCAAATCAAAATTGCGAGCTAAGTGAGAGGATTGGATGTTAGTGGGTGTGCGTCAATGTACTAACTCCGGAAAAGATAAAAGACCATCCTATGCAGAAATGTGTAAATGGATTGTTGAGAGTTGGGGATCTGTGATGGCTAGTTATGTAAAAAATGGTTTTGAAAAAGCTCTTAGTGATGCAATTATGACAGACACGGAAGAATTTGAAGATGATGGTGATTCTTGTGAAAATGAAGTTTCAAATCACCTAAACAATGTTTTTTGACATATTTGCTCAAACGATTAAACATAAAAAGGAGTGTTACTAAGACGTAACTAAGAAAAGTTGCCTCAAGGTGGTGTGGTGGTAGCATCTGAACAATATAATTTTTAAAATGTCTCTTAAACAATGCATTATATGGGAAAATGTTTCTAACAAAGGTTGTAGAAAATTAAACTACCTACGACTTTTATTCCGGTAGTTTTTTACATTGATCAAATATTAATGCAAATATTTCTAAATAACGGATAAGTGACAAGAGTAAACACCCACTTCCGGTAGACCGATTTTTATTAAAAACTTATCAGTTCTTGTCCCTTAAACAAAAATGTCTAATATAAAACTTCGCATTGACCTAATTAATAGTTTTTGAGTTAAGAGCATCCACAAATTTCTGGTCAGAGATACACCCACAGACATCATTGAGAAAATAGTCAAAACGTGTTTAGAGGACTTTAAAACCTGTATTTCTCTTGAAATCTCCATTTTCTTCATGAAAACAATACTTTCTCTATACTTCGTACATGGAGAATGTAAAAATAACTTAATACCGAATTGTTAATCTTTTCTGATAATTTTAAATCTAACGATCCTTATTAAATATCCCGTCAACGTAGGGTACTTTTGCTAATAATTTACAAATTTGTCTCTGACATCAAAAACCTGCCATAAGATCTCAAAAATGATACATTGTCATTACCAGCAAAACTATCATTGCTCCTTAAAAAATTTTAAAGCTATAAAAAATCTATAGCCGTGGAAGCTTTACCACTAACGATGAACCAATAGACGTATGATCCTTTTCCGTTTGCACAAATTGTTCTTCCATTGTGGGCGTTTCCTCATGATCGCAAACTTCTTCCTGGATAGAATAAAAGTCCACCACCCATATGTTACTTGACATTTTGAAATTGGATTCAAAAGCAGATTAACGAGCAAAACATTAATTTTTCATACTCAAACAGTTGATGTAAGAAAAAAATCATTTCTACCTTTGTATGGCCATCTGCGGGAGAATGTTCTTCGAAAGGTTCAACTTTGATCTCGACACATGTTACCTGAAAGATAATAACATGAAAATTTTAATCATTTTTACTTACTCCATACGTAGTATAGGGGAAAGTATTCTTTTCATGAAAAAAATCAATGTAGAGATTTCAGCGGAAATACACATTTTGAGGTCCCCTGAGCATGTTTTGACTATTTTCTCGATGATGTCTGTGGATGTGTCTGTGACCGGAATTTTGTGGGTGCTCTAACTCAAAAACTATTAATCAGGTCAAGGCAAAATTTTATATTCCACGTTTTAGTTAAAGCCGCAAGAGTTGATTACTTTTTGGTAAAAATCGGTCAACTGGAAGTGGGTGTTTACTCTTGTCACATCTGTTTTTTTTAATATTTGCATTAATATTTGATAAATGTAAAAAAGTACTGCAATAAAAGTTGTAGGAGATTTAATTTTCTATAACCTTTGTTTGAAAAGATTTCCCATATAATGCAATGTTTAAGAGATATTTTAAAAATTAAGTTTTTTAGCTGCCACCACCACGCCACCTACATGCGACTGCTGCAAACGCTTTATGCTTTGTTATGTCTTAGTAACGCTCCTTTTTATTTTCATAATTTATTATTGACTCAGTAAGAGATTAAACGAGTAAAATAATAAATAATATATTCCTTCCCCTCATACTGATGGGCTTTTATACCATTAATTTATAAAATCGCCTGTGATATCGAAAGTCGGTGATAAAATCTCAAAAACATTACATGGGCATTTGCCACTTGCGTCAAAACTATTATAATCGCTTTACAGTTTAAAACTTATAAACAACCTATAGTGTAGTCACAGAAGTTTCCTTCTCACCGCTAATGTCGATCCCACACATGTCTGGCCATCATCCGTCTGTACAAAATGTCGTCCTTCTGTTGGCGTTTCCTCGTCATCGCTAACTTCTTCCTAAAAGAAATAAAAGTCAACCACTCATGTATTGATGTAATGAAGTGATCTAAAGATTCTATGCAAATAGGCATTAGCTGTGAATTTGGGAATAATTTTTAATCAGGAAAAAATTCTGCTATGACCAGGAATCGAACCTGGGTCTTCCACTTGTACTACCAAAATATCATAGTGGTTATTTTTTCCCATTTCTGAACATGAGTGTTTTAGAAGTTGAGTCTGGGCTAACCATGCTACTGTCAACCAGCAACAATAGACGTCCTCCAAGAGATATATACCATACATGTCAGTCTACAAGTCGACCTTTGAAGCTTTGATTCCCAGTCATAGGAGAATGTTTTCGTTTCAAAATTATTCTCACATATGTATTGTTTGATATCATTATAAATATCTGCTTCTTAGATATACAGGATATATCATATGAAACCTAAGGTACTTCTAGAAGTGCCACAGAGCTGAAATTTGGCATGAAGATAGGTCATTGGGTACAACCTCGGGAAAAATCCGATATTAAGGAAAAAGGTATATTTAAGAGGTGTTTTTCACCCCAATGTCCAATTTTAAACACCGATAAAAAAAGCAGTGAAAATGGTGCAGGGCCAAATAAAATTGCTTTTTTAAATAATTTACAATTAAGATACAAAGTCGGGGCATGCATCGTACTGTGGATGAAAGAATAAAGTTTATTTTTCTTGAAGGCAAAATATTAACTATTATAGTAACAACTCCAATGCCTTACAATGGGAATTGATATTCCATATTTCAAGAGCATTGATTTAACACTTTTTATGGAAACCAATGGAATACATTACATAATATCATTAATGTCAACCAACTAGGTAAACATATGGTGACCTATTAATCCTAACACATAAAATATTCCATTCATTTCAATATTATTATTTTTAGTGTGATACATTCATTATAAAAAGCTTGTCCTGGAGATTTTGTTGGTTTATTTATGAGTTAAGATCTTGGAGTATGGTGATTTTTTAAGAGCTTGCAGTCAGCCAACTCGAATTGAAAATTTTCAAAGAATAATATTCAACAAATATGAACCATTAAGAGATGACATTTTGAATTGGATTCAAGGGTACATTACTGAGCAAAAAGTTAAATTTTCATACATAGACAGACAAAAATGAGAAAAACTCATTTCTACCTGTAAATGGCCGTGTGCAGGAGAACTGACTTCAAGTGGCTCAACTTTGATTTGGACTGCCTCCTGAAAGATAATACGGAAAAAACACATTATAACGTGCCTCACTACACCACGAGCCATATCCCTCAATTTTTTTAAAAAGATGCAAAGTTTTCAAGGAACAAGGTGTACAATCGGTCCGAGGTATCCTATTCACTTTCTCTGTACGTAGTATAGGGGAAAGTATTTTTTTCATGAAAAAAATCGATTTCGACATTTCGACGGAAAAACACATTTTGAGGTCCCCTGAACACGTTTTGACCATTTTCTCGATGAGGTCTGTGTGTGATAGGAATTCTGTGGGTGCTCTAACTTAGTCACATCAATGCAAAATTTTATGTTTGACATTTTTATAGGACTGAAATTACATCACGAGAAGAAGAAAGGCACCTCTGTAAAATGGATGCATTACAAGGTATAAGATGAAGTTTTGATAGAAATTTAAAGCTAATCTTGGTGCATTATCCTGAAGAAACCAATAATTGTATGACCAGGAGGAAATACTGTATTTTCTGTTCTATAACGCGTACCTTATAGATAGATAACGTGCAAGTCATTTTCTTCAAAACTGGTACAAATGTATAGATAACGGGCAGTCAAAAAAAATCTATTTGCAAGAAGCGCTCCCTGAAAAAAATGGATCAATTAAAATTTGCTGTGGCTTTGCATTATTCAGTTGTTTTCACTGTATGCCACATGGTCTTATTGAGTCTTGAATTAGCTTGGTGTCGGTATTGAAAAAGTTTTTTAATTTACCATGGAAAACGAAAATACACGAAAGTGAAAATCATACACTTCGCAGTTTAAATTAGAAGTCGTAAAATTCGCTATAGAAAAGGGATACTGTGAGGCTGGAAGAAAGTTTAAACGTAGGGGAATCAAGTGCACGAGAATGGCGTAAATGCGAATTGATGCTGAAAAAGTTGCATCGGAAAAAACGAGCAATGCGTTTTAGAAAATGCTTTTGGTCAGGACTCGACTAAGAACTGTATGAGTGGGTGATACGAGAAAGGGTAAAAGGCATTAAAATTTCAACAACGAGGGTCTTATTGCAAGCGAAATGCATTGCTCAAGAGAAGGACATCGTGGGTTTCAGAGCGTATCCTTCCTGGAGATTCCGTTTCATGAGAAGGAAAAATTTGTGTGTTCGTACATCGACAAGCATCGGCCAAAAATTACAGATGGACTGGGAGACGAAAATGATTAAGTTTAGACAATATATGAAAGAAAACGTATAGAGTTGATGCAATGCATGTTGGCAATATGGATGACGTTCCGGTGAGTTTTGATCTTCCTTGTGCTAGAACTGTGAATCTTAAAGGGGTAAAAGATGTTTCCGTAGCAACTACTGGGCATGAGAAGTCAAATTTTACAGTTGTTTTGTGTGCAATGTCTGATGGTTCTAAGCTTCCTCCCATGGTGATTTTTAAACGAAAAGACTGTGCCGAAATAATGGCTTCCTATGGGCATTGTAGTAACCGCGAATGATAAATGTTGGCTGAACCAAGAAAT